>CM032878.1:29897500-30432500 GCA_019176425.1 Megalops atlanticus | reverse complement strand
TTTTGAATAATGAGGTCTGGTTCACATATGCCAGGATGTATGAGCTGGGCTGTTGCCTCCTTTAATCAATTGGAATTCTTTGAAACATTTAAATACAGTGCATTTTTGTTGCTAGTATAAGCTTTATATCATACAATTTATACACTTGCTTAGAGATAAGAATGGTTTGGGAAAAAAAGTAGTGTGAGACTATCTATGAGGTCTGAATGTGACAGCATGGACCATGGTCCCCATATGTGTAACATATGCTCAGTGTGTGACACTTGAGGTGTCTGGTGCACCTTTTCAATGTCCGTTGTGTCTGAAAAACATATTCCTTCCTGTGCAGCGTGATCTGGACTCAAGGCAGGAGTGATTAGAATGCAGTGGTACCTGTATTTGATTGGTTTTTTCTCCTGCCAGTCACAGTTCACTTGGATGGCACTTCTACTGGAAGTTCCATCCATTGGGGACAAAGTAATGCTGGGAAACTTGTGCCCTGCATAGGCTGCTAACCCCGATGGGCTGGACAACCATCAAACATGTACTCCATTTGCACAGACTGAATCTGTTCTTTTAAGGGTGAATGACTAACAGGCTTGGGCACATCTTTTATGTTTAGGTTACATCAGAGAGGCATCAGCAGAGCAGAGAATTGTGTGACCGGGAAAAACTCTCTGTGTGTGACCCATAGCATATAAACAGTGTGCTGTAGGAGATGGCTTCATGTTTGTAACTGCACAGGGCTTGTCTCAGAAGGCCCCTCCTTCCACTGTGATCAATACGGTCATTCAGTCTTGTTATTCCTGAGAGCAATATTTCTAGCTGGGGGATAAAATCGTTATAGCTTGAACGCTATGGCCATGTAGTTTTTCTGTCTCATTGGTTTAAATTGAGCAATTCAAAAGGGCTAACCATGTTTCCTTGTTTCTTTCTCTTTTAGTGAAGAAGGCCAAGCTCCTTGGATCACCAGGTAAGGAAGAGGAGGTTGTATATCTTTGAAAGCAAAGAAGATATGAATTCATCCCTTACCACTTAACACTGATGAATGAGAGACACCAGTGGGTTACAGTAACTACCTGGATTGTTGATTGTTGATGATATATATATATATATATATATATATACACATATATATATATATATATATATATATATATATATATATATATATATATATATATATATATATATATATGTATATATGTGTGTGTGTGTGTGTGTGTACTAATGTAATGTGATGTGGTATAATTTCATTTAATTAGAGCAGGATCTGTCTAATGAAGAACTGATTAGCATTATCTAGTAAAGAAACAAAATATTTTTGGGAGTCTACTTAACATTCTTGTGCATACAGAGCTTTTCAGCTGTTTTCTGGCATACCTGAATGTTTCTCATGGCCTACCACAACCTTTACACAAAGCAAAGGCATGTGTGGGTGTGTTTCTAAGCATGCTAATGCTTCTGAAAGCGAAGAGCTAAGAATGTCCCATAGGAATCGGCAAGTTGTCGTGTCAATGCATAGCTAGTGGCCTCTGAACCTTACATCTTAATGTCACCTAATGATAAAATACTAACATATTGTCTGATGCACATTTGTTGATTCAGTATTAAAAGAGATGGAATGGGGGCTCATGGCCTTGTGACCCCAGCTTGCTTACCATTAGTGTGCATCCTTTTATGAAAGGTTGGGAAACATTCCAGTGCTCAAATTACTTAGGGAGATCATGGTATTGAATGTATGTGCTTGGGTATGTTGATGGGAATGCGCTGTAATTGGGCTATTTAATGTCGAAAAAATCCTCTGCTTAATTGGATCATTAGCTGTAATTGCAGGCTGATTATGCAGGCCCACCCAGTCAGTTCTTAGATACTGCTGACAGCTGTTGCAGTTATTATTATTACTATTATTTTGCTTAGCAATTACTCCTCTCCAGAGTGACATGCAAAGCTCCCATTTTACATATTGGGTTGTCCTTTTTAAAATTCAGATATTGTGTCTTGGAGTACTTTGATATAAGGTGCAACACCGATGCCCCACTCTGGATTTGAACCTGAAATCCTCTGGTAAAAAGACAAGGTTCCTGAACAGTGCTGTAACTCACACTGCCGCTGAGCATGTTCCTCTATGTGGGCAGAATCAGGCCATTCTCACACTTCCGTGCTTGTCCAATGGCCTTTAAGACATTTACAGACAGAAAATTTAATAGGGCTTGTATTCAAGTAGAACATGTTACTGGAAGTCAGAACTGATCTGGAGGAGATCTGGAAAGTGTCTGGCCAGTTCTAAAAGACTGAGTCTCTCTCACACAGTGGAATGATTAGTGTCTCTGTTGGAGAGATTTTAGTGAGATCTTCAGGTCTTAATTCCCTTGGTCCTGTGCGTAAAAACTGAGCGACTGATCTCAGGTTTGGCCTCTTCAGGTGAGTGCAATGTAACACTGTTGATTTCAGGCAGGTGAAAGGCAAGGCTGTTTTGTTTAGTTTATTTTCCATTTACAGAAGCAGCCCCCTGCACTAGGATCTATAGCAATTGAGTACATATGTGTATACTAAATGATTCCTGCTCACTGAACAACATAGCTTATTGCTGTACATATACACGATGTTCTTGCTTGGTTGTGCTGAGGTGAATTCTTCTCTGTCCACCTCTGAATAAATGTAAGGCTGACAGACTCCCTTTTGTGTCCTGGGAAACCTTTGCTGTGTGGAACTGTTTAACACATCCCTCCTGCACCTGGTAACTCAGTGTTCTCAGTTCTGCCTTTTCACTCCCCTGGAGCTCCACTATCAGACCGCAGATCGCAGCCCCACGCAGACCTCACACCGACCACATTGTTATCCCTGACAGTCCTGCGGTGTGTGTTTGCTCTGCGTGTCTGCTGTGGATATCCCGCTCCTCCTCTTTGGTTTCGTGACGCTGAGCGTTCAGTTGCCTGCTTGTTTGCTGTGCCGGCAGGTGAAACCTGAATGCACGCAAGGTTTCGCCTCAGTGTTGACACCCTGGATTCACGGTTTTGTTTTCATGCTGTTTGTTGACTGCAGCAGGGGGATAACCAAACCATGCCACTGACAGCACTCTGGCATCCTTTCCCATTAAAAAGCTTGAAGAGTGTAATGGGCAGGATTTACACATCAGTTGCTTTCACTTGACCGTCATTTTGCCAAGCCATCTGTGAGATGGAGTTATTTTTAAAAACTTGTTTTTGGGGGGGGTTTCTTGACAGCAGGTCCTTTCTTGGACACACAGAGGGAGGACTTCCTCCCCCCCATGCTAGGAGGATGCATCCCAGTTTGACACCACCCCAGAGAGATGTAGATGAGAAGCAGCAACAAAAAAAAGCCCTCTTGCCACTCTTTCCGTTAGCGTGGGCTTCTTAATAAACCTCTCAGGCTCATGGGATGTAATCACAGAAGCGGAGCAGACCTCCCCCGCCCTGTCCGTCGAAACAAGGTCGTACTCCTGGAGCGGGAGACACAGGAAACCCTCGAGAGGCTGAGAAGTCTCATTAGACCTGGCATTGAATGGGAACACGTGTGACATTGTTCCCCTCACAGAACGGATCAATCACTCGCTATGCTGCAACTCCTTCTGCCAGCGGGGATGAGGTTCAGACCCACCCACAGCAAAAATTCTATAGAAAATGCTGTGGAGGAGAAGAGCCACATGCCTCCTCTAATGGGCCCTGCCTCCCGCTGTGAGATCGGAAGTGCCACCAAGAGTCTTTCGATACTCTGGCAGAGAGCAAATAATTTTTTTTTTTGTGTAGCCACCTGCAAACTTCCAATTACAGACTGGGAATGGCTTCGACAGTTCTATTTACCAAATAAGGCAAACTTATTTGGGGGTGGTGTTGAGGATGAGGGGGTGGGGGTGGGGTAAAGAATATTCTTTACCCTCACACAACAGAAAAAGAAAAATGTTATCGAAAACAACAAGTTGTCATTTATAGTTAGCAGGTGTTCCTTTGTCCGAGATGCTGTATTGATTTTCTACTTTTTTTTTCCATTTTGTATTATTTCTCTGATTCTCTGGCTTTTTTTGGCCTCAGGCTTATTTAACCAGAGAACATTGCAGGTGGCTGGTCGACTGCAGTTGGAGAAAGAGAAGGCCAAGATGGCTGCATCAGCTGTATCACTGTGTTCGATTATCCTTAGTATCTCAGCTCGCAGGAAAGTCCAAACTCAAGTGCCAGCCAAGAGAAGAGGAATCAGTCAGCACATTATCTTAGCAGATGCTCCTCTGTACCTCTGTGAAGAGCTTGACTGTTTTTATCAGAGACTTGGTGGTGTTATACTTTCGAGTTGCGCTAAACTTCAATGTATCCTGCAAAATTAATCATCTCTTTTAGGTTATCTGTTGCGACTAATGCGCTGACCTGAACTCAATAAGTATATCTATTTTGTCCCAGTTTAGGAACAAAGTAAACTAGTTTATTGGAACGCCACGCAGATAATTTCACCCCCTTGCAGCTATAGGTAATCCTACATGTTTCATATCCCATGTGTACCCTACGATTTGGGGTGGGAACATAAATGACATATGAGGGGAACCAGTAGATATGTAATGATGTTAAGCAAACTGTTTGTTGGAATATGGTTTAGTACTTAGTACTTGGCACAGATGGACACAAGCCTTGTGCTCAAAGGGCACAACCACTGACCTGAGAGCCCATTCAAACAACCAGGATGTCAGTCCTGAAGCTGTTGAGTATGGACTTTCTTTATGCGTGGAAACAGCGGTGAACTGTCCGAGATTACAACCTATAACTGTCTATATGATCCAGTCCAGGGTCCACCACAATAATACCCTGTTATTTTGTGGCCATTGCATTTCAGTCAGACTACAAACAAAATTTGTAATGCTCAGGCAGCCATCCCCTGGAGAAAAGCCTCAACCAGAAGAATGCACACTGCAGTCTACCTCCCTGCTATTAGCAAGCCTTGGATGTGTCTGCTTGGTAACCTTTGACCCCTGGGAATTTGTTACACAATGATGAATGACTGGATTTCCGGACCCATCCCGCTACAAATGCATTCATATTAATGCAAATCGTGAACAAGTCCCCCTCTAAATAGGCGAGTGAAGAGATTTGGGTTTTTTTTTAATGGGACATACCGCTGCTAGCCCCTCTCTGGACACATCCTTAAATAATGATGTCGGGATGCAGAAGCGCGTCTTGGCGGCAGGCGGGCAGAACTGGGTTGGCCATGACAGCTGGTTTCCACGTTATTAATGAGAGAGGGGGATTGAATCGGCCTTCATTAAGCAGGCCTGTCAGCAGCGCTGTAGCCACGCTCGCCTCTCCATTCACCTGCCTCCCTGCTGGCGCTGCGCCGGGGTGGGGGCGGGGTGGGGGGGACGAGGGACTCACTGGGTCCACTTCCTGGAGGCACCCTCTCTGAGAAAATTCTTAAATGTATCTCTAGGATCACAGAATTCCGAGTTCTTTTGTTTTTAAGCATTAAATACTAAACAAAGAAAAAGAGTGATGATTAATGCTAATTTGGGCTAAACCCATCATCATCGCCAGCTTAAAGGGAGAAAACTCTTTATAAATCACAAAAGTGTAATTATATATGGAATGTTTACTGATGTTACTAACTAAGTTAGCATAATTAAGTAACTGGAAATCTTCTGTACCTTAGATATGTTTATTCCCCATCCATTTATGTCTGCGTATACTCTATAGCCCAGACAGGGTGAGCAAACCCTGCTGTTGTTGTATTCATAGCATGCACTGCTTTCATATTTCTAATGTGAAACTGCCTTAATAAAGCAGTGCTGGTCATTCGCTGTGTTGCAATATTGAAGGCTGACGGGTGGGAGGGATTGGTAGTTTCTTAGTCTGTCCTGCCTGTGCAAGTAGGCTTGGAGACTTGGGCAAGAATTGAAACGAGGAGAGGGAACATTTTCCTACACGAACGCTGTGCCTGCAGGCTGTGCAGGCATTAGTTTCCATGGGCACAGGAAAGCAGCTGAAGCTCTCATGCCAGGCATCATTTATTCCTGTGAGCAAGTCCTGCCTTTACTCCCTGTAATTCCCTGTAACACCCGCATTCACTTACACACACGCTTTGGGTACCGCTCGAACGCGGTGAATCCACGTTTATTATTAGGGCCAGGTCCAGTTTGAGGTGGGGTGAGTGTGCATTGTAACAGATCTACTAGGAACAAAATTAGGTTTTCTTCTGCATATCATTGTGAAGTTTAAGTTTTTTTTGCTGTACGAAAATATAATTTGTGATATGCGTTCTGGATCCTGTATTGCTAACAAGGTTCATGCAAAGTGTTGCAGAATACAGCTGCACATTTATGGGTTTCACTGAGACATTGCCTTTATATTTTAGTGTGGGGTCTGAGTATTGCTTCAGTGCAAGTGAGGTTGAGAATATTCCCCTTTAAATCTTTATCTAATGATTATTGAGTACTTTTTCACAATGCACATCCTTACCTTTCCTTTTTGTAAAGGTAATTAAAACTGTTCCAAAAATATTTTACAGACAGTTTTCAGAGGGAATGATCAGCTCAGACTCTGTGACCCCCACTGTGTTCATTAATGGGAGCATCAGGCTCTGCATCACTGGAAAATTAGAGAGTCATGGCATACACTGAAAAGAGACTGCTCTTTGACTGTCTCACACTCCAATGAACAAGACTATTGTTATTGCCCTCACAGGGTTGCTGTCAGAAATCCCATTTCCGCTTAACAGTATGACAAATGAAATTAAGGCATTTAAAGTTAGTTTCCATTGTTACAGCTGACAGGCTTTACAGTAGTTTAGAAGAGACAGATCCAGCTTGCTTACAATGCTGGGGAGAGCATGTTCTAATCTACTTTGAGATGGAAGCCCCCAGTGCATTGCTGAATTATGGTACATGTGCTTACGGTGAGTGGACACTGTGAAATTACAAAAGCTGTTAAAGCCATTAAATGATTATATTCATACTTCTGATTATGCCTGGAGCAGACTTAAAGCTGCTTTCTGAAAATAAGCCTATATTACAACTATCATTTAACCTCAATATCTAATTGGAACTTGACATTCATTTCAAAAAACATCATTAAGTAACTGAAAGCTAACCTCAGGCGTTTGGATTTATTAAGTGCATACTGAGTCAATAGCCCTGTAGTCTTAAGATGAATTTTAAATGCTTGATATGTACAATCAAACTCTTTCCCGTAGTTTTTTTCCCCCAATCTAACCATTCTGGACTTTGTAATAGAACCAAAATGGTTATGAGGAATATAGTCTCTATATTCTCAGTCACGTTGTACTAATATTTACTGACTAATTAAGTCCCAGCAATGAATTTGGAAAAATATTTGCGCCAGAGTGATGGGCAGATGGCAATGTTTTGCCCCAGTTTCGTGCCACTTGGCCGGGCCTGCTGCTGAGGCCACCTGTTAAACTGGTTCTCGATGTCTCCTGATCTTTGTGAAAGATGTGTCTCCCGTTCAAGCCCTGGGAAAAAGTGTAAAACTGGCAAGAAATGACTTGGAGGCCAGTTCACTGGTTCTTTAATACAGTTACGCTCCTCAAAGGGTGCTCACATGTAGCTTGCCCACCAGACAGATATGCAGTATAGGATACTTACTTTTTCGTGTAGGCCTGCTATGTTATAGATTAGATGTTCATGGTTCAGGTGTGGGGTGTTACTTACATGAAATAGATTGACCTTATTGTGTCACAAAGAAGTAGAGGAGGAAAAAACAAAAGGTGTTCTGCCTTTCCTGCCGATAACCAATCAGACACCACATGCTGAAAATAAGCAGGGGAGATGGATGACCATGCAACAACATGACCCGGCCAGCCTGTAGGGCAGTGTCTGAAAGTCTAAACGGTAAACTTTCCTTATTTTTAATATTGTTCCAATAGTAGATCTGAACAAATAAAGAATTGATGATGTTTTATCATTTGAACCTCCAAATTTTCCAGTATTTTTTACAGCAGGGAGAAGGAACAAATACAGTATGAACACGTTTCAGCTTGTGGATTGCATCTGCTCTGCAGGGGTTAAACTGATGCAATTCACGTGGAGTGACATGTAGCCTCTGAATAATCTGAAATCTGAAAGTTTGGATTCAGTTTGAAATTGCGTCTCTGACGCTTGCTTGCTTTACAGATTACACATGGCCCCAGATCTCAGCCCAAAAGAGATCATCAATTGATCTTACTGTCATACTGTCTTCTAGTCCAGAGTACAAACTGCTTAGAGTTCTGCATAATATCCGAAGAACAAATGATCCGTTTCCTTAAACTGTGCTGCTTCCAAAGCTCTGCCTTTGACATATTCAGTCATTCTGTGAAACAGGTGTCTAAGTCATACCAAAAAAAATTTTTCCCAACTGCTGTTCTCTTGAAATAGAAGGTGACAAGCATGGTTTTATTATTATTATGAATATATATATACACACACACAACACACAGCCGTGCTGACAGCAGATGGGTGTGTTTTCCTTCCGTCTGTTTTGCTGTCTCTTTTCTAGCCGCCTGACTAATGTCTCTTGCGCTGCTCTGCCAGCATCACCCTCCACCCGGCCAGGTCCGCCCGGGCCCTCCAGAACTCCCATCATGCCTCACAAACAGATGGGCTGTTATTGCAGCTGACCTGCAGAATGATTCACACGGACAGCGTACAATGTATTAAGGGAAATGGGAAGTGGAAATTGGTCACTTTTTTTTCTCTTTCTGGCAAAACCTGTTGCTCTGCGAGTTGGAGCATATCGTAAGTCTATTCATATTTCAGTTATAAGTCCGAACTGGCTGCAGAGCCGAGACTTCCCTCCATACCGACCGACCCCCTGCGGGCTGTCTGTCAGCTGTAACTGTGACCACTTCCTGACAGCATTGGCCAGTCCACACTATTACCATCTGTATGTATACCTACACATGAAGCCATTCTCCACCCATGTAGTATTTATGAAGGGCGATGTGAAATGTCAAATTGCCAACTCACTGTTTTTTTATGACTTATTTATTGAAAAAGACTACAGTGGTCAATAATGAATGAAGACTAACACCACAGCAGGAACCCTGTCTCTCTCTCTCTCTCTCTCTCTCTCTCTCACACACACACACACACACACACACAGTGTATAGCTCATTTTGTTAAAATAGCTGCACACAATCCCATTCCATGCTGGTAACAGCAGCTGAAGGCATTACAGCATCCTGCTTTACACAGTTTTAATCCTACATTTATTTAGCACTGGATACTGTTGAGATTATGTCATCTAATCTCCTAGATAAACAAACTGATATTTGGAAAATTACTAGTGCGTATTCCTCAAATGAAAGACAACATAAACATTTTATGCTTTCTTTGGCTTGCTGCTCTCCATCACTAATATCATTGAATGCATACTCACATTCATCACTTGTATGTCACACTGCACTGCATTGATCTAAATAAATTTTAAAAAATGTAATGATCTATCCGTCAGTGATGTTTCTGAGGTGGCCTCTTCAAATGTTCACACTTGGTACAGCCTGTTTTTGAGTGAGGATAAAAACCCATAGTGCTGATTTAGACACCTGTGTTACCCTACACCCGGGCAGAAAGCAGGGCAGGACTGGAGTACATCCTTTGGTGAAAGCTCTCCACATGCACCCTAACCGAACCTGAATTGTTTCTTTTCCTCTAATTTTTATCTGCCTCCCCGTGGGAAGAGACGTCATGGTAACGTTGCAGCGGTACTATGGGGAGATGGGGAAGGGATAGCTTTAGTGCTTTCATGGTGCTCATCTTGATCCTGAATCCCTCTGTACAATACATGTTTCCCTGGGGCTTGGAGATAAGCTGGGGTTGTCTTTGTGTGAATACCCTGCAGAGATCGTGCTAGTGATCTGTCAATGGGCTGTCCACGGCCCCAACCTGCAGTCTACAAAGATTTAGGATTTCGTATAGTAGTATTGCAGTCTGCACTGATCGGTATATCTTGGTATAGCACTTCTATCATCCTGTTCCGACCTCTCAGCACTTGAAGTACTAAAAAACATGCATTTAAAATATTGTACCAAAGAGAACATACTTTTGGTTTGAGCTAAGTGATTGAGCTTGACATTCAAAATGAATTTGTTTATTGACAATAACAGTTTCACTGACACAGTTGCATTGCGATTGTACAGTTCCAGGTAGAGAAATAGTAATATAGCTGTACACACCAGTTGTGGTATGTAAAGCCATATACAGCTGTATATGTGCTATCTGTGATGCTGGAGGATCCCTGGGCTTGCTTACAGTATTCATTATTGTCATGTGATTGTTTCATTTGTGATCCTCTACCTCTACAATCATCTGCAGCTATTTCTGTGAATACAGGAGAAAAAAACACATTATATAAATAAATAATGTTTAATGTTTTGGGGGTGCTCATTTTATAATGATTCCCTCCGATGTAGTCACATTCCTCCTGTGACTCCCTGCAGCCACCCGTGGGACAAAGTGATGATTATATGACTGAGTGTTGTCTCACCAGGGATATGGCCTACAGTCAGAACCAACTAGGCCAAGAATGTACTCAAAGCATTGAAAATGAAATGGTGAAAAGGGGGCATCGTTTCTTTTTGTAATGGAGGAAAGAAAGTCTGCAGTGGTGTCACCGTTTTTTGGCACCACTTGATCACCTGCATATATTTTGTCAACCTCCTGCATCTTGTTCTTAAAGCAGAGCATGTGTGTGACTGTGTGTGTCTTTTTCTCATTCTGCCTCTTTTTCTGAATGTATGTGTGTGTGTGTTTGTGTATGTGTGTGTGTGTAGGGAGGTGGATGATGGCTTAGATGGATGACCCAGATGCGAGAGGTTTGGAGGTGATGAGAATTTGAGGCTTCTTCATCTCTCAGGTGGTCCATCCCATCGCATCCCCCCATCCAACTTTTTCCTGCTGCTCTCTACCCCGACTGCGATTCTGTTTCTCCTCCTACGTTTACATGATGGAGGACTCTGCAGGGAACAGTGTGTCTAATTAGTCAAAAGGGACACTCTGTAATGCTATGCCATAGACACAGCGCACTGTCTCTGTGGGCACCGGGACTGGTTGCTGTTGTCTCCCTGTGACTCTCATTAGCATATGCCCGCAGATATGTGTGACCACTGTAACCCCTGAAGCGGGATTCACCGTAGCTTTGTTTGCAGCAGACAGGTGCTGTGGGGATTATGTTATTACAAGACCTTCATTTTGGCAAGTGGTTGTTTTTCTTCTATGATACCACACCGCTATATGGGACTGTGTTATTAGTGATCTGATGATTATGTGGTGCTCTATGTGGTGCTCATAACTGGAGAAGATTCAGTCAAAGATTTCACCCTTTAGAGCTGTACACAATGGGGAATGTTCTGGAGCCACACTCCACTCCTCCTTATCTGTCAGACTGTCGGTCCACCAGTCAGCCAGTCAGTCTGTCAATGAGTCAGTCATACAGGGACTGTATTTTGCAATGACCTGAGACTTGACCTGAGTCACGTGAGCAGGGGTGAGACTCAAGTATAAGACCCATTAAGACAGAGTGGGATCATGCCAAAGAGGAAAAGGAGCTGTGGTTTCAAATGCAAATTCTGGGACTTTCTGGCATGGTTTGCAGTACAATGGGTCACTGATACCACGGTGCCCCTTGGCCCAGTGCTTTACAGAGCATCGGGGGACATGTGTGGCTGTCCATCTCTCAGGACGCAGGAAATGAAAAACCCCAGTTACATCATCCTCTAATCCCTGGCAGCTGACCATAGAAAGATTGATTCATTTTTGAGCTATGCCCCTCCCGCGACAGGAAGCCAACGCTCCTGCCCCGCTGGCTATTTTAGCTTTGGACATTAACGTAGAGTGGCCAGAAGAAGAGTGCTGTCATTACAAGGCTTCTCTTTGGGCGGCGGGAAGGGCATACCGGGTTACACATTTATTACACTATCTGATCAGAAATGTGAGATGATTCCTTTCGTAGCGTTATCATCCGATCGCAGCTTTGGCAGCGCTGTGATGGATGTACCTGTGGCTGTGGAGGGAGACAAGGGCAGGCTGGTGATTGATGGCTGGACGTCCCGGTCAGGAAATTGGATGACAGCAGAGAGGAGAGATGGAGAGCTTTAAGGTCTTCCTTAACAAGCTGCCACCTGACCTGCTGAAAGCAATATGTACCTATGTGCGGCCGGGAGCCGGAAGCACGTGTGAATCCAAAGTCGATAAGTCTCCATTGCCCCGTGTGACGTCACTGGCTGGCTTTGGTACAGACGCAGGACTGTGGGGCAGTGCTCGTCTGGCAGAGTGCTGCAGAGCGAGAAAGTTTATAAAGAAACATCGGGCACATTTTTCAACGCTGAAAATTCTTGTGCCATTGAAAAAGAAACATCAGACTAAAAGGCAGATATTTTCTGTTGGTTTTGAACAAAGTGAAGAGAAGTTCAGAGCTTGATGCTGAGGAGAATATTTGTCAGATGTCAGAACTGTATCTCCCATCACTCCCTGTGTGGAATGCTTTTTTTTCCACTTTGTGCACTGAACCCAACCCAAACACCCCAGGACATCAGAGGCCAGTTCTGAGTGGCAGCCCATTTATAGTTGCTCCTTAAATTGTGGCAATTCTCAGGAAAATGGTTCAGTGGTGCGGGATTTGAAAATGCAGTCTGCTGTGAGAAAATCCACTATCCTTAACTATATTGCCCTGAATGTAAACTTCTTTGGTGCAATACAGGGGTTTATAACACTGGTGGTCATGAATGAGGAAAGAGTTGAAATTCCTCAAGGTTGGCTATTGGCCGATGCACTGGAGTGCACGTTTCCTGTCTCTCCCTCTTCAGGGCTCAGTGTGGCTAATTTTCTCCGTGGGATAATCAGGTTTATAGAAGGGGCCCATCCGCTTGCAGTGATCCAACCCCGTTTGAGCGAGGTGCCCATTAGGGGCACACCTGGCTGCGAGATTGCTTCTGTCAGTCAGGCTGGGCCAGTGCAGCTGGCCGCCATCAAAGGGGAGTCTGAGAGGAGTGGGAGAACGCCTCGCGGCCTCGTCGAGGATCCGCCTCTTTTCAGACGCTCCCCTGGCAGGTCGTCCCCCCGTTGATTTCCTTTCTCTTCCTGAATTGGATGATCTGAGCAATAACAAGACTGTGCACGTCAAGTCCTAAACAGATGTCACGTCATTATATGTGGAAGACCAATCAATTTACAAATGGGACAATGGCCTAGAAATGCTCATTACCATTAAGGTGTTCTGTTGCATCAAGCACGGTTTAGAGGGGTATTAATTAAAAGAACAATTGGGGAAATGAAGATTTCTGGAAGTGAATTTGATTTGGAAGTGCAGTTGTTCATAATGGTGTTCCTTTTTGCTGCAATTAAACCTGAGATATGCTGTTTCTGTCCTGAATCTATTAACATATTAGTTGGTAAGCTGCACAGAACACACCCTGTATTTATTAAGAAATGCTAATTAAGCTTCTTCCTCTTAAAAATTCAGGGCCATCCCAGGAACCTCCAGAAATATTAATGTGAAATGCACTGAGCACTGTGTGGATAATCTATTTAGTTATAGAGATTTTAAAGGGCAGACAAAATTGTGCAAATCCATCACTTTTTAGTACAATTAAAAAAGTTATTAAAACCTTTCTTGTTCTTTTTTGCTGTTTTTTTGATGACTCGGGTTATTAAGGTGACATTTACCTTTGCTAGCCATATCATCACTGCAGACGACTCCTATCTACAAAGACAGTAATTTGTGCAATAACTTGTCTCCGATGTACGACAGCGAGGAGTCTGTTGCGGTTTTGGGGAACAGATGTGCGAAGTGCCTTCTGGGGATGTTAAGAAGTCGGCGTTTTAATCAAACCACCTTCACTACCTGTGGTAAACAACAGCCTGCGAGGCGAAAGGCCACGTCAACGCGAGCCCAGCCCAATTTCTGGGAGCGATCCCCTCCATATGCTTTCTGCTTGGCTTTGGGACAGCGGAAGGGTCAAGGGTCAAATGCGGAGGGGCTTGTTCTGCTGCTGTGCACCGAGAGTTTTTTTTTTCTTTACACACATAAGCAACCATACCAACATAATGTTGTGAAAAAACAGAAAAAATCGCACGACGGTCTTATGTTACTTTAAAGACTCAAGTGGATCAAACTGTCGGTTTTATCTCATCTTTGTACTCCTGTCATCTCTGTTGTTAAGGAACACATTTATTGATTTTTCTCTCTGCCTCTCGTTTCTCTTATCTCTCATTGATTTTTATTAATCAGTCATCTTTGATTTGATTTGCTTCTCTGTCCAATGTCAAGATCTGCTTTGATTCAATGAAGCCAGATGCAGTAAATGTCTACAGAAAAAGGATGCAGCTCTTAATCATTAAAGCTATAATAGAATACTCTGTGATTAATATATACTGTCTACAGTATCACAATAGGAGCACATTTGGCTGCCTAAAATTAGCACCAGCTCATCATAATGAGTCTTTGATGCTTTCACCTTTTGAGAAAAGATGTCTTTTGGGAAAATAAATGAATCAACAAATGTTTAATATACTGTATCTGATTCTAAAAAAAATACTGTTTTTTTTTGTGTTGCTCCTTCTGGATAGTTGAATTACTGTGCTTCTTCTCTGAGGAAACTGCACTCGGAGATCTCATCTAATTGAGTTTCCATCCCCATGATATCTGCACCGTCTTTAGTGAGTCTGGGAGATTGTATTAGTGCTTTGTGAAAGATGCGGCTGAGCATGGCTGCATTCACAGGAAAAGCAGAGCTACAGATTTACAGTTGCTGTAGTTCGTAGCTCAGATAAGAATCTAAAATGAATTTGGAGAGGAGGATTTACTCTATAGCATGGATGTCATATATTAGATTTATTAGTCTGGGTGCAGTTTTGGAGAAACCTTCTTTGCAGGCATTTTTGCTGGGTAGGCCTTCCTCATCTCCCCACAGAGAGAGGGGCCCGGTATTTGGTCCAAATAAGATGGTGCATGAAAACAGCTGGCAGGGAATTGAGCTTGGCGTTGGCTCAGAAGGGGCGACAATGACATCTTCAATCTAAAGTGGGGCGATCCAACATTCTTTTAATGAGTTCCTGAAAACATCCTTCCTGTCTGGGAATGTCTGTTTGAGATAACGGTGGGGAGGACTAGATGAGCTGATGTGAAGTAATTGAGTAAAAACTTTTTTTTTTTTTTTTTTGCTGCAGTGTTGCCAAGTGGGAAATCTCACCACAAAGAAAGTTGTCTAAAACAGCCTGGAGACTGTCAGTTGAGTTAGAAGTAAACCTCAGGTTTTTGTTCAGTGGGAGTGGAAACTGCTGCAGTGAGTGCTGTATTTCTTAGGGAGTGGGTGAATGGTGTGGTAATGACAGTGTTTTCCTGTGAGTGGGTGAATGCTGTGATAATGACCGTGTTCTTGCCCAAAATCTGTGCCACTAATGTGATGTACTGTTACGCATGCTGGCTCAGATTCAAAATCTTGTGGAAAAATCCAGAAATGTAACATACTGTCAAAAATATGTTTAGTAGGTGGAACAATGCAGTTTGTACTTAATTCAACATGCTGTATACGTAGTCTCCTGTTTTTTTCAGCACATTGAATCCTTCATATGCCGAATATCCAAGAACACCAATAACTGGATAACTTCACTCAACTTCAATGAAACACTTATATTTTCTGCAGTGTTGAGAGGTCTTCCTTGATGATTTCTGTCACAGATGGTTCTAATATTGTCGGGGGCATGAAGGCAGATGCGATTGTTTTATGGTGTTGCGTTACACAGTGCGTTGCACTTTTCTCCATCTCGCCCACTGGGGCCAGGTACACAGCTAAGGCTTGGAATTTAAAACTGGCATCCAATTATCCCTGCAGGTACAGTGTTTAGCGTTTGACATGATATTTAGCAGCCTCACTCACCGCGTGAATGGCTTTCACTCCCCCAGGAGTAAGCGAGAGAGGTCAGTAATACCTACACATGCTTAGGGTCAGGCTCGCACTGGGCTTGGAGTTGACTCGTGTTGGCCTACGTGCTCCATGTTGGTACAGTGGATTTAAAAAAAGGGCAATGCTCCTGTCTGAGCTCGTCCTGAGGAAAGTCAGCGGAGACTTTCCTAGGGGACCCGTGACTCACCGCCTTTAATTAAAAACGAAATCCCCCTCTCCTCCCGTCGTCTTTATTGAACAACATCCTTGAGTTGTAATTGAAGCAAACCTATATTTGTAAAATCTGCTAAAGCATATCCTTCTCTCTCTTTCTTTCTCTGATAATGAGAGAAAGGGAGAGAGGGAAAGACAGAGAGGGGCATCCTGTTAATTGGATTTTAGTCGTGATTGCACAGATCATTTACATTTGTAAAGGTTGCCTGTTATCATGTCATTTGTTTTTCTTCTTTTTTTCCAGATAAGTTCAATACCTATGTGACACTGAAGGTACAGAATGTCAAAAGTACGACCATTACAGTCCGTGGGGATCAACCATGCTGGGAACAGGACTTCATGTTGTAAGTGCCATACAGTTTCACATCCAGTACTGTAGTTCTGTAATGTATTACATCTAAATTTGTTAGTTAATAATTCCATTTGCATTCTTAAAAACTTTTTTTTTACCTGCTGTTAGCCTAGTAGGTTAAGCTGTGTTTGTAAAAGTCAACAATTGCCAGGGACTACCTGTTGTACATTAAAACATGTAATGTATGTATATTTCAACATAGTTTTGCAGAGTTCTGAAACTTTTGGCCACCAACTTCAACACTATTCTAGCCTTTTAGACCTGGGGCAGAGCTAACTTGACAGTCCTCTGTTTTCCACTCCAAGAATACAGAACAGTTAACAAACAAAAGAGCCCCTCCCCCCAGCAGAGACCGAATCCATTCAGCCTTCGAGTTACATGGCTGTGTTAATCTAATCATCTGTCTCCAGGATCAAAACATGTAAGCAAAGACTGTGCATGATGACACAAAAAACAAAGTGATATTTTGCAGGATTAGGGATCAGATCTGAGGGGCTGCATCCCCTCTTTCTCACACATTACAGAAACCGCATTCAAACTGAGCTGAAGGCGGTTAAGAACCAAAAAACAGCCATGGATTTTTACACTCAAACATGACCGCAGATCATGTGGGAACATGGGTGAACAGATTCTTCAAAGCGTTTTTTCGTTTCTCCACGTCACTGTTCAAAGCCCTATGAACAGACCTGTCTGCCAAAGTGTAGCTGCTTTCAGGAGGGGTGGGGGGGGGAATCTGGCAGAATCACGGCGCAGGGGGAGTGGCACAAACAGCCACAAGGGTGCCGCCTGAACTCCCCGCTGATGAATTCATTAGAACGCTCGCAGCCACGGCTAATAGACCAATTACACGCCATGTGGCAGATTGCATGCGCAACGCGCTGCGAGGCTCAGTGGGAGGAAGACCTGGCAGCAGGAGAGGAGGCTGAACAGGTTGATAGATCCTTAGACCCCGCCCCCCGCGCTTCCTCTTCTCACTGTTAAATCACAATAGGAAAAACCACCCTGTATGTAATAACATCAGTTCTCCCTCCTTCAGCTTTGAAATCAGGTGTTATTAAATCACTCTCCATATATTTTTCATCTTTTTTTTTTTTTCATTTTTTGTAACTGGTGTGATTGAGATTTGTTCAACCTCTAAAGAAAAAGTTCTTTAGGAGTTGCAAAACTGCAAGGTTTTTAAGGTTTGGGTTTGCTCTGTGGCTGTTATGTAGTTAAATAACGGGACAATGTTGAGCCAGAGAGGCAGTGTTGAGCTAATGGGGGAAGACTGAGTCAAAGGAACCATATTGTACAGTAGTTACAGCGCCAAACAATGAAACCAATGGGAGCAATGAGACAGTGTTAAAGAATGGCAAGTATGGAGAGGACTGACATGTGTTGAGCTGTAGAGGGCTGTGGAGTCAGGGGGTCAGAGGTCAGTGTTACATGTACAGTGGGACTGTGTGGAGCAGTACGAACAGTGTTAAGCAGTGGGGTGTGTGTGTGTGTGTGTGTGTGTTTGTAACAGTGGTATGGTATTAAGCAGTGAGGTGTGTATGTGTACGTAACAGTGGGACAGTATTAAGCAGTGAGGTGTATGTGTGAGGTAGTGTGGCAGTGTTATGTCGTGTGTCTGTGTGTGGAGCAGTGGGACAGCTCTCCACGTGTCAGCTGTGGGTACTGGGTCAGGAGGGAGGTTCCTGGCTGCAGGATTAGAGTGGTGATCAGGGTAAACCTCGGCCCTGATGGGGATTAGAGAGAGCTTTACTCCTGCTGCAGCCATCCTTATCGCTCAGGAAGAACAAACACATGGTTGTCTCCAGAAATGTGGTCTTTTGCATCGTGCTGGTATGTACAAACACATGGTCAAGCCCATCAGCTGTGGAGCAAATACACATGGTCACAATTGTTACTGGCAAAGTTCCCCTGAGCTACAGATATACAGACATACCCACCAACCAGGACACAGTCATCTCAATCGTATATGAAATTCAGACACACTTTCATCCCCATCAACCACAACATACAGATGCTTGGTCATCTCCATATGACTGCAAAATACAGACACACAGTTATACCCATTCTGAAGGCCAGAAACATGGTCATATGCTCAGGATTTTCAAGCAACATCCATAACAGCCTTTTGTTGGCACAATACTATGTCTTCACATGTCTATTGTTAAAATGGGTAGCTCAGCAATGAACTAGAGTAAGAATACCAGCCTCCTTAATTTTATTTATCTATGACTGATCGGACTCTCAGAATATGTGGCTTCAAATGTTTCTCAACTTGCTGATATTTTCCTTTTGTCTTAAGCAAAGTGATGCCACTGGACTGATTCTATTATTGGCTGAAGGGTAAACTCAATTTATTTTTCTTGATGTTCTTGCTCAGCGCCGTCATTCTTCCCCCATTGTGTGCCATGGCAAAGGTGAATTGCTTGTCATATTGAGTTATCAACCAATTGGCCGTTTGAATGCTCGTGCAAAGGATGGAGTGGAAATCCATTTTCCTCTGAAAGTGGCGTTCCCTATGGCCCCCGATCGGCACCACATGGGCAAGCAGGAGTCAATCAAACCGAATGAAAACAAAAACCAACCTCTTCCCCCAACATTATTGTTGCTGCTGTTTCTGAGTTTCAAAAACCCGATCGTGGAGCGTAGAGGGCCAAGGGCCCCTTCCCCGTCTCCCAGGAAAATTGACTTGTGTGCTCTTAGCTTCAGAATGAAGATCAACTGACAATTTATTTACCGCCATTGTTTTGGTTTATTGAGAGTGACTTGCATCAAAAGTGTTCCTGCTTTCAAATGAGCACATTCTGTAAACTGGCTTTCATTGCAGACTTAACCTGCCACTGTTAGAGCGGTTGTGACAATGACGTCTGTCCCACCTGCATCAGGACCTGAGCAGTGATTCATCTTTCTTTCTTTGTTGCCTCCTTTAGGCAAAGCTCAGTGCCCAGCACCTTGTACTCTTGAATCGGCAAATATTGGGCAAATAAATGTGCAGCCCCAGGGTATAGTTCTCCGCAGTCGTGCTGGCATTTACCAGCTGACTCTGCGAAGAAAATGTCAGACTTAAAGTGTTGTATTATGCAGTGACATTCATCTATTTTTTTACACAGAAGTTAAACTGGTTGTTTTATTTAATTTTTTTTTTGGTTGGTCACTTGGCAGACACTCTAATCTAAAGTGATTTACAAAGTGAAGGCACCAGTGTGCAATTAATTAAGAAACAGAGCAAACAAAAAATGACAGCCCACACTTTTTTTCCCACAGAGAGCAAGTTGTATTCTACTCGAAATGTGTTCAAAAGAGACGTGGATCCTGTAGCAGAGAATGACTCTATCAGAGTACAAATTTATACAAAGTACAAATTTCTCTGCAGTCTGGTAATAATGACTATAACGAATAGTCCCCAAGAATCACAAATCCTGGCTAGACTGGGGCCATCAGGCTGATGTATGTGGAAAACTTGAGAGAGAGAGAGAGAGACCAAGACAGAGAGGAACGCCAAAGAGGCCAGGTCTGAAACTGGAGAGATATAAAAAAAGAATAGATTCGCTCAAAAATTGATTGATGCTATTTCAGTAATGTGCCATCTTCATTTCCGCTCTCATTGCATAACGTTCCTCTTTAATGCATAACAGGCAGATTTTAGACTTCAGCATGAGCTTGACTCCACCAAGCTGTGAGTAGTGCACAGTAAGAGTCCCCACACTTAACTGTTTGGTGTGTTAGCCTTAGATGAATTAACTGTTGGGGGGGGTTGTCCTTAGTTCAGTAGTGCAGTAATTTGTCCTAAGATGAAAAGGTGTGTCGATGTGTTGCTTGTATGGGGGGCAGGGAGGAGGGGGGCAGGGAGGAAGGAGGGGTGGCAGACGTTCAGCTCCAAGTCTTCAAGGACCTAAATGTTCTGGCACAGAGCTGCATGCTTGGTCTGTGCCAAGCAGAACATCTGCACGGATCTATGGAGTGGGTAGAACAGAGGAATAAGAATAGACGGATCCTGTGACAGGAAGAGTGGGACGAGACAGAGAGGGGCGCTTGGCCCAGGGGCTGCAACATTTGCTATCTCTCCTACCCGAAAGGAGTAATGGTGGTGAGACTCCTTTAGGATTTGATCCACATTCCTCACAGCCAGTATAGCACACTGAGAGTTACCATAAGCTCACTAGGCTAATCATCAACAAATCATACTCTCATCCACTAGGGGGCGCTTTCATCTACTGAAGTGGATCCTCACATGCTCAGTCACTTTACTGAGCTCTGCTATACGGACTCTGAGCTCAGTTTTAAATGAGTTACGCGGAACTCTCCATTCTAAACTCCCATGCTCCCAGCTTCAGATGAATGACAAGCAGCGGTTTCATTATCTTAGTAATAACACCCATCTTATAGATATAGGGCTGTTGAAGATTTGGAACCATAGCCTACACCGTCTGCATGTTTCCTCTACTGATTCGCTCACAGAGCCAAAGACCAAGGGCCTTTGCTCAGGGAAATAATCATTTTCTAGTTCCATACACTGGGGGGTGCTGTCGTCTCCTATAGCGGACACCCACGTGCTCACTCACATTACTGACGTCTGCTATACAAGTTCGAACAAATCATCAGGTTTAAGGACAGCTGGAAAGCCAGCTGGATTGGACTCCTCCTGCGCTGGAATATAGTACCCCTACCACAGAATATGAAAAGGGTTCATTTCATTAATCCCTTTAGCAGTCCATGTGCCCCTCCCTTCCCATTTTGAAATTCATTCCCTGCTCTTCTTTTGTATCCTGTTTTCTCAAGAGTTGAGTCCCCTGCTGCCCGTGATAGGACAGCCTCCATTCAGCACAGTATAATCCCTCTTTTATGCATTGTCATGCACACACTGGAGTGATATTCTATTGGTGTGGAGGGCCCTCTTGTAGTGCGCTAACAGCCTTTTAATCTTTTGTGCTTTTTGTGCGTAGCGTCCAAGCCATGAGTCACTATTTTAGCTTAAAGAGGCTCTGACAATAGACCTATTGAACACTTCTGTAAATAGGAAACAATAAAGGTTTTCCCTGCTAGCATACAAGGGAAATGCTATTTAGCGAAGTGAAACTGATATGCGCTGAATGAATTTTCATAGGAACATGCATCTGATTAGTCCCTGCACAACAGGACTCTTGCAACTGCTACTCTGCCTGTGTTTTTTTCAGTCAGACTGTCATCCTCTGAGACAGCATGTGTCGCCCAATCTGTGTAGCGTTAGATCAGTCTCACATTAACCTTGAAACGTCTGCCACATTCAAGAAAAAAACAAACAAATGCAAAAAAAGACCTTGGGGAATATGTTTGGTTGGGCGTCTAAGTTTTATTTTCATGTGTGGAGCAGGGCGTCTTGGTCATTAATAATTCCTGGTGTTATTTATGGAACGCAGGAGTAGGGTACTGTCCGCGCACTGTGCGTGTGTTCAGTTAATTAGAGCATGGCTCATTAGCATCGTGCTGAGATGGAGTCCCGCTGGCGTTACAATGACCTCCCGCAGCCAGACAGCTGGAGGGTGAAGAGTTAATGGACTCTTGCAGTGCCCGTCACCAAAATATTGTAGGAATGATGCATGCATGGAGTATGGTGCTATGTGTGTGAGAGAGAGAGTTGATGTGAATATATGTACAATAGAGTACAGTACAGTGGGATCACTGGTCCATGTCAAAGAAGGGGTTCAGTAAACTATATATATATGACACTTACTCAATACAGACAGTAACCTGAAAACCAAACAAATGAAGTGGCACTCTTTTGAAACACGTGCATCCTTCCTTGCCAGAGAAGCCAGGGGTCTGATGGTAGGGACTGAATGACCTCTCCTTGCATTGACTGTAGATGAGAGATACCTTCGTCTGTATGTCTCCACCTCTCCGATGCAATTATGGAAGCCTTCAGAAGCCACTGTCACATCAGACCTAACCCCTTGTGTCCTGCTTCATGAACTTTTAAATCTAAACTTGTCCCCAATATTTGTGGGGGCTGTGCTCAACCGATGCACAGCAGATGAACAATTTGTACCCATGGCAACCAGTAAATAGATCATTTTTTTAGACCCTGCCATTACTGTGGAAAAGATAACAAAAATTAAAGCTTTTTGGAAAAGTCAAAAAAAGAAATTTGCATACACAAATGGATGAAGGGAATGTGCTGTCTTTGAATTTATCCCTTTTTTTTTTACCCCGGCAGCCGGGCTCAAAGTAAAAACAAAAGCATGTTGTGCTTTGTTTTTTTCCCATCTCCATTTCCAGTGGTGATTTAAAAACTAAAAATGATTAATGACCACATTACGGTCCTTGGAGACTAAGAGTGTTTTGGCACTCTTGTGTATTGATGCTACAGCCAGGTGCAGATAAAAGCACAGAACTGTGAGCTCCCCTCTCCTGTTTGATATCATGTTTCTCTAAATATCCATTTTATATTACCTTTTCCTGGATATTCTAAAGCACATGCCATTGGTAAAAGCTGTAGTTTTTAGAAAAGCTGCATTGCTCATCAGTCATGTTTTATACAAAAGAATTTAGATTTTTATGAGAAACAGAACATATAGTTGGTGACTGAGTGCACCTTATTAAAGTTGGAGCTCCTACAGTATTATGTGGTGTCATCCAAACCAGGCCATAATATTTCATTTGCCATGAAACTCACATAACACAGTTTAGTGGTCCCAGATATAAGATGAGTGCGACACTGTAGATGCCACAAGGAGATGAATGATGGCTTCCTACAAGTTATTTCTGTAACTGCCTACCTGCTTACAACACTATCAGCCCTTCCACTGAACAGCCTCCAGATTCTGAAAGCCCTCAATGACGTCTGCATAAGCGTATGTCTCTGAGGTGTCTTTGGAGCCTGTCTGCTTATCGCATCGTTTCCTTCATAAAGACATCTCCTGCCGTGAGACTTGGAGTTTGTGCAATTGTACATTTATATATTTATTTGTGAGCGTTCTGTGCCGTTGTGTGATGCATCTGGGGAGCGCTGAAGTGGCTCGTTAGGAGGACACTTGTTAATTATCCGCTGTTGTTAATTAAAGCCTTGAAGCTTGCCGGCTATGGTTTTGTCCTTTTTGCCTCCACGAGAGTGCACCAAATCGCTAAGTAACTTATACGTGGATATGCAAATGAGACATTGCTCTCCGACAAAGTCTGGTAATGTATGCTTGAGAGTGTATTTGCTCTTCGCTAAATTTAGTATGCAGATTTTAATTTAAAGTTGAAGAGGATTAGGCCGACAACACATTCACTGCTACTCCTGTGAGGTTTGACTCAGCAAAAAGATGTCACTACTCCATATTTCAATTTGTACTTCATTTAATCACTTCCAGTGTCTGTTCCAATGTCTCCCTTTCTGCGTATTAATCTCTCCTTGTCACGGTTTTATGGATGTTTTGCTGTGAAGACACTGATAGTCAATGGTTCATCTAACTGCACCACAGGAGTTTTAGTAGTGAATGTTCACAGTAATGTCTGTCTTTCTGCTCTGTCCCTCATTTGTGAATGGCCACAATAATGTCTACCTTTCTAGTCTGTGTCCTGCAGTTTTGAATGCTGACAGTAATGTCTGTATCTCTTCTCTTTGTCTTGAAGTAGTGAATGCTATTTGTAATGTCACCCTCTGTACTGTCTTTCTTTCAGTAGTGATTATTAAAAGTAATAGTCTCTCTTTACTCTTATTGTACTGTATCAGTATTGTATTGTATCAGTAACACTAGTCCCTTTGCTGTTCTGTGATGAAAACTAAAAGTTGCACTAGTCACTTTGTGTTGTCAGCCTTCCTGTAAACAGTGCTCAGTCATATCTGTCTGTCTTTGCTCTCGGTGCTGCAGTGAGATCAGCCGGCTCGACCTGGGCCTGATCGTAGAGGTATGGAACAAGGGTCTGATCTGGGACACCATGGTGGGGACGGCCTGGATTCCTCTGGACAGCATCCGCCAATCAGACGAGGTGAGGAACGCTGGACACGCAGATGGTCACACACCCTGTCCAATCTGAGCTAAGATTCTTTGCTCATGGCTCCAATAGAGAGGGGAGGTGGTGCATGGACTCACCAGCTCCCAGGATGCTAACACTCTAAGGGTGGCAGAAGTCAAAAAGATGAAAGGAATCTTAAGTGGACTGTAGGAGTCTGTGATGTTGTTGGATCTGTGCCATTATGAGTCTCAACACACTTCTGAATCATGGGTTGCAAATAGAGTTGTGGAATACTACATTCTGAATGAAATAGTTTTATTGCAGCATCTGAAGTTTTCTTTGCCATAGCTATGTAAGCAAGAACTTGTAAATGATTTTGTCTATATTTAGCCATTAGTTCAATCTGTATTCTTCTGCTTCTTATTATGGCTGTTAACAACAATGATGACAACTTGGGCTCAGACTCTGCCTATAATAAAGAAGATGAAAAGGTGAAATAGGCCAGCGTGGCAGTATTCCAGGCTGGATGTAATGAAAGCACAAATCAATATCTCTTCTTTCTGAAGTTATGATTTGAGTTCTGGCAGAACAGTGACATTACGTGACAAGCACACGTTCCACGGTGTCTTCATTAACGGGCAAAATTTGCTGGGGAGTCTAGTTAACAAGCTTGGTTAATGAGCCAGAGCTGTCCGTTCGTGTAGCTGTAGCGGTCATTGTTGTTAAATTTGGCAGTGCGATTATTAAATTGTTTACTTAGCGAGATCCACAAAAGTAAAAAATATTACCATGATGAATGTGTATGCGAATAGACTCTTTTGTGAATGTTGCTTCAGTGAAAGTGTGTGTGTTTATGTGTGTATGTGTGCGTGTGTGCATGTGTGAGCATGTCTGTGTGCATGTGCATGTGTGCTTATGTGTGTGTCCTCACAGCTGAGAGACAGAGACAGTAGACTGAAATGTGGTTATGTTATGTGTCATAGAGCACCATGCTATAATGCCTGTTTACCATGTTAATATAATACCACAGGTACCAGGTAACTGACCAAATGCTCACTCATGAGGCAGTGAACTACTGAGAGGGCAGAATTAAAGTCTCTAAGTCTGGGTCTGTGCTAAGGTTGCACTGGACTACAGTAAATCTTGGGTATATGGCTAAATGTGTGATGTGGGTAAAACCTGCTTTTTTCATCTGTAGTCTGGTGTATGATTTCTCTTTCTCTTTTACATTGTCATACTGTTTCTCTTACTCTATTACTCACTCTCTGTTACTCATAATGCCTCCTCTCTCTTTACCTCCCTATCTTAATGGTCTAAATATGATTTCCTTCTGTCCCCTCTCTGTCTTTATGTTTGATTCTTTTCCCCTAATTTTGTGTAACTCTGCCCCTCTGGCTGTCTTTTTCTTGGCCTGCAACATGACCTGCATACATCTCTCTCTCTCTCTCTCTCTCTCTCTCTCTCTCTCTCTCTCTCTCTCTCTCTCTCTCTCTCTCTCTCTCTCTCTCTCTCTCTCTCTCTCTCTGTATATGTGTGTGTGTGCATGTGTATGTCTGTCAATCTGCATAGGAGGGACCAGGTGAGTGGACCTCTCTGGACTCGGAGGTTCTGATGAAGGCAGATGAGATCTATGGCACAAAGAACCCCACCCCCCACCAAGTGCTGCTGGACACCCGCTTTGAGCTGCCCTTCGGTAAGGCCCACTGCTTTACCCCTTCCTCCCTGAAGTGTTTGCTTTGCTCCTTATACTCATACAACTGCCAGGACTTGCACCATTAGTGTACACTATTAATGGAGATGTTTACCTGTAACAGGGGCCCTCAAACTGATAAGAACTTTTGCCTTATTGATGATGCGGATAAAACTATGATGAGACAAATCCCTTGCAGTAATCTATCATGTTTAGCAGCAAGATGCACTTGTCTACCTTAGTGTGTTTACTGCCCGATTGAAGTTATTTCAATGGCCTCACGTCCTTATGCAGTGCACATCTTCAGTCGTTTCCGGTGCTGCTGAATTATATAAACTCACAGTTCAAACAGGTTGAAACACTAACCGGTATTAATATGGCTGTTCAGGAGGGTATTGAAACATGCATGGTAGCTACAGATGTAGTGTTGATTGGGAACTGAGCTTGAAACAGCAGATTTAGATTATTAGAGGATGCTGTCAAACCCTTGAGGAAGATGAAATTTTCCTGATATTGACTCTGTAAATAAATCTGTGCTTTATAAATTGGTAACATGTAAATCGCAAGCTGTTTTGTGTTTTGCATTTTTTGCATTTGTGTTTTCACATTTTGAATCTCATCTGTTAATCTGTGCTGTGAAGAGTTGATAGGTATGTATTTCAGATGGGTGGGGGACAGTAGAGATGGAAGAGCATGATGTACTCCTACTCCCCCCCAGTTCATTTTTAGCCAAATTGCTATTCATTTGTTTGATCACTGATGAAAAACAGAGTTCCTTCGAATCCCCTAACATTAACAAATAATCTTGAATGTTATGGAGTCTTTTAAAATGATGGAGTCCGTTTGGACAGTTATATTTTCTGACTCATAACTCATCTGGTCTCCCTCACCAGCAGTGTGGATACATGTAGTCCTCTTCTCCATAGTGGATACATGATGAAGAATGGGTCCATGTCTAACAAAGCATGGATGGATCTGACCTCTCAGTGATGTCCTGCAGCTGTTGTTGTTAGTTGAGTTCCTCAAACAACATAGATATAGATAATGTAGGGCAGATCCTGACAGCGCAGAGTCAGGATCAATCTAATTTCAGTTCAGTCACTTCAGGGAATTAAAAATTACCCATCATTTTCTATGAAGAGTTGTCAATTAATGAATTGATTTTCAATTCATTTCTTGAATGGACTGAATTGAACTGGAGTTGACCCCAACTCTTGTGTAGGGATGGGGTGTGTTGGGACAGGACAGGATGGGATGTAGCTGCTGCTCTCTGTGCTTCTCCCCACTCTACCAGACATCCCGGAGGAAGAGGCGCGGTACTGGACCCGAAAGCTGGAGCGGATCAACACCATGAGAATACATGATGAGGTAAGGGTGGAGCGAGGGTAGAATGGAGATTCCACCTGTACTCTTCAGTTAAACTCTTAACATGCTTGAAGGCATTAGCCAGTATGACTTAGAATTGGAGGAGCTGGTTTAGTAAGCAGAGGTTCTCCAAGTTTAATTCTGACTCAATTCCAGGGAAACCCTGTCACATTTACAACTCTGTGAATGGTTAGCATGTCATAACGTCAGCTGTCTAAGAAAGTTTTCTTTTTGGATAAATATTTATAGTAAAAACAAAATGTTGATACCTTTGTTGTAGTCCTGAGGTTTCCCTCCACTCTTGTGGAATATTGTGATGCACTTGTAAGAGACCTTTTACATGTGAAACTGCTGGAATATTTATTTTTTATCCATTCAGTTAAAGGATGGTTTATGAGCCCCATGTGAAATCATTAAAGGTTATGCTGTCTCTAAATGAAAAAGGCCTCTGTGGACAATTACCATCTAATGCCTGCCATCTAGTGGCAGAAATCTCTTACTGCAGCTCATGAAACGAGCTATGCAAGGAATGTGCATGTCTTTCTTGCATAAATTCATAAACATGGAATTTTACCACTGTACCATTCAGGAATGTTCATTATGATGAATAGTTAGGCAATAGATGTCCCAGCTTATGACTTGCGTATTCATTCTGCCCAATTCAAGGCCTATAGTCACCTCATCAATTGCTCTGTATCACATGCTTCTTCTCTGTTGTCATTTTCAAAACTAAGAAATTTCAGAATTATTTCACCAGCGTGGCTAGAAAACAGCATATCTGATTTTAAGTAAGAAAGTGAGCCGCAGTCCTTTGGTTTGAGTGAACTGCAGGGTGCCGTTTTAGAATCTGTAACCGTATGTGAAGACACTATGGTGTTTTCCAGCTCTCCCTTTGTTTTTTGGAAACGCCAGCAAGTGAGAGCGGGGTTTGATTCAGTATGTGTTACACAGCACTGCAGTAACTGTCGTGCACATATGAGCATGTTTGTAAATGCCTAGTCAATTTGGTACAAAACTGTTTTCAGTCTAATGTCAGTGCATTGCTCATAGCTTGGCCAAACATGGGCAGTGTACTCAGAGAGAAAAAGACAGAGCAACCTTGTCATTTCCACCATCTCATGATTTAATGCACTTATTTCATGTGTTTTCCAGCACATCTTGACATAGCTCTGTTAACTGCACTTTAGAAGTGCATCTCTGCAGTTCTGCTATAAACACTTTGGTGAGGACTTGCGTGCTATGACTGTTCCTGAGCTTTGGTTGCAGTGCATCTCTACCTGTCTAACCATACCCCCAATCCCTGCTCCTCTCCGTCTTGTTTCCCTGCAGTATCCTTTGCACGATGACGTTCACAGGAGACGGTTGCCGTCTGTGCCATCCCAGTGTTGTAAGTTTAAATTGCACCCTGTCTGATACACATGTGCCAAGAAACAGTGTCTCTAGTCAAAAGTTTTCCTTGGGCGCTGTGCGTTCGCCCCACCCAGGGCCCGCTCGGCCTGGTGGATTCTGATTGGTGTGAACTATTGTCATGTGACATAGGCAGGCTGGAGATGACACATGGGAGAATCCCTTTTGGTTTGGAAAGGAGCTCACTGATTGGGTCGTTTTATCACTGCACATCAGTGTGCTCTGTCAGCAATGTCAGGTGATGTGTGGTGTGCAGTAGACGCAGCGGCATTCGCACCATGCGGCGCTGCATGGGAATCACATGTATGTTTTATGTGGAATGCTGGGCTTTTTTTGTTCATCCCATTGCACCCCATTCATCATTTTACTTTGTGTAGTCATTTTGGTTTGCTGTTATCTTTTCTTTTATGGATTCCTTTATTTTAATTCAACATTTTTGATAGGTTTGCCTTAACCCCAAAATACCCTGAATTGGCATGAACCTATAATTAAGTAAAGGTGTGAGAGAGAGAGTGAGAGAGTGGAGGTGAGAGGGAGAGACTAGCACTTAACGAGGGAGCACTAAAATCCTGATTCACACAATTTGCAATTCCACTTTTGGCCACTAGGTGGTAATATTTCATTAAGGGAGGGGGGATGAAATGGACATGCAGTGACTCAGATATATTGAGTTACGAACTATACTGAGACTTGGAGTGACTGTGATGTACTGTTTCAGCTCCAAATTGATGTTCAAACCCATATTAGACCTTTTAGAGGATCTGACTGTTGTCCCCTGTCACTTTAATGTTGTCTCTGATAATCTTATCAATAGTTTAATTTTTTCCTTTTTTTTGTGCATCGTGCCCATCATCATTTTGCTTGTTCTCTTCTGATTAATTTCAGCAGAATGGATGACCTTATCAGCTTTAACACTGCACTGTCAGGTTATCAGTCAAAAAAATAAGATTTTACAGCTGTCAATGACAAAACAAATATAGTTCAATTACTAGGTTAGAGTTCAGTCCTTAACTGAATAGTGAGCTTCAAAAAACAAATGTGTTAGTCTTATAGTTTCCAGCTGTTGTAGGAGTATTTCTGAACTGATGTCCCACAATGATTTACTGCTCATTGCAAGCAAAGCTTTGTGTCTCCAAAGATGCTTTTAACTGCCCCTAGGTTAACAGTGGGCAGAGATTAGGGAAGGTGTGGGGCTGTTAGCTGCACTGTCTCTTGGTGTGAGACAGCAGAACTTTCCAGAAAACCACACTCTCAGACGCAGGTGCTGGCTGTCCCTTCACTGCCGAGTTCCTGTTTCTTATTGCCACTCTTTCTGTCATCTGTAATCAATAAACTCAATAAGCTGAAATTAGTATGTTTCTGTCTGAGATCACAGTGACACTACCTCGCAAACAACAGGACTTGAGGAGCAGGGAGCTCAAGTCGTGCTTTGGCTTGGGTCATGCCAGTAATGTATTAATGGGCATGCTCTTGTGTGCTTTGCTTGCAAATGTCTGTATTGTCTGCACACCCACATCAAATGAAAGGAAATGCAGCAGCGATGCTGCCACAGTAATGACTCTATTAGCACCCGAGCTCCAGCGCAACTGTTTTTTCTCCACTGGTATATTTTGAAAATTTTGTAATTTTGCTTTTTGCCCCTCCTCCCCCCCACCCCTTTTTTGTGCTAACATTTGCATCCACACCAGGCAATTGGAGTTATTTCGGATGGGGCGATCAGCAGAGTACGTACTGCGGCTCTTCGTTATTTATCTGTATTTATTTGGATTTTTTAAAAAATTGAAGTCCCCTGGCGATCCTGCCTGCCCACCCTCCCATGTGACTGGTGCATGTTATGGTCTGTTCAAACCACTGGGGATATTCATGCATATATAGCATTGGGCTTTTTATTTGAAATGAATTTTTTTACATTCACCCTCATTTCATTTCCCTTTCGCTCATCATCTCTCTTAGCTCAGTTTGCCATCATCCGAATCTCTCTCACTCTCTGTCTTATGCTGGAGGTCTCATGGACAGGGGAGTGAAGCTTCACGAAGCTCAAAATGGGTGGAGCTGACACATGCTAATGATGACTCAGTGATTTGATCCAAACATTGTGTTTCACCATGGGAAGCAAATTGGCTTTTAATGCCATACTTGTCAGTGATTGAGAGCGCATGGTGGCTCCACCCACTATGGGGTTCATGAATTTTCATTCTCTCATGTCTAGTAACAGTTGGTCAGCAGAATGTCTCCCCCAAATAGAGTTAGGGAATTTGCTTTTCTACCAGCACATTACTGGACATTACTGGTTTGCCTTTGGTCCTATCTGATGGTGTCTGGCCATCAGTTCTTTCTTTTCATTTCTATTGAGACGTCTCAGCTGCATGCACAGCAATCATATGTGCAGTCATTCTTTTAGAGGTTTTATTCAGGGTTATGATAAATGCAGTCATTAGCATTTAAAGGTCTATTCATATTGCCAACTTTTTTGTGACAAACTTCTGACAAACTCAAGAACCATAAAAAGTCAAGTTGCAGCACCACGGTGCCACACGGGTTGGTAAAGTATGGGGGAGACTCAACGTGCCATTTTAAACCATTGCCTCTTTGAGTTGTTTAAAATAACTTTTTGAATTTTTTAAAATTGTGTTTTAAAACCGAGGCTTAATGTTTATCATTGCACATGTAATGGATTACTGCACAGATGCACATTGCACAGATATGCCCTTAGCTACACCCTCTGTATTATGGTTTTAAAATCCATAGGGACCTGTGAAAAAGTCATAATGATCTGGCAGGACAAGGACAGCCCAGTGTGTGGGGACCTTACTGACCCTGATGGCAATTTGTGTGTATCAGTAAGGCAAATTAAAGCCAGAGCGACTGTGCTCACCAGAAATGTGATAGAGCTGAGCTTGGCTGTCCCCCTTGGGAGTCTAATGATGCTGCCAAGATCACCCCTATCTGGATATTCTACTGACCAGCACAGTCTAGACTTTCGTAAAGAGTCATCTACAGAATGGCACCAAAGGCTATTTCAGGGGAACTGGACTTCCTCGAAATTGGTGTGAGAAGTGTTTCAGAGAAAAAGCCATCTGCAAAACTGTATCAAGAGATACTTTCAAGAAAGGCACAGCAAGTAAAATTGGACAAAAAGGTCTTTCTGAGAAAGCATAACTTACACAACTGCAGTAAACACAGTATAATGGGACAACACCGCTGCAAATTTGAGCTAAGTTGAGTCTCAAAGAAGTAACCTTTTGCATACCTGCTGCAGTTACATCAGTCAGTGCATCTCCAGTGCATGCACATACAGTGAATGCAAACCAAATAGGTTATTAAGGCCACAAGAGCTCTTCACTTCCATTTCATCCATTTCCTCTTTATTTCACTGCAGCCTCCACCCCCACCCCCTTTCACCCCCCACACATTCTTCACATTATCCTTTTTGCTGGGGAGCTGCCCAGAGGTTTGTCTGCATGAATATTTTAACTATTTACCAAGGTGAGAATGCATGCTCCCCCCATCCCAGACAAATCAGTCCTTCTGAATGTCTGTCCTCCCTGCTGCTGCCAGAACAGAGGATATGGAAGGCATAGGACTACAGTACAGTGGGCTCTGTGGTGCGGAAAGATTGTGTGTGTTTGCATGTGTGTGTACGAGCCCATATGTGTATGTGTGTGTTCACTCTGTTCAACATGACCATGGTCTGCCTCATGCAGACATCTAGTTAATGCCCAATATGGTAAACCGTAACCGTTTCAGGACCAGGTAGGAAAATTAGCCCTTTTACCAGTACTTTAACCTGGAGGTACTCCACTGACATGGAAGAGGATAGTAATGTGATGCGATCAGGTTTTATCAGGCAAGATCCCTGAGTTCTGACTTCTTTTGGACATGTCCAACTACTACTGCATTACTCTTAAGCCTGAAGACAATGTGTCTTGGTTACTCACAGATGACCTCTAAAACATCTCAATGAGTATCTGCCTGACCCAAGTTGGAATAGTCATTTTTGATTCCCATGAGATTAATGATTTGCAGTAACTATCTGCATTTAGAATGTGAACATACTGTACACCCAGGCAAATACTCACCCTTCCTTTCATATGAAGCTGCTGCCATTTGAGACTTTGAAATTAAAAACGAATACTCATTTTTTCATGAATCACCTCCATGGATGAATTTAAAGGATTATTGATTTGATGAGGAACAATACATGGTGTATTCTCTTTCACTGAACGTGAAGATGGCCTCCAAGCCTCAAGTGGGAGCCATTTTTATGATCTGGAACTCCCTCAGCCTCTTGTCAAAACTGATGAAGTCTTTGACAGTCCTTGGTAAATAATTTATGGATGTATGCATTCACATGTTTATGCCAGTTGTGTTCAAAATGCAATCATCATTTTCTAATTTCAGTTTATTTATTATCTAGCCATTGGGAACATGTGTTTTATTCATGTGAGAATGCTGTATGGATTTTGCCTGAACCCTTTTGTAACTATTGAATATAATCATGCAATCATGTTCTTGTACTCATGGACACCCAAACAGAAATCAACTTCTAAATGAGAACAATTGTAAACTTTTGAAATAATCTTTGATTGCTATTTTTATTTTGCCATTTCATTATTGAACAGCTTGTTAATGATATGCTTAAAACTTATTGCTCATTTGAAAGCATGCTGTATTTGGTCAATTGGTACAGTTTCTAATTTCTAGCAACATCACCCATGTATCTGAAACATAAAATTAAATTGTGAATAATTTAAGAAGAATGGTTCCTTGGGCAAAATCTTACTTCTTTTAATTTTTTTCTTTTGCTTATATATGAAATTTATTCAGTTTGGTCAGGCTGGATGGTCTGGATGTATCACAGTGGTCTTCTCTGGACCACCAAGTGTGCGGTGGATGTGTTAGTTGCTTTTTAAGAACTTGGGGAAGATGGCAGGTTGTACACCTGCTCCTCTGGCCCTCCACATTACCCTTCGTCCCTTTAACCCTAATCCAAACCCCACTGTACCGGCAGAACCTCTTCTGTTTTATGGAGCTTGCCCTGTCCCCCATGCAGCGCTAGATGACCATGACAGTGCTGTGGACGATCGGGACAGTGACTACCGCAGCGAGACCAGCAGCCTGCCCCCGAGGTACCACACCACGGCCCAGCCCAACTCCTCAGTGCACCAGTACCCCATGGGCCGCAGGCTACCCCACCAGGCCCTCTCCAGGGACTCCTGCACCGACTCCATGCAGAGCTATGAAATGGACTATCGGGAACCCAGGGGAACAAGGTATGCGAAATACATACGTGTGCAGGCGTGCACACGCTACACATGCACATGCACGCACACGCACACGCATACACGCACTCAAATCTCAACCAGTCACATGCTACTAATGGCCATGAAATGACCCGCTCCCATCTGCAGCTCTCCTTTTTGTTTCTAGACCTGGAAAGTTTTTGTTCTTCTTGCTGACAAGATGACAGTCTTGTGCTTTTGCCTCTCCCCACGCAGATGCTACTGTATATGCTGGAGCTAATTAGTTCCATTTGTTCACTTCTAAAGGCAAGAGATTCCTCCAAAGGTGTATGCTGTTTAGGGGGCCTTCTGATGACAATTTCGGCCTCTTCAGATCTTAGCGAATGCTCAGCATAGAGAAGCTGATTACAGAAATCATTACCGGGATGTTTTCCGCTCTTTTTTCTCACCCTGTCTAGTCAGACCAGAAGGCATTATGTGTGTGCTCCACAAAAGAAGTTACGATGACATTCACAGCCAGCAGGAGAGCCATGCTGTGCCCACAGGGAGCCATTCAATTTCCCTCCATTTGCCTCAAACAGGGAATAGTTCACAGGCAAAAAGCAGAGGGAGCATAATCCCACCACAGAACATTTTGAATCTGTGGTGAATTTGCAATCATGCGCCGCTGTGGGTCTCGTGTTGGAGGCTGTCAGAATGAACCATCACAGCACAGCTATTAGAATGCCGGCAAAAAGTGGCTGAAATGGAATACAAATTAAAACGATTTGTCCTGTGGCTGCATCCAGATTGTCTGAAGCCTAATGCATTTCTCACAAGCCCATTTAAGATGCAATTTTCACAGATAGACAAAGATAGTTTTTCCATCTGCTTGCACTTAAAATTATATTCGTACACTTTCCTTTAATCATAATGTGTCATAACTGGCATGTACTAAGGCTCAGGGGTTTATTTTTTACAGCTCTCTGAAGAGCATATAATATTCGCATTCAGAGCAACTTGAGTTAATTGTGGATTTAGAATTAGGTGAAAAAACACACACACACACACACACACACAGACTCCACAGCAGTGTATTGTGTCTCAGAACTTACTGATTTGTCTCTATTTAAGAATTTTTCTTTGTTCCTCAGAGTCACTGCATTATCTGTTTGTTACTTTTTGCTCTTTATGACATTGCCACTGTCTTTTACAACCTCAGATGGTTTTTTAAATTTATTCCCATTCTTTTTTTTTCTTCTTCCTTTTTCAAAACCTTTCATTTCCTTGTTTGATATTTTTTCTGCATTTCCATGCAAAACAAGACCTCCAAACAGTAGAGGAAGGGTACAAATTATCCCTGTAGATTCAGGTATGGGTGTGGAGGACTGGGAGAGCAAGTACAAAGTACCGGGAAATGTGCTTGATGACTACGTGGACCCGAAGGAGGAGCGGTGGGAAGATGAGGACGATGACGAGAATATCATTTACCGCATAGCTAGTGCCCCGTCTGGGTCAAAGGGCAGCCGATACTATCAGACTGTAGAGTGTGACACAGTCTCACCCGATACTGGCCCAGAGGAATATGATACTACACACAGGAATCGTTGGAAGAAGCACCGCGACCACAGTGTGGGCAGCGGGGATGTGCGCTTGGTCTACAAAGAAGCCGGGAGCTTTGAGGATGAAACGTCCCCTCCTGAGATCTCCATCATCCCATCTGCCCAGCACCTCTACCAGCACAGGGAAGAGCAGGCACTGCAACAGGTGACCAGGATGGAGGAAGAGGAGGAGAGAATGCCCTACTGTCCTACAGAAGGGCTGCTTTACAAAACCAGGATGTGGGCCAAAAACAAGCTGGAGAGCACCTTGGAAAACTACGCAGCATTTCGGGAGCAGGAAGCGGCCAGGGAGGAGGAGGCCAGGCTGAGGTCAAGGGTTGAGTACGACTCTGCAGGTTCAGATGAGCTGCAGTACTCCTTTGGTTCTGAGGAGGAACTGGAGGAGGAAACATCTTTCAGAGATGACACTACGTACCCTGAAAACGAGAGCTACTACAGCCAAAGTCGATACACCTCCGACTATGGCAGCTACATAGACAACCCTCAAGGCCACAGGGATAAGAGGAGTGTCAAGGGAAAGGTGGGAAGCAGGGCTTCAGAGGCCGTGTTGTCCCCAGTTGAGGAGCCAAACGATGAGTATGTGGATCCTATGAATGAACTTCAGAATCTAGTAGATAGTGTATCTGAGTACCTTGCTGAGAAAGAAGAAGAGATCAGCAAATATGAGTCCCTTCCAACGGCAGGAAAGTCAAAGCCATCATCTCAGGGCAGCATAAAAACCGAATCCGTTGGAGAGGACAAGAGTGTGGCCTCTAAAGAGGGCAAGGTAGAAATACAGCCAGAAGCAAAAGAGGACACCCCAGTTGAGCAGGGCATGGCGGGTGTAAAGAATGCTGTGAGCTCTCTGTTCAGTTCCATCACTGATAAAGTTGGCTCAGGCTCCAAGCAACTGTCCACTTCTTTAGAAAAACTTGCAACCAATCCACAGGCCGAGGGTAAAGAGACTCCAGAGCCTGCTGCTCCAACTGAGTCTGGAATCTCCAAACTACTCTCCTTCATTCCTAAGCCTACTGGCTCAACTCCAGTTGCCGTGGTTCCACCAGCCACTCAGGAGCCTCCGTCCGACAGAAAATTTTCCCTGCAGTCTCTGTTGCCTTTCCAGACATCGGAAGCAAGCAGACCACAAGATGGTGACCAAGAAGCCAGACCGGCTGGGGATGAAGTGCAAGGCAGTGGCAGCAGCAGTGGTAGCAGGGCACAGGAATCCACTTCAAGCCAGTCACCCTCTATTGTTGATTCCATGTTGGGAAGACTGAACCCTCTAAGGCTTTTCCAAGATAAGCCACCCTCCAGCAATGATGGTATGCAATCCAAAGAGGAAAACAAACAGTCAGGAAGTAGTAGCTCTAAAGAGGACTCTGTAGATCAGGCTAAATCTGATGGGAGATTGTCTTTGGAAAACCCTGAGGGCAGCCAGCAAGAGGATCTGTCATCTAGTGTGGATGGAGAGGGAATACTGCAGAGATCAGGGAGTGGATCTCAGGATCTTCAAACTGAGAGAGATTCCCTTGACCAGACACCTGACCTGCAGGGGAAAGAAGCACTTGCACCATCGGAGTCAAAAAATGAAGCGAGTGAGGCTAAATCTGAAGCAAAATCTCAGACCCAGGCAGAACCAGAGGACAGTGGGTTTTTCAGCCCTTTCAAGAAATCGATCACCTCATTGATATCCTCCGCACCTGCTGAAAAACCTGCACAAAGTAAAACTTCCCCTGCTTCCTCAGTGTTTAATCTATTCAGATCTGGAGATGTTGAACAGGATAAGCCTACTGAAGAGCCATTCTCTCTGGGCAACAAAATAAAGCTTCCTTTCTTCTCCTCTGAAAATGTCTCGGCTCCACAACCTCCAAAACCAGAAGGTGGAATGTTGTCTGGGATTTTGAAATTTGCCGCTGGTGAAGACACCAGTGCAACCAAAACTGAGAGTGGGGCATCACCAGTTTCAGGTGTTAAGGGAATGACATCGCCTGTGAACCCCAGTGCTGCAAAGACCCATTCGCAGAGCCGTGCTGCTCTTCTTGAAAGTGTGCCTAGAGGGAACACAGACACAGGGTGGTTCTCTAACCTCTTTAAAGTGACCTCAAATGAGGATGCACGCGCAGCACAGAGCCAGCAGCAGGTTAAGCCTCAGGACTCGTCTGCCTCTCCTGACTCAACCTCGACCAAGAGTGTCCCCAGTGATCAACAGCCTCCTGAGCAAACGCCCACAGATAAAGAACCAGAAGCTGAGGAGCCAAAGCAAGAGCAAGCAGAAAAATCAGGCAATGAACAAAAGCCCCAGACCCAGCCTCAACCACAATCACAGCCCCAACCCCAGCCCCAATCACAACCTCAGGGTTTGCTCTCTGGGCTGGTTAAATTAGCTACATCTGAAAATGTGCCAGGTGGCAACACAGCTCAGGCTGGTACAAGTCAGCCTCAACAGGGAGGACTGTTTTCAGGGCTTTTTTCAACTGCTTTGGGAAATAGTCATCAACAGCCAGGTGGCCAAAGTCAAAGTCCACAACAAGGGGCATCATCACCCCAGCCAGGGGGCCTGCTCTCTGGGCTGTTTAAATTAACCTCACCTGATAATGCCTCTGCAAACAGTCCGCCTCCTGCTGCAACACAGCAGCAACAAACTCCAACTGGGAGTCAAACTAACCAGCCTCAAAATTTGCCAGGGCAGAATCAGAATCCCCAGGAGCAAGCCGCGGCACCTCCCAGCCAAGCAGGAGGGCTTCTTTCTGGCCTGTTAAAATTTGCTTCTGAAACTGTTTCTGGCAACCAACCCCCTTCACCTCAGCAGCACTCAGGACCTCCTGTCAATCAGTCTAATCAACAGCAAACTGACTCACAGAATGCACAAGGACAACAACAAAGTGCCATGCCTCCCAGTCAGCCAGGAGGTCTACAGTCAGGTCAACCTAGTGAGAAGCAGACTGCAAACAATGAAATGGCACCAGGACAAAATCAGAGTCTGCCCCAGCAAAATGCACAGCCCCAAAGTCAGTCTGGTGGCTTGTTAGGGGGACTTATGAAATTTGCTACAGACAGTGTTCAACCAGCTGCTGCTCAACAGCAGTCACTACCCACTGGAACTCAAGCAAATCAGCAGCAACCTAGCAATCAAACCCAGGTTCCACCACAGCAAGCACCTCAGAGCCAGCCAGGTGGGATGCTGTCGGGGCTGTTCAACAAGTTAGTGGCCACAGAGAATGCACCCCAACAATCACAGCCACCACCTGGCAGTCAACCAGGCAATCAACGGACTAACCCACCCGCACAACCACCTAATCAACAGGGAGGGTTCCTCTCTGGGCTGTTCAACTTAGCTTCTTCAGATAATGTCTCCCCTAACCAGCCCCCTCCAGCTCAACAACAACCTGGTGCCCCTGGCAATCAGCCTAATAGACAGCCAGCAAACAGACAGAATTTGCAAAGGCAAAATCAAATTCCCCCACAGCAAACAACCCAGACTCAGCCAGGTGGAATGCTGTCTGGGCTGTTTAATAAGCTTACTTCGGAGACTCTACCTCAACAACAACAACAACAACCACCTGGTAGTCAGCCAGCTCAGACCCAGACAAACAGACCAAGGCAAAATCAGAACCCACCCCAGCAAGCACCCAGTCAGCAAGGCGGCTTCCTTTCTGGGCTGTTTAACCTAGGTGCTTCTGATAATGCCTCAGCTAACCAGCCACCTCCCGCACAGCAGCAACCAGGGCCAATGGGGAATCAACCAAATCAACAACATGGTAACAGACAACCTTTGCAAAGACAAAATCAAATTCCTCCACAGCAAGGTGCAGTGCCTGAACATCAACAAGCAGGGCTGCTGTCTGGGCTTTTTAACAAATTAACTTCCGCAGACAATGTAACGCAACAGCCACCACCCGGCCGTCAGCCGAGTCAACAACAGGCTAACAGGTCAAATGCCCCAGGGCAAAGTCAAGCTCCACCCCAGCCCGCTACATCACCCAGTCAGCCAGGAGGGCTCCTTTCTGGTCTGTTTAAGTTAGCCTCTCCAGACAACCCAGCTTCTAACCAACCACCTCCAGTGCAGCAGCCACAAATGCACCCAGGAACTCAGCAACAAACTGACAGACAAGATGCACCAGGCCAAAATGCAAAGCCTCCACAACAAGGGCCAGCCCAGCAGCCTAGCCAATCAGGGGGTTTGCTTTCTGGTCTGCGTAAGTTGGCAGGTTCAGACAATGAATCTCAGCAACAGCAGACACAAACTAACATTAAAGCAGGTCAGGAGCCAACCAACAGGTATGGGCAAAATGTGAATCCTCCACAGCAAGAAACAGGAGGACTGCTGTCTGGACTGTTTAACAAGTTAACAGGATCCTCTGATGATATGTCAGCACACAGCCATGGTCCAGGGGCTGATCAGAGCCACCAGACACAGATGCATTCAGACAATAAAGTAGGAACAGGGCGTCCACAGACTCAGCATAGCAAGCAACTGCAGCAACAACCTTCTCAGGATCATGTTGCTGAAAGAGATCAAAAGCCACCAGAACAGCAGGGCTTTTTTTCTGGACTCTTTGGTCGGGGTACAACTGAAGATGCTTCTGCATCAAAGCCAGGGGAAACAGCTCTGCAGCATGAAAGCACAGAACAGAAGCCAAGTGGTGGCTTGCTCTCAAACATATTTAGGACTGGATCAAAGGATAATGATGGTTTAGCAGCCAGTCAAGAAACCGAAAAGGGCACTGGGATCCTTGATCGGTTAATACCAAAGCAAAACAAAGATGATGCTCAGAACCTTGCCAGCATTACTGAAGGTTTAGGCTCGAGGACTGATTCTAGTGATGTGAGATCCCAATTCAATCAAGCACCTCATTCGCCTCACAGTAATGGCCATTTTCCTCATCATTTATACAATGAGCAATACCATCCAATGGAAACATCTTATGGCATTGAAAATCTGTATTTCTTAAGAGGGGGACATCCTATTCCTGCTATGATGTCTCCAGAGCAATACCTGCAAGAGGGTCTCTCTTCATTATATGGCATGCCAGAGGAATATCGTTATCAAGACCTGCTGTATTCCTTTGCAGACCATGGAGGAATCCCTCTTCACATTTATGAACAGCAGTGCCTCCTAGAGGATTTCTTGTGGCAGCAACTCAATGAGTGTGGTTTTTCAGAGGGTCTTGCTGAACAAGCACAGGATTACTTGGCACGTTTGGGACACAGGCAGCCCCCATATGGGTTCCCGCTATTAGATGCCCCTCAGACATGGAGTCCCAGAGGCATGAACAGCAGTCAGTTCTATATTCCTGCACACCCTTGGAAAGACTTCACCAATTGTCCAGTTCAGAATGGCTTTCATGAACCTGAAGATGATGAGATAATATTGTACGATATGAGCTGCAGAACAAAGAAACGCTGGAGTAGCTGTGACAACATGGGGGATCTGTGTAATGAAAATGGTGTGGAAAACAGAAAACCTTGGGTTGAAGACATGAATGCTCTGAACTTGACCACAGAAAAGGGAAAAGCAAAGTTAAGCAGATGTCATTCTCTTAATGAATTTAGCACACTTGGCCAGAATGGTACTTTACCCCATGATGGTTCTTCTGATGAGAAGGGTCACAGTTCTGAGTCAGGAAAGGGACTGTTTAAGGTTAAAACAGCTGCAGATGTTTTAGCCACACAGCAGCGTGTAGCTAAAAAAGGTCCCTTGGATTTGACTCGCTGTGCTATGGACTTGAGCTCCTCTGCTGGAAGTAATGGAGATATGGATGATAATATGTACTTTGATGAATCAGAATGGTACCAGCAGTGGCTCTCTCTGTTGGAACAAGGAATGTGGTGGCCAGCTGAGGCAAGTGATTGTGGATACTATGTATACACTGATGATGAATATATTTATTCCCTGTTAACTGATCGAGCTGGGAAGCATGTGTATGCATGCAGACCTCAGGAAGAAGCTCTGATGTATAAACATTGCTCTGATATCGTAGCTAACACTTTACAGCAGAAAGAGAAGGTCCCACTGTGTGGTTTCAAGATTCCACTATACAGTGATGAACTTCTTTGGGTCCCTGGGCAACACTACAGAGACTCACAGCTCCTTAATTCTCCAGTGGACCTCTCTGCAGAATTTAGAAAAGGTGATCAAATCATGAATATGAATTTGGGTCGTTTCTCACGGATGTTTGAGGAATCCATTCTTGTGCAGAAGGAGAAACCTGTGGACTTCACAATGTACAAATTGAAGAAGGTCAAGATGGAGATGGAACAACTGCATCAGACAAAGGTGACTAATTTGGAGCCACCTTTGGAAGCTGCTGATCTGACAGTACAGATACAGAAGAAACATGGTGGTCCTTACTGGCAAAATCAGGGATTGAAGGAAATTTCCACTCAAACAGTTTCTGTAGCGTTCACATACACAACTACTGCTTATACTTCTCCGGGCATTTATGGACAGTACCGCCCAGTGCAGAGGCAGCCTCAGATCCCTGAAATTAGAATAGGACATGCTGATGAAAAACCTGCTGAAGTTGACAAAGTGAGTCAGCCAATCCAGAAGATCTCTTCCTTCATCTCTGCCATAGGTGATTTTATGGGCAAAGCTCCTGACTCTGAATTGAACAAAGTGAGCACTTCACTGGGGCCAACATCAGTCACGGCCTCACCCACACTATCGAGAAGGCTTCCAGAAACTCCCACAGTTTCTAGAAGCCTTCCTGAATCTCCTATTGCATCTAGAAGACCTGTGGAACCTCCCACAGAGTCAAGGAAACTTCCTGAACTTCCCACATCTTCTAGGAAACTTCCAGAACCTCCCACATTGTCTAGAAAACTACCAGAACCTCCTCAGGAAAGTGTCTCTGCATTACCTCCCAGACAGGGTCAAAGAGAGCAACCTAAGCCACAAGCTCAGGAAGTTCCTTCAGTAGATCAACAGGCAATGAGCATGCTATCATCAGGCTTTCAGAGTCTCAAGTCAAAGATCATTAAAGAGGATGCTGCTGTGACGGGTAGCATGTCTCAGCCTACAGGACAACAAATGACACAACCAGCTGCCACATCTCGAATTTTACCTACACCTCCGACAGCAGGTATGGGCTCATTATTTGGTCGTGGTCCAGCACAGGCTGAACCCTCAGTTCCCTCTACCCAGAAACTACAGTTTGCAAGAGAACCTTCCTTGTCAAGTCAGTCTGTTGCCTCAATGAAACCAGCAGCTAAGCACAGCCAGGCTGCCACAGCACCAACCATCATAGACTACTCTATTAAAAGTCCATTTAAGATGTCTGGTATGTTTGAGTCTTCTCAGACATCCCTTAAGCAGTCAGAGAAGCCATCTGAGATGCCAGCAAGGATGCAGACAACTGCATCAGTAGGATTTTGTAAGTCAACAGTAGGGATGGAAGAACCCAAACCACAGGCCTATAAACCTCCTGGGATGGAGGCAAAGCCACTAGAGAGGAAGGGGTCTGTTTCGGGGGAACAAGGTACTTCCACAATAACAAGAACAAATACTGTCATAAACTTTAAAGTGGAGTCCTCACCATCTCAGTGTGAGCCTCAGGAATCACCCGTGTCACTCAAGTCAAAGCCAAAATCCATAGTTCCACAGCTAGTACTGCAAGAGCTAGACAAGAGAGAAGACAAGAGTGGATACTATGCTGTGGACTTCTTGTCACACCAGCAAATTTCCCTGCATTTTAAGGATGACCTCCTTTGGGTTCCAAAACAGCAATTGAGAGACTCACAGCTCAGTAGCATACCTCTGGATTTCACTGCAGATATTAAAAAAGGTGATCAAACAAAGAAACAAAAGGACCTTAGCCATGTTGTGGACGATTCCACATTAGCACAGAAAGGGCATCCTGTAGACTTTAGTAAGTACAAGCTGAAAAAAGTCAGAATGGAGAAAAAACATCAGCAAACAAACATCACTGATCAGAAATTGCGTTTAGAGGCTGTTGACCTAACAGTGGAGAAAGAAGATGAAGATGAAGTTATTGAATGGATAGATAAAGGAGCAAAGGAATTTTCCTATCAGGACATTACTGTTAAGGTCTCACATAACACGACTTCCACCTCTTCTGGTCTCCATGAGCAATTACTTGCACAACAGAGACGGTTTTCACTTCCTGGTATTGGAGCTGGACAAGGAAAATCTGCTACCCTGACTCAGGTGCCATATCTTTCCAGACAGAGGTCCTTGTCAAATCAATCCTCTAGACCCCTGCAGCTCACCAACAAACCCAGCCAACCCCCTGAAGTGCTACCAAAAGTCAGTTGTTCTCCAACAAGCCCACTGAATATGTCCAAAACATCCGACACATTTCCATACTCAGCCCAGACATTTTCTGATACGTCATTTAAAAGATCACCAGGGCGTCCTACACCACTGGAAGGTCATACAATATCACTGGAGAGGAAACAGCCTGTTGCTGGTGCTGATGCTGCTTTGACTGCTGCTAATGATTCTCTTCAGATGGAGCCACTATCGCTTCAACACCAGCCTTCAAAATTACATCAGTCACAACAGCAATCTGTAAATACAGAGCAGGTGCAGACAGAGCATGAGAGGAGAAATCTCTTGAGCAGATGCCACATATTAGGCCCTATGTCACATCAGCAAGTTCCTTTGAGAGACTCACAGCTTAGCAATGTTCCTCTAGACTTCTCTGCAGTCATTCAAAAATGTGATAAAAACCAGAAGGAAAAGAACCTGCCTGAGATAACTGATGATTCATCTCAGAAAGAGACACCTGTGGACTTCACTAAGTACAAACTGAAGAAAGTCAGAATGGACAAAAAGCTTCAGCAACAGGCAAATGATACCTGTCAGAAATCACTTTTAGAGGCGGTTGATCTGACAGTGGAGATAGATGATGAAGGTCCTAACTCAGAAAATGAAGTAGTAAAGGAACTTTCATCTCAGAATGTTTCTGTTCCGATCTCACACACAACTACTCACCCTTCTTCTAGCCTTTATGATAATTATCACCTGCAACAAAGGCAGCCTCTGTTATTTTCCCTCGCCCAGAAACCAAAACTTGGCCAAGAGATATCCTTGATGAATGAGACCATTGTACAAAAACAACCAACATACCAACCTAGCCTGGCTACAACAGCACAAGCAAAAGTGGGTTACCCTTCCAAACATTCTGAAAAATTGACAGAGCTACCATCGAGTGGCTTTCGGTCAGGACTAAAGAAGGTAGAACCCAAGCCAGATCCTCCTTTATATTCTGTGACTCATGCAAAACCATTGGCAAGAAGACAGTCTGTTGCTGGTGCAGGTGCTGCTTTGACTACTTCTGATGCAAATGTGAGCAAAGATAAGTCAAACCTTTTTGTATCAACACCTGAGACCTTTAAAACCGAGCCCTCACTAACTCAGAAGCACCTTCCAATATCACCTCAGTCACTGTTGCGAACACCAACTCCAACTCCACACCAACTACAGGCACCAGTTATGAGGAGTGACATGAGTGGGTGCTTCACAACAGACTCCCTTTCACACCAACAATTGCAAGGAGGAGTGAATGAAGCTGAGAGTGATAAGCTTCAGTTGATCTCCAGACCTAAGGGTTTACGTAAGCAGCCAACTGTGGACAGTTTTGGGGAGGAGGGCCATCCTGAGACAGGTGCTGTAACCCATCCCAGCCAACCTCAGGCACCACGGATGATTCCCTCTAACACCAGTCTGAACCAGGGTCCAGCTATGTCTCCAGCAGTACCTCCTATTGGACAGAGTAAGCAGGAACCCTCTGCTAAGCAGGGTGGTGCTTTGTCTAGCACTTCAGTTGGGGTCATAGAGCCTCAAACCTCATCAACACTCAGTGGGCCTAGTGCCAATGGTGCTCCAGCCCAAGAAACTCAACCTACAAATCTGCTTGGAGCAACTCTGACAAATAATCTACCAGGCTCTGGTCCCCAGCCGGTTCTTATGCATGCAGGCCCTGATCCTAAGTTATCTAGTGTAACTTCAGTGAAGGACATACCAAACAAAGGTTTAATGTCAACATTCAGTGGACCTTGCTCTAAGCCTTCTCTAGCTGATGCAGGATCAGCTCCTGTAGGATCACTCACTAATGAAGTATCAGATAGAAGTTTGTTATCAAAGTTCCGTGAGTCTTTCCCCTCACCTACAACAGCCCACTCTGGATCATTTCCTGCTGTGTCTCCAAGCGCTGACACATCAGGCAAGGGTTTGCTATCTATGTTAAGTAGCCCTAGCCTCCAACCCTTTCCCACTCAGTCAGAGTCAACTCCTGCAGGATCTCTGACTAATGAAGCACCGGGCAAAGGTTTGCTGTCCATGTTTGGTGGAACCAGCTCCAAGCTCCCTCCATCTGAGGCAGGATCAAGCCCTGGAGCATCTCCTACCAATGAACCACTAGGCAAAGGTTTATTTTCAAGGTTCACTGGACAAACACCTCAGCCTGCCCCAGCACAGGTGGGGCCTGCCTCTGAACTCAATGTACCCAGTGAATCTATAGCTAAAGTCTCACCAGGAAAAGGTCTGTTCTCAGTGTTTGCTGGACATGGCCCACAGCCAGCTGCTACTCAGGCAGGGTCATCATCTGCAGTGTCTCCAAGCACAGACACTCCAGGAAAAGGTTTGCTTTCCATGTTCAGTGGTCCAAGCTCCCAGCCTGTTCCAACTGAGGGAGGATCAACCACTGACGTCAGTCTGCCTGGAACTTCTGCTGTCAAAGATTCCCCAGGGAGAGGTTTATTTTCAAGATTAAGTGGGTCTAACCTCCAGCCTGGAGCAACACAGCTGGGGTCAACTCCTGCAGCATCTCCAAGTACTGACACACCAGGCAAAAGTTTCCTCTCCATGCTCAGTGGGACAAGCGCCCAACTTACTCCAGCTGAGACTGGAGCAACTCCTGGAGCCTCACCAAGTAATGACCCTCCTGGAAAAGGTTTATTATCAATGTTCAGTGGTCCAAACCTGCAGCCTGCTGCAACTCAGGCAGGACCTTCTCCTGCAGCATCTCCAAGTACTGAAACACCAGGAAAAAGTTTATTGTCCATGCTCAGTGGGACAAGCCCTCAGCTGTCCCCAACACTGGCAGGGTCAACCCTTGAAACCTCTCCAGCCAGTGATTCAAAGAGCAAAGCTTTTCTGTCTATGTTTACTGGACCTAGTGCTGAGCAGACCCCTGCCCAGAGTGGATCAATTCTTGGTGGCATTCTCCCTGGGTCATCTGGATTTAAAGAGACATCAGGAAAAGGTTTATTGTCTATGTTAAGTGGATCTAGTTCCCAGTCTGCCCCGACATCAATAACACTTGAAACAGCCCCCATTGATGCAACTAAACCTAATGAGGTCCAGCTATCCAATTCAGTAAATGTTAAGTCTGCCCTTCAACTGGGAGGAGTATTGTCTGAAGGTACTGCCCCTAAAGATGTATCTCCAGTTAAAAGTGAATTAACTTCATCAGTTGAACATAGTTCCCATTCTGTCCCACTCCAGGAAGGGTTAACTTCTGAAGTCACAGTCTCTGATGGAACCATATCCATAGAGGCACCTACAGACACAAGTGGAACGGTGTTGTCCAGTGACTATAGTCTAAAGGAAAGACACATTCCCGAGATTACACTGTCTGAGGGACATTCAACAGAGGATAAAGTAGCTTTATCAAGTGGGCTTGAAGTTCAGGAAAAAACAACAGTTGAGAATGAAAAGACATCGTCAGGTGAGTTAAGTGTCCATGCTGATGCACCACTGGAGAGAGTAACCACTGGAGTTATGCTTCCTGAAGCAACTGAGCCGAAACCAGTACTTCTAGCTGTACAGATGTCTATTTCTGATGATCTGAGTCCCCAGACTGTCACACTGCAGAGAGGATCAACCTCTCAGGTGACCCTCTCTGATGCAACTGTGACCCCTGAGGTACCACCAGGTAAAGGAGAAATACCAGTTTCTGTGCCTCTTCCTCAGTCTCTCCCTACCAAAGAAGGAACAACACCAGGGGTCATTCCTTCAGAAGCTACAGCATCAAAAGAGCCCCCAGCAAAAGGTTTATTCTCAATGTTCGGTGGCTCTAGTCCTCAGCCAGGCCCTTCCCAGATTGGATCATCAATTCTTGGGGGTATTCTTCCTGGATCATCTGGACCAAAAGAAACCCCCAGTGCAGGCTTATTTTCTATGTTCAGTGGACCAACCCCTCAGGCAACCCCTAGCCAAAGAAGTCCTACCCATGGAAGCATGCCTACAGGCACAAATACACCCAAAGACCCACCGAGCAAAGGGTTGTTCTCTGTGTTCAGTGGACCATCTCCTCAACCACCTGCTGGTCAAAAAGGACCAACGATTGGGGGCCTTCCTCCAGGAACTGCTAGCTCCAAAGAGCCTCCGGGCAAGGGATTATTTTCTATCTTTGGTGGCCCTGGTCCTGAACATCCCACCCCATCAAGTGGATCATCAATTCTTGGTGGTATACTTCCAGGGTCATCAGCACCCAAGGAAGCTGCTGGAACAGGCTTATTTTCTATGTTTGGTGGCCCTAGTCCCCAGCCAGCACCTAGCCAAAAAGGTCCAACTACTGGAGGTTTACTTCTGGGAGCATCCACACCCAAAGAGCTTCCTGGTAAAGGATTGTTTTCTATGTTTGGTGGACCCAGTCCTCAGACAGGTCTCCATCCCACACACCCAGGGGCAGCACAGACAGCACCCAAACCCCCTGAGGCAGAAGGACTTTTCAAGGTTCCTTCCATGTTCTCACTCGGTGGTACTCCTGAGCAGAACAAGCCCAAAGCCGGTGGTGTTAGCCTACTAAATATGTCTTCTATGGATGAAAAGAAGCTAGATGCATCTCCACCACAGGATGAAACCAATAGAAAAGAGAGCCCAGGGCAGTCAAACCTAGAAACAGCTGTGCCTACCACAATGGTACAGCCTAGAGAGACTGAACAAGTAAAGGAAAGTGTCCTACCATTGGGGGAACCTGAAAGCTTTGAGGCACAGACCCAGCAAAGTCTCCCTGAGGGGACTCTAACTGCTCTATCTGTTGATATTGAGCCCCAGAGTAAACAGGAGTTAACTACAGAAACTGAGCACACTATTGTGAAAGACATCACAAAGGCTGTTTCACCTAATAGCACATATGGTGAAACCACTGAAAAAGTATCCCCAGCTCAATCTGAAGAAATTTGGCCTATTACATCCGAACAAGAACAGCTGAAAACTGAGCAACTTCCATACACAGAGCAGTCTATAGTAACAGAGCCACCCCACAGCACAGGGAAATCTCTGGAAAAAGAGAAACTTCCTGAAAGAGTGCAACAGCTTGAAAAAGAACAATCCCCTGAAAGAATGCAACCTCCAGACACAGCACATCTTGAAACAAAGCAACTTCAAAAAGCGGAGCAGCTTGGTAAAGTAGAGGAATTTCATAAAGAACAACCATCTGAAATTGAGAGATCTTCTGAAAGTGAGAAATCTTCTGGAACTGAGAAACCTTATGAAACTGAGAAACTACCTGAAACTGGGAAACTTCCTGAGACTGAGAAATGTCCCGAAACTGAGAAACATCTTGAAAATGGGAATCTTCCCGAAATTCTGAATCTTCCTGAAATTGAGCAACTTTCTGAAACTGTGAATCTTCTTGAAACTGAGAAACCCTCTGAATCTGAGAAACCTCCTGAAACAGTGCAACTTGATGAACAACTTCCTGTAACTGAGCTGTGTCAGGAATCAGAAACTCTTCCTAAAACAGATCAGCCACTTGAGATTGAAGAACCTCCGGCAATAGAGAAACCTCTAGCTAAAGAGCAACCTTTAGCACCAGAGAAACCTCCAGTAGTAGAACAGCAAGGTCCTCCTGTTCAGACTCAGCCACAGCCTAGACCAGGAATGGCAGTACCCCCAGGTCAGTGCACAGGCCAGAGAATTGGAGGTCCACAGAAGCCCCCTGAGCCAGAAAAGTCTGTCCTGGACTCATCAGCAGAGGTGTTCTCTGGCTTCATGTCCAAGATGTTCTCTGGACCAAGTACTCCCTCCAAACCCTCAACCACAAGCTTTTTCTCAGGCCCACAATCATCATTCTTCAAGTCGTCTCCTAGTCCTTCCCCTCAAACACAGCAGAAAAGCTCCTTCTTCAACCTTCCCAGCAGTCTCCCAACAGAGTCCTTGAAAACTGATCTCTTTGGCATGTTTAAAGGACCTGAACCACCTAAACCAGCAGATACTAAGCCGCCTCAAATAATTAAACCTCAGCTTGGTGTTCAAGATGGAAAAAGGGTTCCCAATGATTCGACTGTACCCACAGTTGCTGCCCAAGATCAGGCTAAACCAGTGAGTGACACCATCATATGCAAACCTGAGACTGAAGATGAACTGAACCTGGTAACTGGGGAATCAGCTACAGAAGTAGTCAGCAGCAGAACAACCACTGATGAGGTGTCAGAAAGAAAAGGTGTCACATCTGAGCCTTCTGTGATTACTGATGTAGAATTAGCTTCTGACTCTGAACAGAAACCTGTGCCAGAGGCAACTGGGATAGTTTTGGAAGCTACACAGAACTTTGTTCCTAAAACTGATGGCTTATCTGAGACTTCAGCTAAAGTCATACCTGCAGAGGATGCTGAAAAAACCATTGATGCAGATGGCCTTTGTTCTACAGTGGAAACTGACAAATCTCTTACTGTTGCTAAAACTGAGGAGTGCCCACAGGTAGAGATAACTATGGAGAAAAAAAGATATCTCGCTCCAGGAAGAGGAAGTACACAAGGAGCCTTATGTAATTTCAGAGGAATCAGAGTTTAAAGTTATTGACAAAGCTGGGCCACCATCAGAAAGTGTTAATGAGGTTCCCCCAGCAGGCAAACATCCGTCAACTGTCGAACCTCCTCCTGCAAAGTCCATGTTTGACATTCCTGGTTTATCTGCTCCCTCATTTGGTTTTATGTCTGGAGCTGCAGATGGCGGGAAACCATTCGGATCCTTCTTCTCCTCCTTACCCACCACTCAGAAAGCACCACAGACACCGCAGACAGAAGGTGGAGGTCTCCTGTCAGGTTTCAAGAGCTTCTCAGCTGGCCTCTTCCAAGAAGAGAAACCAGGCACTACACAGGAGGAGCCATCGGGTGCTTCGGTACTTGGGATGAAGCTGGGCTTCCCTTGGCAAACTCCAGAGCCGCCCAAGCCACAAGCACCCCCTGAAGCTGTCCCCCAGTCCAAAGCTAACGATGTCAAACCCACTGATGCTGAGGCTGAGGAAACTCTCAGTGATGCTGAACCTGACCAGGCCACAGTAGAGTCTGATGAAACTGAAGGTGCAGACAGCAGTAGCATTGATGAGCCTAGCGAGGCATCCTTAGAAAAAGTCCCAAGCTTAGATAAGAGCCAGGAGAACATGGAGGCACCCAAGCAAGAATCAATAAAACCTGTCGAGGAAGCATCTCTGTCAGACAGTGCAGTCAGACCTGACATACAGGTCTCCCCACCAGAGGTAGAGGAGTTACTACTCAAAGATGGTAAGGACAAGGATACCTTCTCCAAACCCCTTCCCTCTGCAGATTCCAATGCAGGACTGCCACAGGACAAGCAATTGAAGAAGGACCTTGAGAAAAGGCCAGTAGCAGCATAATAAATGGCAGTTCCAAAGCCATTTATAATGCACTAAATATTTTGGGTGTAAAAAGCTAGAAACCACCCCTCCTCCCTCGAAACAAAAAAACCCTTCACCATCCCTTTAAATTTTGTTCTGTGTTTTAAACTGTTCTTTTGTCTCTTCCTTATAATCCTTATTTTGTACCTTTTACTAATGTAGCATGTTGTGTTGGAATTTTAGATACGTAACCTTTGAAGTGTGGAACTTATTTCAACTAGCTGTTTATTCACAGTTTGTTTGCAAGAAATCCAAAAGGACTCATAAGAGAAAAGAATCCCCTCTTTTTTATTTGAAAAAGAGTTGAGTTCCTGTAAAATAACATTCATTGATTGACTACTCTTATGTCTCATTGACCCTAGTCTTGTATAATGAGGACTAACAAAAAAATTCACGGAATTCACAGTGTTTAATCTAAAAGACATTCCTTGTTGGTTAGATTAATAATTCAGATAGAAATAAACAAATAAAAAAATAACCTCAAAAGTACTTACTAGCTCTCACTGAAAAGGTCAGACCATGAAAGGTTACTTTGTTCTTGTGTTACCACCACTCTTGTTTCCATCAACAATGATGGAAGTGCAGTGCTGAAGGGGACTGACACAATTTATTTATCAGCATTTAAAATGGGATCTCACAGCCTTGGTCTCTGAATTATATCTTATGCTGCAAAGCCAATATGCATACATAAATTTAATACAGACAGATTTATGTAAAGCATGGACATGAAGCAATATGTGTGTGTGTGCTATGTGCAGCATTAAAAAGGAGCAGCAAAGTAAATTGGCCTTGACCCTATTGATGTAAATTATCTTAGTATTAAAGTAGCATGGCCATAGATATGGAGCTCCCTTTTTATAACGCAGCCTCCTATGACATGGAACATCTTACCACAGTTAAAATCGAAGCTCCATTTTTCCAATTTCATCATTATGTAGACATTATAGGTATTACGCATACTGCAGAATATCAATATCTTTATGTTCTCAGAAATGTGTTATATTGTGAGAGTACTGTATGAAACCCATAACTTCTTTACTTTATAAGAGACTGTATGGGCTGTGAACTTTTCTTTAAATGTGCTGTACAATATACTTCCATTTATTAAGCCCCTTTTCCATGTGAATGTTTATACCCCTGCCATGCTATTATTAACACCAATGCGTTGTTTCATGGGAAGCAAATATACATTTTCACCCTCATCATTTTTACCCTCAGATCTCAAAGTCATGGTTTAGTGCAAGAGAGTAGAAGTGAAAGAGACCAGGGACATAGCCAGTACTCTGGCTACCCCCCATGACTCGTCCCTCTAGGTTGTAACATATGCTTTTCTCTCTTCACTGCAGCCCAGTTGACAGCAGTCGCTTCGGCTCCTCTGGTAACCTCAGTCAGGCCAGCTCCCAGCTGAGCTCTGAGCTGGAGGAGCGGAGAGACCCAGACTCCTACCCCTCATACCACAGCTCCAGCAGCTACCCTGCCAATGAGCATGCTACCACATGGGAGAGGGAGGAGGGGAAAGAGTCTGGACCGGGCCAGAGTGATACTACCCAAGTTGTCTCGGCCCAGGCTCCAGAACCCCAGGAGAAGAAGCCAGAGAAACATCCCAGGTGTGTATGTTTGGCCAGGAACAGAGATGTAGAGCTTTGATTTCAGATTCCCCACACAGAGAGGATGAAATTTGAAATTTTGATGTTTGGGCTCCTAAGGTCAGAGAATGAAATCTAAGGCTTTGATTTTGGATTCCTGAATGTATAGGAAGAAAGCTGAGACTTTTATTTTGGATTCTGTCAGGTTTTTTAAATTTTTGTTGAGATAAAATTGAATATTGATCATTGCATGGCACCCAGTGTTGCCAGATCTCCAGCAGGATATACATAATATACTGACTGCAAAGCTGTACAGTTTCAGTAAGATTGTCACATAATAGTTTTTCATGTAGTACTGCAACACGGCTTTTTGACATTGTATTTGTGCATTTCTGACATTGTACACATTTTCACTCCTCTCTCTGTCTCCCTCCCTCAGTTATCTGGATGATGGTCCTCCTCCATTTTCACCGTCCAGGCTGCGCTGGCTCAAGGCCATTAACAAAGTGCGGGTTCAGCTACAGGAGGTAGGGACTGCTGTGCTCTTTGTTAATCTCCCATTCTCTCCGCATCTCCCTCTCCCTCTCTCTCTCTCTCTCTCTCTCTCTCTCTCTCTGTCTCTCTCTCTAATGCTTGTGGGCTGGTTGAGTGTCACTTAATATGCTTGCCTTCTTCATGTTGTAGAGATGAGGTCACTCTAGACCTGGGAGTCGGAAAAGCACGCCCTGTTCTATAAGCAGAAGAGGTCTGCCTGTTTGGAGTCGCTTGATCCTATTATTAACAGTGTGGCAGTGCAGGTTGGAGGTTGATTGCTAATGCCTCGTGTGTAGAAATGGAGATTTTGATACCTTGGTGATTTTTGTTGTGAAATGATGTGTATAAAAGTAAAAAGCAGAGGGAAAAATAGACTGCAATTAAGACTCAAGTTCATCAGTAGTTATCATCAGGTTCTTGAGTTTTTGTTCTTTAACCTGTATGACAATGTTACTTGCCCGAACCCTTTTCTCGAATGCTAGTATGATAGTATGATAGTACTAACAGTTCCGTCTAATACTATGCGCCACCTGTCTTGTTTGCTGGATGCACTCTAAACATATTAATAGTTGATGGCACTAATGGATGATGGAACTGAACTACCTGTCTCTCTTAGTGGCCGAGAGACCTTGTACTTGTCTTTTGTGCCATGAGAATGTCATTTGATTATTCTTTGGATTCTTGGTCTGGTACTTGCCAGTTGTTATTGGACATATACACTCATGCCTAAGCATACATGTTTTTATTATCTGTGTGGACAACGGAATGGTTTACAAATGAATGGTGTGTTTGAATTTGTCTTATCTGTATGTTTTATTTTGACCTGCTTGTTTTTATGTGTGTGGAATGAATGTCTCTCACACAGTGAGAGAGTGGTGCTGCCTGGTCTTGAATCATGATATTCTAATGCAGACATGCTTTTATTGTCTCTTGGTGGGAGAAAAAAGAGAAATCTTCACCAACAAATGAAGATAATGGTGTTTAATGGGAGTAAAGCAATGCATTATGGGCATTCTGGGAGCTGCTGTTTTTTTCTCTTGAACAAAGCTGTCAGACAAGGCAGAACACTGAGTTTATCACTGGGGAGCATGGCATTGTATTGCTTATTTTAAGTTGGTGTTTTAAAGATTTGTGTATCTACAAAAAATATTCCTGTGAAACAGGCTTTTAGAATTTATTTCTCTCTTTAGAGAACAGGAACAGCATTCTTGGAAAGCAGAACAAATGGTACACTGACAAATCATTTTTATTGACCCCCCTAGAGAAACAACTCTGCCCATAGCATTTTAAAATTAGTTGCATACATTAGACAGCACAAGATTCTACTCCGCTTTCTTATTCTTGTGGCAAAAAATAAAGTTAGCAGGTTTCTTTACAGAGAAAACCAATGACTCACACTGCTTAAATTTACACTGTGTTTTATTTTGCCCTCAAAAAGGTCATGATTTATTTGCTGTCTGCAGATGCCAGTACTGGTTGTCACCTGAGATGCATCTGGATCCTTAGGGCTGCCTAGAGTATTGGTTATGTGATAATTCCATCTATTATCCTTTACCTAGACAAACATCTGAAATGGCTTCTATAAATAAGGGCTAAATTCTTGCATGTCCTGGAGACTACAGTAACTACAGTAACTGTGGTTTTAGCCATCCAATGTGGACTCCTTCAAAACACTTCAGACCACTAGATGAGAGAACTCAGTTTAGGTTGTCAGATTGGGGTTTAATTACAGAGTATCAATATTTTATAATGAGCAACTGAATTTATCAAAATAGCATAATACACTCTCAAACCTCCCACAAATCAATACCAGGGAACCAGTCCAGCATTAATAAAAACAATATGGTAAGTAGTATATATACTTCCTGGTTAAAAAGTGCATATATTTATGTATTTCATATACATATATAAATATAAGCATTAATATATTGTTGCATTTGTGTATTTACAAATATAAGTATATATACCAGGAATCAATGTGGGTTAATGCTTTTCAGATCCATAGATTACAGGGTAATTGTGAAATGCCACTTCAGCTTGGCAGCGGGCAGAGAGAGGCAGAGAATCAGCCCTGTAACGGAGAGAGGGCAGAGAACAGAATGGGTTTTCAATCAGCCTGTCACTGTCTGATTACAGGCTATACTCGTCCACGTCAATGAGAGAGTACGTCCGCGCAGCCTAATTCCGCCCTTCACATTTCGGTCAGATTGGCTCCGTTCCGCGGATCGCTAATGCCTCTCCTTTTCATTGGGCTCCTGATTTCACATCTTGGTTGTGGATTGAGGACGTTCTATTTTATTCAGGTATCATAGATCCATGCCATCAGTGTGAGTGTCCCGTGCCCTCTTCTCTCAAACTGGAGTAAATGAGACAGAGATTGTGATTACTGGACCGATTTCATTACTGTAGGTGCTGAAAATGCTGAGAATCATGTAAGAAGTGCTGTTGTGGTCAAAGGATGGAGTGCTAGCTGGGGCACTGAGCTTGTTACCTGGGGGTTGCCAGTTTGAGTCCCAGCTGAAACACTGCTGATGAGCCCTTGAGAAAGATACTGAATTGCTGCAGTAAACACACCTCTTTATAAATGGATGGAATATATATATAAATGTATCATCTGTGGGTTGTTCAGGAAAAGGGTCTCTACCAAGGAAATAAACAAAATGAGGTAAAAACAGTAAACCTGAGCTGGCTGTGAACCATCATTTGCGTAATCAAAGATGGGTCCTGCTGATCCTGGTGGCAGGTGCTAATCATGTCACAGCAGGACTAGTGACCACCTGCCGGCTTGGTTTTTTAATTTATCAAAGTGTGAAGTTTTGATGTCAAAAAAGAACAAATAAGTGCTGGTGCTTCCAAGAAAGGAAATGCCTCCATTTTACCAGAAGCTTTAGTTTCTGTTTTGCATTATATTCATTTTGTCATTGCTTTTATGACCTTTAGGGTTTACATAGCTTGTATTTTTGAAGCATGGCACATATTTAGTAATGGGTGAAGACTCCATGGCTTAAGTGTAGTAAATTGAGACAAAGCTAAGGGAGTTTGCATTGATGTAATCATGGGTTACTGAAAGCAATAGATGGGGAGCATGGATGTTTAAAATCAATGACTCATATGAACCAAATCAAAAACACTTTGCTCTCCACTGAAAAAAATGTGTATAAATCAGTGATTCATTTAAGTGCATAATAGTTCCACCCATTTTGGGGTCCATTAAGACTCACGGCTTCATTGCTCTTAACTGTATGTGACAGGCTGATTGCATAAAGCTGAGTAATTAATTCATTAAGAGATATCACATGAAGAAAGTCCAGGACTTTTTCTCTGAATTATCAATTTATTTTATTATGGCCATTGTGCCAGTATTTGTATTGTGTTGAACATACTACCCTGAGCCTAAATTGTCTGAATTACATCTGTTAAGTTCACTATTCAAGGGGAAATGCATACACATCTCTGTAGATGTTAAGACTGAAGATGAAGATGCGGGAGCCTTCAGGAGATGACAGCCACAGGCCCAGCTGGAGATTTTGTAATTTTCTTCAAAGTGTGGCCTCACCTTTCTCCCTCCATGCTCCTGACATCTTCACAGATCTGAAGGGAGCAGGTTTTCCTGTGAGAGCAGTGGAGCACTGGCCTCGACATGACCACATTTGCATGTGTTTCTCGTTAACTGCACACTGCAAGCAAAGAAAACATGTGAAGCTGGTTCATCAGCAAGACATTCGCAATATGCTACTGCACTCTTGCACAGGAGGTGATGATGTCTCTCAATGTGTTGGGGAGTGCTGGTCGATAACGGGAAGCCGGAGGTGCGCAGACATTAACAAATGTGAAAGAGATCAGGATGGAGAGCGGCAGACGGACAGAGAAGGACCGAATCAGTGGTCACCAGGGGGCAGAAGTGAGCCAATCATGGCCTTCCCATTCACCCCCTGGGCCTTGGGTCATGCCCAGCTGGTGAACAGAACGCAGCTGCACATTCTAGAATGGGCGGAATGATGGTTCAATAGGGGGTTCTTTGTTCCGAGAATTAAGGGTTGACTACCGCATGGGAAACAAAAAGCCACGACAATTACAGCGTGTGCTTCACAACAGACCTGACAGCCTCAAAGCAAATTATTTTGTCAGCTGCTTTTGGTTCAGCCAAGTTCAACCAAATTAACAAGCATTTTACACGCTGTTGTGATGCACAGTCGCTCACAATTCCTGAATGTGTAACAGAAGAACATACATCCAACAATCCATTGTTAGCCTGCTCACTTGTACTGCGTTCAACATGATGACATCCCTCCTCGTCTTCATTCTGGAATGAGGACAAAAATTTAGTCCGCATGAATATAAGATCCCCTTGAACAAGGACAAAGAATGCACTGAGGAGTAATATAATATTACTGTGAGACATAGAATGTGTGAATTGTGCAGACTCTTGGCCAGGCATTCGATATAAAGTTGGCCAGCAGAAACTGCTCTTTTGGGTAATATGGCTTTTCCTGCATGCCTGGGAAACAGACCTTTCTAGATGGAAATGGAAGTCCACAGGCAAGGGTTTCAGTGGAGCACATTGCTGTGGATTGTAGTGTGAAACAGTGGTCAGGGGTTTGAATCTTTGGGAGAAATGCTACTCTTGTAACCTCAGGCAAGATACCTCCAGTGGGTTTCTTTGGCTAAATTCCAACTGTATGAAAGGCATACAATATGTAAGATGTACTAAGATAGCAAGCCTATGGTGTCTACTAAGTCAATGCATGCCACGGCAAGTATTGTGATACAGAACTGCATTGCCTCCACACAGAAGTCTGTGAGTCCACAGGACATAGTAGAGTGGAGTGCAGCATGCCTTTGAAGAGTAAAAGAATGAGAGATTTGCATGTGATGTGCTGGTTATATCACTAGAAGCTAGACCTGTGTGTCATGAGATTGAATCCTGGTTTGTGACATAACTAGGGTAACTCTGAGCCAGGTGACTCTCACCTTTTATTTCTGTTTGTTCCAATTCACCCAAGTAAACAGTGTGAAATTATAAATGTTGAATGTAATTCCATTAGATGGGAGTTTTTGCAGCTGCGGCAATGATCTTATCAGCTTGGTGTTCTCTGGGGAGTCAAACTTTTCTACAATGCTTCAGTCATTTATTGTCACATCCTTCTCTATAGATTTTTTTCTGGTTATGTCTTTGTAACCACTTCCATACTGGTTCAGAATGCTGCAAGTTTTCTAATCTTTATCACTGTCTTAACTTGAAGTTTTTTTTCTATAAATATAAAATGGTCAGTTCGTCCCTTCGACAAATTACATACCATAGCAACAGACTTCTATTACTATGGAAACACAATCTTGCAAAGGCTCGTGATTAAGATGGCATTGCCATAGGTGATTTGCTGCAAATAGATTTGACTTAAGTCCAGGAATAGTAGTACAGTGCCCAGTATGTGATATTTTTACCTTGATATTTTTACCTATTTTTATCCATTATACAGTTGATCAAGCATGTGTTCAGATTTCCTTGTGCATTGTTTCATTATTTTTGTCCCCTTAGTTATGTATACATTGCCCGTCTTTGAATGCTATCCTGTGAAGGTCATTCAGCGTATTTAGCCAGTTGTAATAATGGCGTAAGTTATGAGACGTATCTGCAAGCATCACTTGCACATAATACAGACAGATTCAGTGCCAGTGCTTCTGTTCATTTTAAAATGGATAAAGCTTCCTCAATTCCTTACGGGATTTTCTGTGTAAAAGCTCTGACAATGCTTGTATTCATTGTTTTGTTAAAAGCATGTCTGCCAGTGGACACACAAATAGCATGCTGCCGTTTAATGCCGACGAAGGAGACAAAAGAAAGAAGACAAGGCAGTTTTTTTATGCCTTTGTAATCATTGGTTGTTGTGGCAACCATGAGTATCTCGACCTATTGCCCAATTAGAGTCCTTGTTGTGAGTGAAAATGGTGCTTTAAGCAGAGTCAAGAAAAAAAAAAGAAGAGTTATTGCTTAGAAGTGACCTCTTATGTCTAGTTTTGGTATTCTTTAAGGGAAAACATAAGTGTAATGAGTGAATCTTGGAGAGATATTGAACCAGGGCTGGCTTGCCTCATACAAGGACAAATTGAACAAGCTGGAGAAAGAATAAGAATACCTGTGTTATAATATTAATATTTGATGTTGCCTTAAGTGACTTGTGTTTATTAGTGGGTCTTTAATCACAAATTCCACAGGAGGTCTTGAATTGTAAACAAACTTCTTTTCAATGAATACTGAAGCTCACTGATGCAGACCATATATTTGACCCAGTCTGACAGATCCTTGAACAAGGCAGCCCAAAGTTCTTCACTTATGTTTCAGTAGATGCAGAGTACCAATAACACAATATGAGTAATGCTGCTATTGCAATGAATAGAGAAACAGGGATCGGAAACAGAAATAAAAGAAAACATGAAATGTAAGATAACTTTTTCACAAGCTAAGACTTGGTCTTAAGGAGGTTACCTGTCTCCCGTACATCCTGTACTATACTTCCCATACATCTGTGACACTGGAGTGCAATTTTCATTCTGCGTTTATTTTCTTGTTAGACACTGTTATCCAGTGCTACCCTCTGTTCAGAGTTCAGTGACTGACTCTGTGACCCTTTTGTACAGCTGGGTTTTTAATGGGGTAAATTAGGTTCATTAAAAAAAGCAAAAGCTGCCAGGTTTGGCCCTTGCCCTGGCCACTTCACTACAGTGCTCTCCTCGTTTACTGACGATTAACAATTTATTTATGTGGTGAGCCTCGTGTGAAACCATTTTGTTAATGTGAAACAATTTTTCCTCACACGAGGGGTCAGGGTAAACTGAGCAGAACGCAGCGTCCTCTACCAGCACCCCCTCTGTCTCATACACACACACACACACACACACACACACACACACACACACACACACACACACACACACACACACACACCCCCACGCTTACACACACAATGCCTCAAGGCGTGAGCAGTCAGAAGTATTAGCACGCCTTGTTAGCAGTGCAGAGGAGAGACCGCTGAAGTGTGCTGATTCATAAGTAAACGCCATCCAGCGGGATGCAACCCGCCTCCGTCCTCCCGTCCAGCTTCCGTGGACACCCCCCCATGACACGAAAAAAACACTCAGAGGGTAATGATGGAGAAAGGGACCAGCTTCTGGCTGCTGTGTCTCTCCTCTTGCTAGATTCCTAATTTGGCTGATCTAGGGTCTGTTCAAAGAGTGAATGTCCAAGCGGTATTATGGTTGGATTCCACTGTCGTCAACACAGTTTCAAGCATCTATCACAACGCCTCCTTTAACATTCCACTTCATAACCATTATATACATGTATATATGTATGTGTGTGCAGTTACACATTCACTACAACAGCGTATATAGTCAGTCATTTTTTCCACTTTAGCTTTCATTAGATTTGTTTTTCTTGTGCTCAGACACTGCAAGAGTCCGCCTGGGACTGAGAGGGTTAGTGTCTTTGATTCCTCTGTTCTGTTGCTGAAATTTAATTTCACTCTGTTTTATTATTTTTTTTCCTTGTCCTCTCTAATGTGTTTTGGGTGGGGTTGTTAAGTGGGTGGAGACTCTTTTGATGGCCGCTGATGATCTCTGAATCATGATGGTAATGAAAGACAAGAGATGGAGGGCTCCAGCAGCACTGAAATCCAGCCCTCGCACCATGAAGACGTTTTCTTGTGCTCTCTTTCCGTCACACACATACACACATACAGGCATCCACAGGGGTAGCAGATACAGTATGTGTGAATCTGAGAATGATCTGCTCTCCCTCAACTTGCACATGGCTCTAAACCAACAAGCATTACTGTATGTCATCAGCTAACTCGGCAGCGCATTTCCCTGAATCACGGAGGATTCTCTGTGGGAGAAACTCCGTGGGAGATTAAATCTGTCTTCTTGTGTAATGCGCTGGCATTCTGGTTGGAGATGAGTAGGCCTCCCTTCACTTCAAGTGCCAGAAGCTGAATGGACACTTTCTTTTACCTTGAGGCCACATTCCCAATCTTCCCATGATGTTCCTAGGTGCTCGGTGCCACAAAGAAAACCTTAAAGGATAAATGCCCTATTGAAGTAACTGACATAGCTGATTGACTTACAGGGTGCTTTTTTATCATGTGCTCACTTTTAGTGAGTGTACTGATGAGTATTGGAAAGACTCTTGAAATATTTATCAAGTTAATGTTTTATAATCCTGAAAATGCTATTTTCCCCCCAAATTAAGCTGATCAAAAATGGTGCAGCATTTGGGAAAAAAATCTATCACTTACATGTTACATCTGTGTCTGTAACAGTACAAAATGATAGCTACCACTTGAAAGGCTGGCCTGAATTGTTCCTTTTGGTAAACTTCAGCCTAGCTATGTCAATCGTATTGAATGCAACTGTTTTTGTGTAGAGTGTGGAGTTGAACGATGCAAATTACTTCAAATTAATAATAATGAATTAGTAATGAATAATAACAATGGAAGCTGAGACTGTTTAACGAGTTAAAGTGTGTGAAAGTGAAATGAAAGTGAATTTGCAGTCAAAACCACATGAAATGCTTCAAGGATATTGTTTCCATTGGATCCATAGGGCAATGTTTCTGTTGCATTTTCATTTGGAGACATGGGACTTCTTTGCTATTTTATTTCACTCCTCTTCAGGTAAACACGCCTACACACAGTACCTTGCCCCACATGTGAGACTTTAACAACACAAATATTTAAACGTATGAATAATAATGTGACTCTCCTGTGACAAACTGCCTCAGGCACTTTCTCAGTTGACTTTGGCATTCTGAATTTTAAACGTTATGTCTGTGTTAAGACAACGAGGTAATACAAAGTACATTTACCTTGTTTAAGCTTGCATATAATATCATGTCTGGCTTTAAGGCTGACAGTAGTTTAAATGGACAGATTTGATTTGAAAATGATTTTAAAACACCCAATCCGAGCTTTTAGTTCTGACTGAAATGTACTTTCTCTCTTCCTGAGAGAGAATACAGTGTAGATGCTGAGGAAATCTGAGACCTGAGGTGCAAACCACACATAGCCAAATGCATGCCAGCGGTGTTTACTTTCTGCAGCGTCCCATGGGACGGGTTACTTAGGTATGTCAAAGCCAAAGATCAGAACAGGGTCATGTAATGTTTTTTTTTTCCAGGATCAGAGAATTTATGTCCCTGGAGATTCTAGTTGTGTTGTTCTTCTTTTCATAGAGTATTTTTCTTTCCTTTCTTTTTTCACATTGGTCTCTGTCTTTTGTTTCACAGCCTCCAGCAACCCCCTTCTCTCTCTTTCTCTCTCTCATCCCTCTCCTTGTTCATTCACTGTTTTTTGTTACCAACAGTTGAGCTCATGGCATGATGATGGATACGATTTCTGTTGTTGGCTGGCCCTACCTACAGAATCAGCCATACATTAGACAATTTTTACCATACCATATACCCATATATACCCAATTTTATCATTTCTGATTTAGAACTTAAAAATCAGTTTTCATGAGAAGAACACAGGTATGATATCTGAAAATGAATTCCAGGGAAATGAGCAAATGCTTGCTTCATCCAATCAGACTCTTTCCCCCAGGTTTTTTATTTTCTCATGGAAAAGGCATTGGTGGCTTTAAAAATGTGACTGAGAGCTGAGAGAGGGAGGAGAGAGAAAGAACAGGTAAAGGTGGGGGAGAGAGAGAGAGAGAGAGAGAGAGAAAGTGTTCCATGCTGAGAGGGATTATGGGGAGATGTGAAGTGTGTTGACTGTGAAAGAGTCTGAGGGATGAAAGGAACAGGAAGGGAGATCGGCAAATCGGCTTGGACAATCTTGTATGAGAAAGACGGTGTCTCCAGGATCACACTCCATTTAAACCTTTACCCTCTACATTTCTACTCATTTGTTTGTCTAATGAAGGGTGCTATTGAGGAGATTAATCCTTTTTCATGTTGAAAACTTGCAGAGAGAGAATTTCTTTTCCCATTTTACAACAGCTGTACGGTGCTTGATTCGAGCAGTCTAGCAATTTTCGACCAGTGTTTTTTCTCTCTAAACAACGGATGTTGTTTGAAAGCACTGTGAACAGCTACAAAGGAAACTGCAAATATCCCTGTACACCCAGAGAAGTGTCCTGTTGACCTTTGTCCTCTGCAATTGATGACTGTGGAACCTGTTTGTTTGAAGTGATCAAAACATTGAATCATGTCCTTCGTGTGTGTGGCCAGGCAAACAAACACAGCAAAGTTGTGCTGCGCTGTGTCCTCATCAAGGACAAGCTGTGATGAATCTGGAGTGTGTAATTACAGCATGCTTCAAAGTCCATGTGTAATACTGTCTACATCACATACACACTACTGGATATCCTTACTTTATAGTAACTAATGTCTGTAAATAAATGGGTATCCAGGGTACAGAGTTGTACGTGAAAAGCCTCATATTAAAAAAAAATCTAAGTCAATAATGGACAGAAAAATAGCAGAATAGATAGATCATATAAGAATAGCACTTAATAGGGTCCGTGCAGTGTGAGAGTCTAATGAATCTCATTATGATTTTATGAGTCAGTTTTTAGACCTCTGTAACTCAGTCAGTGGCCATCTAACTATCTATGTCTTGGTATTACAGTATCAGTCTAGGTCTCTCCTCTACTGTAAGATGCATTGCCTGTTCTTTACTGTACTGTTGGTTGCTTCGGTGGTTGTCTCAGCCAATGGTGGAGTCCCATCCAGTGGAGCTCTGTTCTATTTTCAGAAGGTGTTATGGACTGGTGTGATGACCGCGCAGTGACAGGGGTTTGGGTGTGGCCCTTTAATCGCCAGTTGCCCCGAGGGCGCAGTGGCACTCAAACCCATGGCGCTCCCTCCTCCCGATGAAACGGGGCGAGCAAATGTGTCCTGACGGGACGGCCGGAAACAGGAGGGGGGAAAGGAGCCGAGCGAAGCAGTGCAGCGCTGATTTATTGGAGGCATAGGAATGATCCCGGACGTGTGCAATTACGCCTTTGACAGGTTGTCGTAAACACTAATACATCGTCTTTCAGTTGTCCGCTGCTGTCGTGTCATGTTCGGCGGTTGCGCTCACGGGAGACCACCTTAAATGTTAGCTTTATGGATCTGACCTGTGAATGAATGTGTGTGTGTGTCAGGTGGCGGTTGAGGCTAGTGGTGGTGGGGGGTGAATTTGTTAACAGAGTACTGTTAGACTATTATATGCTTGTCTGTCTTGTAGTGATTTTCCGTTTTACGATTCCTACTGTGCAAAGTTGGGAGTCTCTTCATCTGTGTTTGTGTGTGTGTGTGTGTGTGTGTGTGTGTGTGTGTGTGTGTGTGTGTGTGTGTGTGTGAGCGTGTGAGTGTGAGTGTGAGTGTGTGCGTTTGTGTGTGGGTACCTTTGTGAGACAGAGAGAGGTTTTTGGACAGTAGTGGTGAGCTCAGAAGAAGGAGTGAAGAGAGCAAGAGAGAGAGAGGGGAAGAGGGAAACTGAGGGTAAGAGAGAGAGAGAAACTGAGAGTGAGAGAGAGGGAGCGAGAACACAAGAGTGTTAAAGAGAGAGAGAGAGAGATTGAGTGAGATAGAGAGAGCGAGAAGGCTGGCTCTGGCTCTTGACAGTTTCAGCTCTGCTGCGCTCAACAAGCTGCGCTTACTGAGTCTTCATCACCATAGAGAACGAACAAGAGAGAGAAAGAGAGAGGAATGTAAGGATACTCGCTGCATTTGGTAATGCAAGGCCGGCTTCAGCTGTGGCATCTGTCGGTCTGAGGGGAGAGGGGCAACCCTGCCTCCTCTCCACCCCCCCAAATTTATTTTCATACCATGCCGATATGGGAGTCCGCGCTGATCGCCCTAGCAAGAATCCCTGGGAGTTGCCCACTGCACGCTCACCATTGCCTGGGAACATGGGGTGAAATGTAACTGAGGATTCCCTTTAATATATCTATTTTTTATTTATTTTTTTAATTTGAAATGCAGTCCTTTGAATCCATGTGTATGTTATTTAAGACTGCTAGCCATGGGGGCGTGACTTGCAATGATGCCGTCTGAAGTCCATGTCAAAGGAGGATTCAGTGATTAAGAACTTCCTCCAATCAGGTGGTTTTATTAATTCTGTTTTTTTTCCAGCTCTATGAGGTAAGTTTTCTTTTCTTTATTTTTGGCCATAGTTACTGTAGACTTGTGTTCATGCTGTGTTTTATGAAAGTGAACTGACATAAAAATGTTTTCTTTCATCTTTATCAATCTTTTATGTACAAATTATCTGCCTCACATGCTTGTGAATGGTTAGTGTCATTTGGTCTGTATGTACCGTAAAACATGAAAATCAAATCCACATTTCTCCTTCCCTCATCTTAATAAGCTGGCAGAAATCAAATGGGTAGCACACTTGCAGAGAGGGTGTGAATGAGACTTCACAGGAGACTGGCACTATATGACAGAGTGCGGTGTGGCCATATTCTGGGCAGGGAATACTCGTGAGTCACGTTTAGTCTCTTATCAAAAAGTTGTGTGCACCTTCTCATGTGTCTAGTGTGTCAGACACTTGAGGAATCAGAGAAGTAGTACCTAGTGTTACACTGTACATTGTCTTAAATTCCGGAGCCCCTTTTTAACAGGATTGATTTGAGATGTCTCAAGTTTTTTATCACACCATAGTCATTATCGCCTTTCAATGCGCATTCTATTTTTATCTAATTCATTCTCATCTCTCTTTTGGTGATTGTAGTCATGCCAGCCAGGTGTTCCCAGGACTTGGTCTTGCCACAGTCTCTGTAGCTGTCAGGGTCTGATTTATGTCATTTAAAATAATTTTTTTGCTGTGCACTAATTCTCTTGTAATCTAATCTCTGCTGGGTGAGTTAAACAGACAGCATGTTGGAGTCCCCAAAATCAGTACAACGTGTAGGGAAAGTTAGAAGGGATCTTCACATAGGGACAGGGAGGCCAGAGGGTAACATCACAGAGAGATTGGCTGTTTAACTAACCGACCACAAAAGAGACAGAAAAGGCATAGCTCCAGGAGAGTTTTCTCCATTACCTGATTATAGTGAGCAGTTCTCTTCTTCCAGCTGTTTTTCCTCTGCTTCTGTTCAATGTTGACAAATCACTAAATGTCCAGTGACTGTTTAATTTAGATGGGACAGAGGTTTTTCTTGAAAAGTCTCTTGAAAAGCTGGTTAATTTGATTTATGTTGTTAGGGCATGGGGGGGAGTGGGGCCGATAAGCTAACCAGCTATACTGGAGTGAATGGAAAGCTTCCATAAAGGGGCTGAAGGGAAGAAACACTGGCAGTTACTGGAGATAGTTCTGCTTTGGTGCTGCTGTATGGGAATAAATGCCTTTTGATTTCTATTTTTCTTCAGGTTGGGTCATGGTGACTAATACACTCTGTAAGGTGTTATGTAGCTATCTGAAGTTGGGCAGTGCATGGCAGGAATCTTCATCCTTATGAGTCATTCTCTTTGGAAAAACGGATGCAAAAAAGACCATGTTTTAATCTCAGGCTAAATTTTGGTGCATACCCCTGAAATTGTATGAATTATATAGTTATGCATGAAATTTCTGCAAACGGTTTTGCTTCGTATATTTAGAATATATTAAAAATGTCATTATCTATAATCTGTCAAAAAATCATATATGCAAGCTGCACTAATTGATAGAGTGTTTTAAATGCGTGCTGTATAATCTGCAGACGTGTGTTTAAAGTCAGTGTGTTCCATATCTATATATGTTAAGATTGCTAATCATACAGTATAATCAGGCAGAAAAGCAGAGAGAAGAGATGCCTTGAGGGCTAAATCTGAAAATTTTATGTGTAATACATTTATAAGTGATATTTTGAGGAGATATGATAATTCTTTATATTATTAAATTAATTGTGGTGTAGACTGACCAGAAGAGCAGCATGTTCAGAATTTTTACAATACAACAATACAGTAGTCTACACAAATACATTACATCACTGTCATTTAGCAAACAATCTTATAATTAATTGTGGGTCAACACTGAAAGACATTGGAATTCAGGGTTTTCAGGTGGTTACTGATGGTAGATAATGACTCTTTGCTTTATTTTGCTTATCCTTTGTTGTTCCTAACTGATACCTACTCCTTACTGAGAACACCTGGCAGAATGCATGCATGCAGAGCACTAGTCTAGTTGGTACCAGCTGTAAGAATATACCATGATTTCATTTGTTACAGAATGGTGTAGCTTGCTACCATTTGTCGTTGATAAAGGATGAAGCTGAATGTTGGCTTGAGGGCTGTGGTGGACAAGTCTGTGGCCTGATTAGATTTCACCAGGGGATTCTGGAAATCTTCTACTGTGGGGCCTCTTACTAGAGAACAAACTACCTTAAAGTGTCACAGACATGTCAGCAAATTGGACAAATGCTGATGATAGATGCTTCTGAATTGTAAAGTTACTGAAATACTGAGTTACTGAGATTCACCAATGCATTGACAAGGTGATATACCCTCAGTGACCTGCAGGGGTGTAAATTCCACTTTTCCACCAATGAAGTCAGAAGACATTGTTTATCCAGACATTTGTAAAGATATTTTCTGTGGTAATATAAAAGCAGGGTTTCTTCTTGAACTAGGAAGCAGGGGCATAAAAATGATTTACTTAAAAAAAACAACAACAACAAAAAAAACAAAAGCTGTAAGAACAGAGAATCAGTCATCATCACTCACAGTGCCTGTTAGGCACCCAAGGCAAGCTGCCAAAAATGCTCCTTGTAAACGCTGCCATCCAGCATCTTGTGGGAGGCGTAGCAGTAAAGATCATGTCAGTTATTTAATTCATTTTCGTGAGTAATCGCCGCCGCAGCAGCGTCCTGAATGTCAAGCGGCGTCCGTTTTAGCCTGAGCGTAATCTACATTAGCCGCTCTTGCAACAAGTGCTCGAGCGCATTAAGGGAAAATTTATTCCACCGCTTCCTCCCAGCCTGGTGACTCACTGTCACTGTTGTCAAACAGGCAGCTGCTTCACAACAAACGCAACAAAATAAAATATGTTCTGCCTGGAATGGCAGCCGGGCATTGTTGGAAACGGCAAATGATGCAGAGGAATCCGTGGCATGCAAGATTATTGTGATTCTGGAAAAAAAAGTTGAGCCTTCACAAATTTGAACATTAGGGCAGGAGCAGCACCTTTCCCATTAATTTGATTCTTTCAAGAAGTTTAAAAATGTGCTGTCACTGGCCTTTTTTACTTATAGACACCAAGTTTTAGACTTTCCCCTAGCTTCGATTTCACCATTTGACAGCAAAGTGGATCAGCTGCTAATTCTCAAATCTGTCAGGATAGGGCCTGAATATTTTTTTGCATACAGACATGTATACCATTTAAAAAGAGTAAAAATGTTTGTATACTTCAGTAAAATGTAAAAAGCAAATATTTTTATGCATAAATTCAGGAGAGAAGTGGTGAGACACCCCTTTACCCATTCATCAGTAATAGACCAGTTTTCTCTACAGGTATAAAAATGTTATGTATTTTCACCCTCTCATGTCAGCTGTTTCCAGCATGTCACCATCTCACTATCTCTACTCTCATTTTGATTTTCCATGATGACCATGATGTTCCCAGGAGCAGTACAGCCTGTCTTTTTGACCAGGTGCTTTAAGAGCACATGAGTGGACATCTAGGTGACATAGAGCCATGCTTGATTTTGGGCTAAGATTGACAGCTTTGGTAGTGGCTGATAGTGGTACAGTGTGATGATGTAAATGAGTTTTGATCCAAGGGGGAAAGAGGTTCATTGGACCCAAGATCTGAAGATGTTCATTTGTTCATTTGATGACTCTTGTGCATTGACCAATGCAAGACAATAGCAGTGACAGGAGAGACTGACTTTCACCAGCTTCATAACAGCAACAGTTCTACAGCAGCTGCAATTCCTGGGTCCTGGAATCTCTGAGGTTGTGAATGGGTGCCTGGTTAGGCCTTGCGCACTGGCATTACTGGTCCAACCATTTCACTGTATGCTAATCACAAGCTGTCAGAGGGGGGTGGTGGAGAGAAGGAGCAAGGGGTGGTGGGGGGGTCATTTTCAGGTCCACTTCATGCAAGAAGCTGCATGTACAGATGGAGAGAGAGAGAGGCACACACTGATACTAGCTATATTTTGATGTGAGGCAGTCTCTGTTCCCCCTTCTCCCCCGCTGTGGTTCCTGTGTCGATCTGAAGAGAGGGGATCATGAGTGCCGTGCCCAAAGAAACTGTGCGTGCTGTGTTTACAAAGAGGCAGATTCAGGGCTGAAGCATTGCCCAGGTTTGGCCTGAGTCCATCGAACTTACTTAAATTCACAACACAATGCAGTCCTACTGAAAACAAATGGCACATAATAACTCAGGTTAAATGCTGTGTTATCAGCATTTAGAGGTTTAACAGCCTGTGGGATTTAAGATGGGGCTGCTAAGGCCTCATTTGGGAGAGACTGTTAATCCCCTCCGTGCCAACAATCAACCCCCTACAGGTGCCTGTAATCATCCATCCGCAATAGGTGGGTTCCCCGCACCTGTAGAGCGTGGGCGGTGGCTCTCCTAGGTGCTGAAACCCTGGTGAGATGGATGCTGTCTGTGGCGCTGCAGCAAGTCTATATTCTGCCACACTGGGTTGGGGGTTGGGGGGGATTGACTTTGTTGGGGGGGACCGGAGGTAGTGGGGGGACGTGTTAGTCAGAATAGCTCTGGTCTTGATGCTGCATTCTGGGCACTGCCTCAGACAGCACCAATTACACACAGTGGGGGTCAGTGGCGCTCGCAGTACTCTGCTCACCTGCCAGGTGCTTTCATTACAGACTGACGGAGGAAAATGGCAGTGCTGCATGCAGAGATGTCCATGTCTGCATGCTAGAGGAATTATAAAAAAGTATCAATTGTGTGATCGTGTCCTCAGTGTCTGACTTTATGAAGGGCATGCTTAGTATGACTAATAGTGCCGCATACATGCTGTGAAGGTATGCACAGACTGGCGTTAGCTGGCAATCACTCGATTGTGGAACAGTTTGACTTCATTTAATAGAGTCACTGAGTGTTCCTTACTCTCTCCGAGGTCTGTTACTAGTGTCACACTGCTACTAGTCAGCACCAGCGCTGTGAATCTGTCAGGTCTGGTTAAGCAGGTCGACAGAAATACCAACTCTCTCAGATTAACATCATGCACTCCCAGATTACCAGCAGTGTGGCTGGAGCCTCTTGGTATAGTTCCCCCGAAACTGTCACAGTGCCATGGGGTTGAACTTTCCAGGGGGTGGGGGTGGGGGTGGGGGGGTATGGGTTTGTAATGGGTTACTCTGACCTAGCTGATATCCAGAGACCTGGGGATTAGTGTAACAGCTCATTTTTGCTGGAGGCAGTACAGAAATAGCAGCGGAATAGGTCTGAATCCCTTTAAACACTGGCCACTGGTAATAACACTCTGCCCAGGAGGGCTTACATCTCGGTTTGGGTCTGGGCTGCGTCTGCACGGCTGCCTGCCCCTAATTTGGCTCACACCCAGGAAATGGAGGAGAGAGAAGTGGCGGTTTGGTGTGACGCTAATTGCTAAGCCACGGCGGGCAAATGAAGGCCTTGTGCTCGGAACACCGGCGCTGGAGAAAGTGAGGGTTGCGAGCGATTCGGCTGACACCCTGACAGGGGGGTCGGCTTTGTGACACCGCTCTCCCAGCTCCAAATGACAGCGCCAGGGCCGTTTTTATCTGCCTTCACCCTGCCTCAGACCAAGAACCCGTTAACCCTCTCCACCGGTTACTTACACAGTAGACCGTTCATCTGTCTATCTGGTCATTTGTAAATGCATCAGTCTATCTATATGTTCTCCCTTTTATCATCCACCTATCCATCCCCGTCTATTGATCTGTCTTTGCATTCACCTGTCATCTGTTTCTCCATCCAACCATCAATCAATACCTTTGTGTTCTGGTTGCATTCCAGTCCATTCACCTTTCCAGCACTGAAATGTGTTATTTTGAAGCCCATTAAAGGTCACTGTGCTGAAGAAGAAGGGATTGGTGCAGCGAGCTTTTGCAGCTGTACCTGTCTGTGAAGGAGCCCTGGGCTGTTAATGTGGTGATATGTATAGAAAGTGTTCTGCACTATGCGGGCTAAAACACTGGAGATGGCAACGCCATTGCGGTTTCCATGGCTACCATTATCAGGGTCTCACTTCTCGTCTTTATCTCCTTTTTTAATGAAATGCAGAAACAGAATGAAACGTTTCAAACCACGCTGCTGCAGTTTGTGTGTTGAGTGTGCTGTGATTAAGCCGTCTTTATGACCACTGGGTAATGGAGCGCATGTTGACTCATTTACAGCGACCAAAAGGACGGCCATTCCAATGTGATATGCAATATTGCAAATTTAATACTAGGTCCCAGTTGTCTGAATTAAATTATGCATTGCTCATGCTAATTCTTTAATCTGGTGATGCTGGATGAGCTTTGCTGATACTTCAGATGCATTTTTGTGTTTGACTGGAATTGTTCTAGCACTGTCGCATTTACACATTTGATACTGTTAAAAGCCCAAATAATATCAAATAAATGAAATAAGCCCTATAAATGTACAAATAAATATGATTCTCTGGAATCTCTTTGTTCTATCTATGTCTATCTGTCTTGTCAGAACTTCAGCATCCAACAAAGTGGACAAATATTGTTATGTTTTTGAACAAGAAAACAACAAGAAAACAAAAAAACAGCAGGTGCTAAGGCACTAAGGTGCTAAGGTACTAATGCAGTACAGGATGCAATACGAGCTGCTCAGACAAAGAGCTTTCATGATTCAGAGCTGTCTGTTCATGGCTGACAGAACAACAATGATCACTTGTGTTTAGTTTTCATTCACTGATTACATATTACGCAACCAGTCAGTACCAGACAATTGAATAATTCCTGGTGGTATAGTTAATATACTGCATAGTACAATTCTTAAAGGAAGTACAGCACTAATGTCACTCCAAATAATTCATCCTCTGTAGGTTTGTCAGTGACTCAGTCTATCAAGACAGTGACTCAATGCAGAGTGATTAAGGGTTTGCGTGTATAATTAATTTAGACTGATGACCATAACAAATTCACTTTGCTTGGTTCTCTTACTGTAGAAGCTGATGGCATTAAATGTCAATGGCAATATACTGTAAAGGCGTATACAGATTTGTCCAGGACCTATTTAACTTAGCTTTAAAGTTTTAGGCAAAGGACACACACGTACCCCTACAGCATAACATCAGCAGTTTAATGAGTTAAATTTTGTGTTTCAATAGTTGTTCTCATTTATTAAATGTTATGTAATTACTTTTTTGAGGAGGAGGAAGCAAGGCAGGTAGCCAAGAGGGGAAAATTTATGGGTGGTCCTTGGGGCTACCCTACACCTCCCTTCCCTGTTGTATGTTGCACAATGCTGTTCTTATAGTGCAGGATGTATAACCTGATAGCTTGAGCTGTTGAATGGCAGGAGCGTTGTCAAATCAGAGGCACACCTCCAGCTGTTGTTCTGTTGCAGTGCCACAGCTTAGTGGAAGGCGTTCCTGTGGTAGCACTATGGACTGCAGAACGGGAGAATGACGCATAAGCTGTGAGGTGTGAGTGAGGAGATGGGCCTTGCACTGTAGAAGTCACCTCTTTTCGTATTGCTCAAAATCCATGACAACTGTCATTCATCTTTTGAAGTTGTGGAACATGGAAATTGCAGTCAGTGTCTGGGAGGCTGTGTACCCACTGTAAAATGCACATTTTGGTTATGCCTGTAGGGGTTTGTTTATGTCAGGCATGTCTTGGTCCTGTTTAGGGCCTCAGCCCATTAATTGCGCTGGGGGTTCTGCAGCAGTGCTTGTTAACGGAACACACCTACAGGGCCTGCTATCTATTCCAAAGAACAATGGCCTGAAGCACCGGGATAAAACTTTGCAGCAACTTATCTTTGTTGTGTCTCATTGAACTTTCAGTTTTCATTAACTTTTTTTTAAAGAATATACTTTTTTGTTCTTTTGATTCCCTTGTCATTTTGCCAAAAGCACATTTATATAAGTCTTTGCTTAAGTGCTTTCTCTTTCTTCCTTTGGTCCGAAGTTGTGAATCTGTAATCTATTTCTCATTTATGCAAGGCATAATTTAAGAAGAAGGTATATAGAAAACAAAGAAAATGATATCAAATTCTGAAATGTGTTTATCCATCTTCATTTTTACAATCCAAATTGAAAGTGCAAAAGACTTCGTGCAGCATGAAGAGTTATGATTGTAAACATATGGAAAATCAAAGATCATACACCAGTCATGGCTGTGCGAGGGGTCAGATGTTATTGTTCTGTTAACTGTTTGTCCTCTACATCAAAATATTTGATCATCATCTAGCACCAAAGATAGTGATTGATCAAAATGAATCAACATCAATGATGAAATGTTATGAGCATTAACATAACAAAAGGAAGGCAGAAAAATGAAGGAAGGAGAGGAAAGAATATAGGAGGAAAAGAAGGGAAGCAAATCATGGAGGCATTTGATTTTGATCAACACATCTAAAGGGAGGTGGGTTAAATTAAAGAGCTGCTATTAGTAGCATCTCCTACAAGATAATCCTGCTTTACATGAAAGACTATTTGGTGTTTGCAATATTTTAGTCTGCTCAGTTCTTAATGTCTTAATGTGCTCAATCAGTTTGTAAAAGTGCTTGCTTTTTGGCAGGTTTCAAACATTTTTTTCTGATACATTTAATTAAATTTACCTTTGTGAACGCTTCTGCTTCTTTGCACAGTGTACCTTTTTGCAAAATATTCTTTTAATTCATCTGAAGGACAAAGCTGAACATGGCTGGATAAAGCCTTTTACTTCAGAACTTAGGTCAGGGTTTATGTTTTGAAGTGAAAATATCAGCAGGTATTAGCACCTGCTTCAGTCAAAAGGATCAAGAGTAGGGGCAGGTGGACAATAACACTCAGGTGTTAAAAAAGTTTAAAAAAACTGTGAAGTCTGAAGTTTATTTTTTTTGAGTAGCCTCTTTCTGTGTCTCATTAACCAGCAGTGAAGTGAAGGAGATTGGAGACATTGTGGTATGATGTGGTGAACCTAGGGAGGAGTGTACTTTTTGGATTTTTTGGTTAAAGAGAGTCTAGCAGTGCTCACAATCACTGGGGGACCTGACTGGTATGAAACCTGTGGTGCTCTATGTATCCTTTTTCTCTGTTGGCTGTCCATGAGGACAGAGCTATGTCAAAATCTCAATGTCTGCAGTAAAAAATGAAAGGCTTTCTATTGTATTTTATTTTTATGGTGAAAAAAGGAGTCTGCCTTTTAAGTAAAGTTGTCATTTCACGAAAGTGGGCATAAGTGAGAGGTGTAGGGTTATGAACATATTTCATGGATTGCTGTGTATTTATGTGACACTGCATATTTTTGACATCACTTCTTAAAACATGGTTTTAAAGCAATTGTGTTCATTGAGGGATGAGCTTAATCTTCTGTTTGTGCAGTATTGTGTCAGTTGGGTCCCCTGGGGTTTAGTATATATGAATGAAAGAGCTACATTTAACTCAGTGGTTGGCAGCTTACATTACATTATTGTAATTTCTTTTAGCAATCTTATCCAGAGCAACTTACATAGATTACAACTTTATCCATTTAAGCAGTTGGACATTGACTCAGGCAATTCTATTCTGCCCCAGTGGGGAATCAAACCTGCAACCTTGCGGTTATGAGCCATGCTTCTTACCACTACGCCATACTGCTGCCGAAGGACAGATTAGCGAATAGAGCTGCTGAGGACACAATACCAAATACCAAGCTCTATTTGGTATTCTGTCCTCAGCAGAATCACTATCTGTCTTTAACAGTTGGATCAAGTCAAATTGAGGGAATCCTGAAAAAAGAAAAGAAAATTAAACTAATCATGCAGAGCTGATTGGCCTGAAAGAAACCTTATTATGAAACATTATTATATTATAGTCACAGCTACGAACATGGCTGAGATCGTGCATGGACTCTAAAGCTAACAGTGTATGATAAGGTCAGCTTCAGGCAAGACTGCTTTAGGCAAGACTGGTTGTCAGTCCACTGCCAGATGCTGCCAGTGATTAAGGGCAAGGGTGTACCTGCCCATGAAAGAGTAAGTCTTTGAATTTGTTTGTTTGAGAGAGGACTGTGGAGGAAGTGAGGAAGATGACAGTGAAGTGCTTTGAGCTCTGGGATTGGATTCCTTTGCATGGAGTAGAATTAAATACTGAGGCGGTTTTAGCTTAGGTTGGGGTTTGAAAGCATTCAGTGGCTTCTGAATGTGCTGTGTGGCAGGAGTCAGTGGATTGCAGTGTCTGAAAGGGTGTGGTACATATATGTGCGCTGTTGCCTCGACTGGGGTCACTGTGGCTGGCCTTCTTTTATTCCAATCATATCACTAACAAATTCTTTTTTATTTGGTCATTAGAGTATTGTTGCTTTCATAATACACTATATGTCTAGCATAAATAAATTTAAAAACCTGAAATCCTACAATGAAAAGAGCCTTGGCTTTGTCAGTTATTCCACTTAGCTCTTGGAATGCAATTCCTGGACTGAATGTCCTTCATAGCCCCCATTGCCCTGTTACTTTGGTGAGTCTTGCCTTGCCTTGCCAAACTGTCTTTCACATTTTGGCATGACTGATGAGCTTCTATTAAAAGAGGGCCTTGAGTTGTAATTGTCTGAATTTTGTTTTGACAAGTATAATTGCTTAAATGCCCCAGTCTTCTGAAGGCTGTGGTAACAAAGCTATTTCTAGCTTGTTTTCAAGCGATAGTGTTTGTCTGAAATTGGCGATTTTTGGCATGAAACTAAAAGTAAAGTTGAATGAACCATTAAAACTTGTGGATTTCAAACTAATTAAACTTGTTAAAACCTGTAGCCTTGCATTTCCTCAGCTCATGCTTTCTGTGTCTTGCTAGCCATGGACTAAGCTGCTGAATAGGTCCAACTGAAAATCTACCACTAGCCTCTCAGCAGAGATGGAAGTCCTCTGTTTGAATGTTGACCTAAGACTAAAGGCGTAGGTGGCAGAGGAACACACTGCCACCTCCCTCTGTCCACAAAGATGTTGTCCAGGAACCACTTTAATGGGCAAGATGGGACAGGCATCATTCAGCACACACCGACTAAGAAGAAATCCCTGGCTATGCCGAAGCCCCAGAGCCCCAAAACGGCCCACGGCCTCCGGAACAAGATTCACAAGTTCCTCCAGGGAGCAGGGGAGAATTCCCCCCCGGGCTCCAGCCTGCCTCAGCGAGAGATTGAGAGGGACATTGGGAGAGACCTCTCCAGGGGTGAATTCTGCTCCCCGCGGGTCCCTAACAGCCAGGGCCACGCAGTCCCAGCTCCCAGCACTTCCTGCGTTGGAGAGGTCGAGCTGAACAGAGAGGGCTATGTCAAGATCCCGTGCACTGTTCACAACAACGGCCCCAGGCCGGAGGACTCTGCATCCAATTTGAATGGCTCCAGTTCTGTGGGAAGCGTAGATGAAGGTGGGGCTCAGGGTGAGGCCCAGAGCCCCACCAGCGACGACGACTCGATCGATTCCCCCACAAACAGCATCGAGGAGACCAAAATGGTGGCGGATGAGGAGGTGGAGCTGGAGGAAGACGAGGAGGAGTCCAGCGCCATCGTCGAGCACATCCTGAAGGAGCTGCGAGGGATAAACAAGATCCAGGAGGAGATATCGGACCTGCGGGAGTACCTGACGTCTGTGTGGGGCTCCGTGGAGGAGGTGTCCTGCTGTGTGGATGCAGTGCTGACAGAAATCGAGGGCCTTCGTTCAGGGACTTGCATGGGGCCAAGGGGGCCAATTGGGGTAAGGACTGGGGCAGAAGCCTCTGTCCCTCAGAGGCCCATGACCACCTGTGGGACCCTGGGCCGACAAAAACCCTGTGCCGCACCTCAGCAGGTCATGTACCCTCCTTGTGTGCAGTGCGGGCAGGCAGGGTCCAGCCAGGTGAGTCAGTTCAGGAGAGCCGGGCCCATGCTCCAGGCTTCATCCACAGCCTCCTCCTCCGCCGGCGAACCGATCAGCTCCAGTGTGTGTGAACCGGGTGAACAGGACGCTTCGGATCACAGCTCTGACCTGCCACCTTGCTGTGGGACCAGAAAGCTGAGCTTCACCTATCTGGAGCGGCAGGATGGCCAGGACTGCCCCAGCACCAGCTCCCTGTCCTCGGGCCACAGCTCAAAGTCCAACGGGTCCGACCAGGAAAGGCAGGGCAGACCTCGGGCCAGCTTAGTGCGTGTGGCGACTGACAGTTGGGAAGGGGCGGGGTTTCAGCACAGCGTGAGCGGCGAGGCGGGCTGGAGTGAGGAGGATGGCTACTCCCGACAGAACAGCATGGAGGACGGGGAGCGCTTCCGGGAGGCAGAGCCCTGGGGGCACTACGGCGGCGTGGAGACTGGCAGCATTGCGGGCCAGTCCTCGCGAGGCAGCTCCGAGCACCTCTCTCACTCGTTCGGCCGGCACTACAACTCGCCCTCCGACTCTCTGGACTGGCGGGCCCGCAGGCACCAGCCCCAGGGGGCGGAGGCTCCGACGGGGTCGCAGCCGCTGAACCCCGGGCTCGAGTGCGAATGCCCGCCCAGCTGCGTGTACTCGCGGAGCTCCGGCTACCACACCGCCGAGGCCTACGGGGAGGACCTTGGGAGCGGGCCCTCCGGGAGCCTCAGCCACAACTCCACCGTGGTCTTCACGGACTGCGACGACTGCTGCCAGGAGATGTTCTCCTCATGCGAGCGCTGCCCGACGGCAGACGCCCTGGACTCCGCATCGGTGGGGAGCGTGGAGAGAGAGTGGACAGAGCCAGCCCAGACGAGCAGCGGGGAAGAGCCGATCAGCCGAAAGGAGGAGGGAGAGGGGGACGCCCTTCACCTCCCCGGCGTGGAGGCCGACGGCGCGGAGCTCCTCAACATGGGCTTCACCGTGAAGCGGATCGGCAGGGTGGTGCTCGACTTCAAAAGCGCTCTCACAGGGGCTCTCAAAAAGCTGGAAGGCACGGGGGCTCAGTACCCCGGGGACGAGAGCGAGGCGGAATTAATCGCGAGTCCCAGCAGGGTCCCAGCGGACCCGGCCTGCTCGGGAGAGAGCCTCCAGGAGAAGGCGGAGGAGAGCTGCAGCCTCACCGCCTCTGAGCTCCCAGAGGAGGCGTTCAGCATCGCCTCCGCGAACCCGGACAGCGACCAGACCGTGACCAAGTCTGACCCCGCTGGGGACAACCCGCCCTCTTGCGGGACGCTGTCGGACCCTGTCGCGCCCCTCTCCCACTGCACCACCGTGGAGTCCTTCTCCACGGAGGAGCCGGCCGGCGCTGGGGAGCCCCAGCCCGACAGTGAGCAACGCCCTGCTGCGGAGTGCGCCCCTGAGCCGGGCCTAGGGGGGGCGGAACTGAGCCAGCGGGAAGCCTACCGTCTCAAGTGCCTCAACAGCTTCCAGCAAATCCTGAAAGAGAAGAGACAAACCCGCCGGAATCTGTCCCGCATGGCGATGTCCACCTTCTCTGAGGATGACTTCAATACAGGTAGATTTCCACTTTTTTCCCTGCCGGGGCTTTTAGAGCCAGTAAATACATAAAATAGTTGTTTTCCCCTGCTCTTTAATCTCGTCTCTTTTGACAAAGTTGAATGCCTGGAGTTCTCTGGGGTGCGAGTATATCTTACTCCCAGAGAAACTCAAGTTCATTTTCAGTTCCGTGTTCTCCCTCCTGAGCTAATGCGATTTTTTCTGTGTGAGTTACGGCTTACAGGCTATCAGATCTGTTTGAGACTACCTGAGTGATCAAAGGCAGTTCTTGCATTCTCTATTCTCTTTTATCGCATGGCTGGGAAAAAAGTTCCCTTAAGATGTCCTTGTCAATTAAAAGAATGTTATGTCTTATTTTGTTAGGTTAAATAACTCTTATTATGGAACTGGATCCATAATTTTATTTAAATTGCTCATGGATGTTAAGATTTATTTTATGTAGTTGTGCACCCTGAGAAAGCTACATCATCAGCTATTAATAATGTTTAGTGCACATTAATTAGGTCTAATGAGGACAGGCCTGGCATTAGAGCAATAGAGAAAGAAAGAAAATGAAAAAAATTCAAAACTGCTTCGAAATGAATAAGACAGTTTAATGAAATATTCATGACCTCCTGATCGATTCCCGATTGCCCCATCACGTTGTTTTATTCCTCCCGCCTCCTTATTTAGTGAGGAACTTGACATGCCTCTGGAAATATGTCTTGCATCTGCATCGGTATCTGCCAAGCACAGAGGTTTAACCACAGCTTTCTCGTCTCTCCTGTTTTTTTTTCTCTTGCAGAAGGGAACAGGGAGGACGATCAGGTCTCTCACCCAGTTTTCCTGCATTTCTCTCACTGCGTCTCCATAGTGCATCCTTGCATGGGGCTCACTGTGTCCTTGTGCCTTTTTGAATTATGCATTTTATATATTTGTGTGTGTGTGGTTTGTGTTTAAGTCTGCTGTTGGCCATGACTTCAATCTCTGTGACTGACTGTGTGCTTCAGAATTATTTATTTATTTATTCATATTGAAGTATCCGTAAAACTGAGGATATCTAATCTTGTATTTCCAAGACTGTTAAATATGTGTTCCTCTGTAGGGTATTACCACAGTTATTGATTTAGACGTGTTATACAGAAGGGAGGGCACTTGTTTGGCTTTGATGCTGAGAGTAAGATTGTGTTGAATGTGGAGAGGGGGTGGTGGTGCTGGTATTCAAACAAACAAGCCCCAGGATGCTTCTCTGAACCACTGGGGCATTTTTTGGAAAAAGTTGCAACTGTCTACAAAGCTTGAACAAGGAAAGAAAGACCCTGGGGCGCCTTCAGCTACTCTAGTGCAATCAGACAATCTCTGCAGAGCTCCATTTGTCCTGATCATTGCAAAATAGAGACAATGTTTTTTGAACTGATGAGTTAGTTTAGCTTGGAGGAGAAAAATAAGTGAAAACACACATCCCACTTTATGGAAGATTTACAGCAACTACTAGGTGTTGTCTGTCCATGTTGAACACTATTTGAACTGTTAGCTGGCTTTTCCTTATACTGTACATACTGTACCACGCTTCGCTTGGGCTGCTTTAACTTCTTTGTACAGCAAACATCTATACTGCATTATTGTAAATGATGCGGCTTAGCTCAGTCAGTAGAGGTATCACACCTTTAGTATGACATTTCGGGTTAATGAAAATACTCTCATTAATTGTCCCTGCTGACATTTGGTCCCTGCTCCCTCAGTGAAAGTTCAATGGTTCTTCCATACCTGTGCTGACAATTAAGGTTGCCCCAGCGCATGTCTGACTTTCTGAATTGTTTAGAGATTGAATGTTAGGCCTTGGGGGTGGGGTTGGGTGGTGGGAAAGAGATGTAGGCAGACAGATCTGAGAGGCCAGGCATGGAATCTGGCACTGTGGTTGTTTCAGACAGGCCTCGTGGCTTGGGCCTTGGGCCTTGGGGCTTGGGGCTTGGACAGGTTTGAGTCATTGGAAGGCTGATGGAGGACAGAAGAGAGCTGACAAATTTTCACAGCCTGACTCATCTGTGTCCTTCAGCCACCACCATATCACCTTTCAACCGTTTCTTCCTCATTGATACTTCTGCCTGGTAATGCTGAACCTGTTATGACCAATGGAGTCTGTTATAGTTGAATATAAAAAATGGTCTTTGTCTGAAAGTATCTGGAATTCTTGCCATCAGTTTGGACTTGTCCTCCAAGATCTGTTAAGCATTGTTCACTGATACCATGGCTGTGTCAGTAGTTTGCGGTTTTGCTCTGTTTGCCTTGACTGGTTTTCGTTTACATTTTTAACATTGATCGATGTGACTCTGCTTATTCCTGTGATTCCGAGCTCTTCGGCACTTTTTGGACATCCTGTCTCTCTTTGCCCCTTCATGTTCTGTGTGTGTGGATCAGTGCTGTTTGTCCACAATCATTGCTCTTTGATGTAGTCTGAAGTTTGATGGAGCAGTATTAAAAGGGAAATGTGCCCTCTTTCGTAGTTCTCTCTGTTACGGTGGTGGCCATTTTGTTTCCCAGAGTCATGCCATGCTGTATGTTTTGCACTGAATGCGAGGTGACATAGGCATGCCTTTCCAGTGAAACTCAACCAGCCTACTTTCTATCCTCTGTCTCCCATCCTGCTCTGTATCTGCGATGTACCTCTTCCTTCTTCAGAAAATGTCTTTGCTTACTGTGGAAGCACATCCCCTTTATTTACCTTTTCCGCCTTCTCAACAGAGCCGAGAAAGTGATGCTGACCCAAGCAGGCACCCGTGGGCCAAGCCTGGGTGAGTTGTCTCTCTGTGAGGGCCAGCAGGGGCAGCTCTGAGCTGCTTCTTGGTACAGCGTACACCAATCAGTACCTGCGACTTCCTGTGTGGGCTGTTACCGCGATTATAGACATGCCTGTTTTTTTTCTGAACACCATAATGAAATATAAACATTCATGTTTTAAGTGTCTGTAAACTACTACTTAGTCAATGTTTCACTCCTTTGATGGTTCTATTTTAAGTAGTTTAGCACACAGGTTTACAAAGGTAATATAAGTAAGATTAGATGCACCCTTAAACATAACCCATACTGAAGTAGTGTGCACCAGTGTGTACTGTAAATGTGTAAATGCAAGTGAAATTAAGTGTTTTTTAATTACATATATAATTACTGTATATTACAGTAATATATTACTGCATATATACAGTTTAAGTGTCTACATAATATAAAAAGTGATCTGGTGAGTTATAGATTGCTCAAAGCTGTATCGGGGTATGAAGCCACCTCTCCCAGCCAATGTATCTTACTGCCTGAAAACATGCAGTATATAGTGCCTGTGTGGGTATAAAGTGTGTGTAAAAGAGGAGGGGTTCTGGTGTAAGATACCCAGGGAGTACAGGGGGTGGGGGACACTGTGACATACAGATCGCTTCCTTCCATGATGTATGAACGGGTGCTGTGTCTACAGCGGTGGCGGTCTCTTCGGGATCGACAGCATGCCCGACCTCCGCAAGAGGAAGCCCATCCCGCTGGTCAGCGAAGTGGTGAGTACGGCCATCCCTCTTGAGCACTCTTCTTGCCCTTTAAGGGGACAGGAGTGGGTGTGTAGAGTGAAGCCCATGAACCTGAAAATACAGCTGGCTCCTTTCCCTTCTCCTCCCCTTCATTTATGTGCGGTCAGAATGAAGCCTGTTGTGATTGTACTGATGGGTGACGCAATCTGACAACGTTAACGCAGTGCATTGGAATTGTGTAGTGTACTTAATTGAGGGGAAAGAGGCCTACACGGAGTCAACACGGAGCATATCGTTGGCAGTCTGTGACATCCACTGTGTCACGTCCTGCCAAAAACTACCATTTATAATTAATAATTCGAAAGATACGCTTCTTCCAATGGATTACAGAAAAGAATTGCCCTTCTGCTTTCCCCCCACTCTCTGCAGAGTTGATATTCTCAAAATGTGATCATCTTGACATGAATTGTTAGCCAGCAGTACAGTGCAATTGAACAATGAACAATTGTCTGAAACAGCAGCATATTTCACTAAGGAAAGATGTCTTTGAAAAGAGAAAGCAGCTTTTAGTGTATATGAATATGTGTCCTCCTCAACCCAAACCATCAAATTAACTCTACAATTCTCTTCAATGCTTTCACTCTGCACTGCGTAGGCTATGGTAAGTACAAATATCACCCCCCACCGCCCCTTTCATTTCTCATGTTTTGAGAATTGCTGGAAAGTTATTGTAGTCCCCATTTTAGTGTCTTATCTTATTCTTGTAGTAATTATTCAGCAGAACATGCATGGCCGTGTTGAAGTCATGACTCACACCATTTAAGCATGGCTGAGTGATTCCAGCCAGCATTGTGTTGTCAGTGATGAGTTGATGTTTACAGAAGATAGAAGGTTCCCATTGTTTTGTTCCAAAGACAACCATCATCAAAAGTTTGGTGGGTGGTTGTTATATTCATTTGATGTTATACTTACTGTATGTCAGTTTACATTAAAAATAACAGTCCACGTCTCAAAACAAGAATCAAAATCTGAGAATCAAAATGGCATGTGTTTTGATGGTAAAACACCATTATTTGTTCTCATGGAGGGACTCTGACTGTTCTTATTAACCAATCTAATACACTGGAACTTCCTTCCTACTGGAACGATGTTGCCTGTTGTATTTGAATGTTTTGCTTTGGATCTATGAAATGCTTTTTGCTCCACAAACCAAAAAGCATGTTGATGAGGCCCACATCAGCTCTCAGCAGAAGAGCAGAGCCTGCTCAGACAGTAACAACTGCAAACTAATGCAGCACCTTTGATGGTGCTTTAACATTTCATAAATCCCCCACTCCAGCAAGAGAACTTCAACAGCATCAAGCTCTTTTGCAGCAATGATGGTTTTTGTTCTGGAGAATTTGTTGTCTCCCACAGTGCTTGCAATCATACTGTTCAAACTTCAAAGACTAAGTGGCACAGACAGTATCCAATTAACATTCTATCCTTCAATTTGGCATTTTGAGTTGTTTCTGCATGCCTTTCAGTATAAGAAGACAGAATGGTACATAATTACCATACTGTGTTGTATTTTCCTGTAGGTTTTTTTCATATTGTTTTAACAATTATTTCCTCAGATGTTCATCTTGTTGGAGACCCTCTCATGTTTAATTGATGGTTTTCACGTCAAAGGACAATTAAGCCTAAGAGACTCTCTCAATATGTTTGTGCAGTGTGTTTTACAGAGAGAAGGACAGAACCTGTAGGCCATCTGGTTGAACAGATTAAATACTTAATAACACCCACAATGCACCATGTTATCTCAATCTTTGTTTTCACGGCCATTTCTGTTAATACATTTGTAAGGTGCAGCTGGCTGTATAAATGCTGCTTCTTTCAAAGCTTGCTTAAAGCACGCCTACCTGTAGAATAGTTTTCTGAAAAACATAAACTCTGGAAGAGTGGCTGGTTGGACATCCAGACACTCACCTGTAATAGCTACCTGCTTTCCAAGGATTTTACAGAAGTAAAACTCCCATTACAGTAAATGGTGTACTGTAAGTAAAAGACAGTAAGACCGAGTATTGATGTGATCTTTTCACACGATGACCCTAGACACTTTTTTACACCAACGCACAATAAGAAATATTATGCAAATATTATTGTTATTGTCTTAGCAGGCAGCCAGGGGAAAAATAACCAGGCTGAATTACATAACTTTAAATATGTTTCTATGAACCATTTGTTTAGCTGGATATGAACTGAGTCAGTTCAGGTAGTGTACTTTATACATTGTATCTGGTCCCAGCCTGGGATTTGAATCTGAAACCTCCTGGTTGCGGGTTCAGAATACCAGAAATGAACAGCAGTGTGAGGCTGTATAGCCAGTTCAGGATATGGGGAGGAGTCTAACCTGTACTGTGTGGTTTCTTGTGGGGATGCAGTCCTTGGTGCAGTCCAGGAAGGCTGGTATCAGCTCCGCCATGGCCACACGCACCTCCCTTAAGGACGAGGAACTGGTAAGTCCTCCTGAACCTGGGTCTTGCTGAACTACCCGTGCTACTCTCCACTGGAAAAGTCTCGCTCTGGTTCTGCTCTCTCTCCCTGTCCTCTTCAGAGGGGCTGTGTACCTCTAATGTATTAATAGCGCCCATTGGTCCTATTATAGAGGGCCAGAGCTGTGACTGATGATCACTTCAGCAGTAAAGCACAATGGAGCTGTCTGACTGAACTGCTGACTGTACTGCTGGAACACCTTTTGTTCTGTAGCAAACCGTAACTAATATTGATAAGTCATTGATAACATTTTGTACCATGTAAACACAGATATTCACATATACACAAAAGTGTACACACAGACACGCACAGACACACATGCACTCAGACACATGCACAGACTGTCATTGTCACACACATGCACACAGACACACACCCAGACACTCTCTCTCTCCTACGCACACAGACACACAGGCACACACAGACACACACGCACATGCACACACACACACACACACACACACACACATACACTGACACACACACAGACTGTCTTTCGCATACGTACATGCACACATGCACGTAGACACACACCCAGACACTCTCTCTCTCTCTCATGCTCAGACAAACACACATGCACACATGCACTTAGGCACACACAAACTCTCTCTGTCTCTCTCACACACATACACTTTTTCATAGATACACATTCACACTCTTACTAAGCCACACTCCTCTGACCCTCCCCGCTCCTCTCTGCAGAAGAGCCATGTCTACAAGAAAACCCTGCAGGCCCTGATCTACCCCATCTCGTGCACCACGCCCCACGCCTTCGAGGTGTGGACGGCCACCACGCCCACCTACTGCTATGAGTGTGAGGGCCTGCTGTGGGGCATCGCCCGGCAGGGCATGCGATGCTCAGAGTGTGGGGTCAAGTGCCACGAAAAGTGCCAGGAGCTTCTCAACGCCGACTGCCTGCAGCGTGAGTTCAACCAATCAGCATCAACCAAAGACCACATCAAACCTCACCAGGTCATCCCTTACAGAGCATTTTCTTTGTGAAATTGCATTGGGCTGTTCAGCGCAGTTCAACACTGGGCTGAACGTGTTTGCCAAAGGAAATTAGGCTTGCTCGTGGGGGCTCCAGCCAGAGATCTCTGTAAAGTTGTTTTGTTACTGTCTTTTGTAAAAATAAAATTGGATTGGATTGGACTGACATCATAAAACCAGAAAACACGAAGCCATTTGGTGAGAGACAAATGGAAAAATACTACCTGACCCCAAAGAAAGCAGTTGAAAGAAACTGTTGGAAAACAGCGTAATAGACACAAATAAAAGCCTGTTGATGCGTGTATCCACAAGTTGGCGGAATGTATTCAGACGTTCTCAGGTGACTAAGCAAAGATGGACTTTCATGGCAGCTGGGTGGGCACTGATGGTGTGGGTAGGGGTGAGGAGACTCTCGGGGTCCTTGGGGGGGTCTCTGGGGTGGTGCTCACTGTCAGGCCCCATTCTACATCCCTTTCAATTCACCCATTCTCCATTAAACCATGACTCCTGATGCCGCCTCCAGCTGCCACTGTCCCACTGATGCTGGCTCCAACTTGCAGAGACTTAAAGCAGACAAATTCAGCTGTCATATGTTATAAGTGACTCACTGATTTGATCCAATCACAGTGTTTTGGTGTGGAGAGCAGTCTTTTGATTAGTTTAAGCAGCACATGGTATGATGAGGTTTTCACTCTCACTCTCTCATGATTAATTGAGAGTTAGCTTCACATCAGATGTCTCCCAGTGTTAATTTAATTACTGTAGCTCTACTTTGTGAGATGACGTTAGTCATGTTTTTTTCTATGTATTTTTGCAGATTAAGAGTCCCCTGCGCACACCGCCTGCCATAACTACCAACTATGCCCTGTGCCTTCATTATTATTATGATTTTTTAATGCTACATCATCAGTATTTGTATGCTGATTAATCATATAGATGGCAGTTCCTTAAGTTGTACTGTAGCAGATATTTTCATCTGTGGCTTGCAGTTCATGTTTTATTAGTGGTGGAGTGAAACTGAGGCATATCAATTATACATGCCATGTTGTCTTTGCAGCGCTTTCGGAATGGAAACAGCTTGCTCTGGGCTATTGAATAGATCGATTGTTGGATAGGGCTGTTCATTAAGTTACTTTCTGTTTCTCGGATCCAAAGAAACTGAGCTATTCATCAAAACACTTCCAGAATGTATAGAAGTTGTGAATACAGTTATGTTCTACTATCTGTAGTTTATATGAATTATCGGTAGGGATCTACTTTATTAAAAAGGAAGAAGTTGAGGTGGAACTTGCATTGCCTTTTAATTCCTCAGCAATTCACCGGAGGCCCAGTTGAAGGAGCCGTGCTCAGAGGTTGGGATTGATTTCATTCTAAAGGGGACCACGAAACATATCTGTTATTTCAGGATGTGAGCCCAATCCCTGCCTCTCCCCACTTTCCAGGGGCAGCGGAGAAAAGCTCCAAGACGGGTGCTGAGGACCGCACCCAGAACATCATCATGGCTATGAAGGACCGCATGAAGATCCGTGAGAGGAACAAGCCCGAGATCTTCGAGGTGATCCGGGACGTCTTCAGTGTGTCCAAGCTCACTCACGCCCAGCAGATGAAGACCATCAAGCAGAGCGTGCTCGACGGCACCTCCAAGTGGTCAGCCAAGATCACCATCACAGGTAAACAGCCTCACTAGAGCCAATCACTTATGACTGCTACTTCACGTCACATAGTGGCAAATATACTGTGTCAGAGCTACTGATCACATGTGAAGGCTATACTGAAGATTTCTCACTGAAAGATATCCATGCTCACACCGACCAATCACATGTGATCACTGCATCGTGAATCTCACCATGAGAGGTGTGCATGTTCAAACCAGCCGATTATGCAATGTACAGCCAATCCCATACGTCCACTATGCCACAACTCTTACAATAATACAGAAACATGCTCACACCAAGCAATCATATACCGGCACCACACCACAAATCTTACTGTGACCAATACACAAATTCTGACCAAACAAATTGATGACCAGATCAAACAGATACAAATGTAGTTGCAACAAGTAAGTAGCTGTGAGATTGTGATGTCAGTAAAATATCTAAATTACATCAAATTGAATTCAGGTACTGGATTCTTGTTTTCTTCTATTTATCAGAAAGGCAGAGTGTTTTGTGCTAATCTGTGTGGCCTTTTCCATGCAGGATGCTCCCAGACCTCCAGTGTTGCCTGCAGCCTAAGATATGGGGAAGAATATCTTTGTGTTTTTATCACTCCCTCTTTCCCTATAAGCTCTAATTGGTTATTTTCCAGATGGAATGCCGCAACATCTCTGAGTCATTGATTTATTTATTTTTTTTGCCTGGCAAATTTTATTCTGACCTTCAAAAAATAAGCAAAGTTTGACAGAAACATAGATGGCTGTGCTAAATGTGTTTGGTAAACAGGAATTTTCTGGCAGGGACTCTGGATCTTTCAGCTGTCCATATGCTGTTGTAGGGTTGTTTGTAGACAAATTTAGGAGCATAATGATAATTGCTGCCATTACTCCACAGTGGCCCAGACAGCATTGGTGTCTTTGTGATGTGGCAGGTGATGTCAGGCTAGTCACATCTCCTTTGTGTCTGTTTTAGAGTGTTGGTTCTCTATTCAAGTCATGTAGTCGGGCTACTATAGTGTGAACTGGGGAAAGCCAAAGGGCTGTCCTTGCAACACTTGTTTCTCTGTCTGCCTGTCTTTCTGTTAATCTGTCAATTTATCTGCCCCCTTCTACCTTGCCTCTCTGCCTTGCTACCCCTCTCTGTCACTCTTTCTGTCTACCAAACTCTCTGTCTGTCTGTTCATATCTCCGTTTTTCCTATCCTCTCTATTTACCTGCTTTTCTCTCTATTTCCCTTTCTTTCTTCCCCTCCCTGCCTCTCCCTCCTCTCTCTCCATCTCACCCTGCTTCCATTCTCAGTGCTGTGTGCCCAGGGACTGCAGGCCAAAGACAAGACAGGTTCCAGCGATCCCTATGTGACCGTCCAAGTGGGGAAGACAAAGAAGCGGACCAAGACCATCTATGGAAACCTCAACCCTGTCTGGGAGGAGAAATTCCACTTGTGAGTTTCCCTTCTGTCTCTGCCTTATTGTCACCATCAAATGGTCGGAAAGAACATACAATTAATGACCTTTGCTGTAAACTCATAACAGTAACTAATGACACTACTGTTGAATATACTGGAAATAAACAAGGTGAAATGTAAGAATTGCTTATATATTTTGATATCAGCTAATATTTATCATGTTCAGAAGTATAACAGTTTACCATGGTCAGAAGTGTTACAATTACACAAAAATAAAATGGATACTTACCTTTTGTTGGATGACTCTGTGACCAGTTTCATTACTGTATTTTTTCCTGTTTTACCGACAAGTATAATAGAAAGAAATGGTTAAAAACTTGGTGTAATAATAGAACTGCTGTATGGTCCCTCCTGTGCTCAGCAGTAGTAGCGCTTGTGCAGAATCGTCACTCTGAATTTAGCCCCTGGCTTCAGGATGACCGGTTCTGACTTCCTGTCCTCTCTCTCTCTCGTCAGCGAGTGCCACAACTCCTCGGACCGCATCAAGGTGCGCGTGTGGGACGAGGATGATGACATCAAGTCGCGGGTGAAGCAGAGGCTAAAGCGTGAGTCGGACGACTTCCTGGGCCAGAGCATCATCGAGGTCCGCACGCTGAGCGGGGAGATGGACGTCTGGTACAACCTCGGTCAGTGGTCGTTCCAGTCCTCTCTTTGCATCTACGTTTTCACACAGCGAAGGATCTTCTGAAGTGCAGGTCTCTGAGCGTTTACATGTGTGTGCACGTACAGTGTTGCCTCCAGGCCGGAAGATATTTGTCCTGTTGTTGTCTTTTGGTAGATTGGTCAGACATGTAATACTGTCTTTGTAAAGGTTTAATTTAATCATACAGATTTTGGGTTTGGAAATCTAATTCAAGGTTTTGATTTTAGTTATGGAAAAAGAAGTGGAACAAAGCTCAGGGGATAATGATCATCAAGTCAAAACAAAATCACCACTGGTTCCTGTCATTGGGGACCTGGGCCTTAAGCTCAGTGAACTGCACATACTGTGTTTGTTACAGGGTTAGGGGTTCAATACCCTACTTGTAGCATACTGCTTACATTAGAAAAGGAATTATGACCATGTAAGAAAATGTGACAGAAGTTCACAGAGTCCCTCCTTTATGTACAGCTTGGATTTTAAAGGCTGATTAATATCCGAATAAGGCTGTTTTGGCCTATCAGGATGGTACAGTAAATAAGATTTGGTGGGAAGCTTTTGGACCTCGTTGGGCTGAGCCAGGTAGCAATTGGTAAATGAGGTTACTATTTTAATGTTTTTGGGAGGGGCTTTCATTAGCTTTGGCCTCTCTTTGGTCAGGGTCTTATGGCATTTGGTAAATAAGCTGCTTGTGTTGGTATTTTTTGAGGGGGCTTTCTTTAGCATCTGCCTGTCATTGGGCATTGCCTGGAAGCAGTCAGTACCCCTCTTTGCCAGAAAGAGAAGTGGATTGGCTATTGGCTGTTGGAGTGTGCACTTCACTGTGGGGCCAGAGAGCAGGGCGTCATGAGACCACTAGTCCCATTCAAGTGTGCTCTTCTTTATAGCAGAGTTAGCGCACTGTGGCTTAATGCAAAATTGCCCCTACAAGCGTGAGGCACTCAGGACCTCAGAGCTGTCATCAGTTCTGAAATGAATTGAAATTTCAGAAGTCAGCTATGTTCCCACATCTGATGAAGAATGGAATTGATGACATTTTGACACTGAATTGGAATCGCAACGCTATAGAGGCGGATTGTGATTAGCAAAATTGACACTTGCTTCACTTGAGATCATTACTTAGGGCTCAGGAAAAACAGGATGTAAAAGGAAAGGATGAAGAGGCTTCTGCTTCTGTGTATCGCCCATTTTGACCCTCTTTAAATGCAGGCGCTGGGGAAGGATTGGCTCATAGCTTTCATTGTGATGGACATCACTATTTTAGGTGACAGGCTTTTTTTGATTCCTTGATCAATTGATCAAAGCGAGCGCTTTCACTCTCAGAGTAGAGCAGGACACCGTGAGAAAGGATGAATGCTTCCCCGCTGCCTGACGCTGAGTCAAAGACCTGACCGACGTTTCCTGTGGCTTTGTGCATGAAAAGAGGACCGAGAATTCAGTCCATGTTGCTGTAATTCACTTAATGCACCCATAGAGCCCTTGAGAGCCAATATGCATCATTTTGAAAGGATAGTTGAGGTATTTGGTGGCTATGATGAATCAGATTGGCATCATTTTGAAAGTACTGGATGAATATGGTGATAAATAAGTTCAGATGTTTATTTAATATTGCACATAGATTAACGGTCTTGAGACCGCACTGGTCATTCCCTTGTCCCAGTGTTTTGAGTCACTGCTGCGCTGGGTCTCAGTCTTTGCAACCTTAATAACATAAAGCCTAACACAAGGCTGTGTCTCTCTCTCTCCCCCTCTCTCTCCATCACTCACTTTGCTCTCTCTCTGTCTCTTCCCTTATTCTTTTCCTTTTCTCTCCTTCCTTGTCTCCCACCCTCTCCCTCAGTCTCTAAAGGGCACGTTTGTTTGCCTGTAATTTCCCATCATCCCCGGAGAGTGCACCTTGCTGCATCGTGATGGCTCTTTTGTAAATGTGTCACTCTGTGCCCCCCCAGCCCTGTCTGTGTGCACTCCATTAAGCCTGCTTGTGCTGCCTATGTTGCATCTCTCACTCCCTCCCCCTCTCTCTTGTTCCCTCTCTAAATCCTTAGGCAGGTTTTTATATTGTTTTTTGTGCATTTCTTGCTTTTCTTTCCAATGTGTTTTATTGTTTGTTTGTTTTATAGGCAGGTTTCTTTCATGGTCACATCCATTTTTTTTACCTTTTTAGATGTTACTTATTTTGTTGCATATGTTTCCCTCTTTTTTATCTAAATCATCTACATAAAGTTCATGTAAAACTGCCTTTCTGGTTTTCTCTCAGTCACTTTCTAGTCTCTCTCCTGTTCTCTCTCATTCATGCCATCCTTATTCTTACTCTCTTTCTCTGCCATTTGTTTGGTATTTGATTCTTCAATACCCTATGCATGTTCTCATGACAGAAATCCAATAGAGCACATTTTGAAAAGGTATCTCACATGGGATGAATCCACATGGGATTTTATTAATCGCAGCACTCTGGAGTCTAACTTGTTCTATACCCTTTGATTGATGTCTTTTGGCAGTTGAATGCAATCAGACTTTCAACTTCGTTTGAATCGTGCTCATTTGGAGCTTAATCGCAGTCTTGAAAATTAAACTGGTCTCGTCTGAAAAGACCTGTCAAACCTAATATCGCCGCATGTCTGCTGTTTTACAGCACGGTTATGGCTTGACACAAATGTTCTGCAAAAGCAGTGGACCTCTTCACTTACCATTGGGGGGAAAAAAGATTCTGACATGATAAATCAACTCGGAAATAACTTTGCCTTCAGCCGAGAGTGTCCATGGGCATATCCACTGAAGTAGAGCTAAGATGCTCTGTTTAATTACCATTCCTTCCTGCTTGTTTTAGGTCCCCTCTATCTATACAGTGACCATAAATATTTAAGGACACTCTGGCATGGAATGTATTATACTGATACCTCCCATATTGATAGTGACTATAATCCCAATGAGCAACCAACATGTTGCTAGCAAATGAGCCAAATGTAGCTGGGCTGCACTAAGAGCATAAAGGAAGAAGTGGATTCCTGTTGAAATAGATCATCTTTAGCTCACTTCCCTGGTACCTTGGAGGGAGATGGAGGCCGGAGCCCCCCTCCATTCCACCCGTCCCCTCCTTAATTATGATGTGGCGCTCCCCGGTCGGAAAGCAAGTCCTCCGCTGACACTTACAGATTATTGTAATAACGTGGCTGTCACAGAAATGGCCGGGGAGGGATGGATGACTCGTCTCCTGGAAATGACTCTGTGACAGATGGGTGTCTGGGGTCCAGGGGAGAAATTAAATAAATATTGTTGAGGAACCTAGCCGCAATGTTTGCCTTGCACCTACGTTGGAGTGGAGCTCGCGGAAGCGGCGTGCCCGTGATGCAAGTGTCTCTCTCCCCACAGAGAAGCGGACGGACAAGTCGGCCGTTTCGGGTGCCATCCGTCTGCAGATCAGCGTGGAGATCAAGGGGGAGGAGAAGGTGGCGCCGTACCACGTCCAGTACACCTGTCTGCACGAGGTGAGTCACGCTCACCTGTCGTTGCGTCATTCGGCACACACGTCTGTGTGAGCTGATCACCGCACCCTCTTTCTGCTGCATTCAGCTCACCTGTCCCTGTCACCTCCAGTACACTTTTCAGTGACATCCCACATATCTGTTGCTGTCATACTGTCTGTACCCACAATAGGTAAAACCCCTGCGGTCCAGCTCCCCTGTCTGCATATGCTTCCTGACACACCTGGCAGCACAAATGCAATCCCCATAGTCTACATCAGTGTTTCTCAGCCCTATTCCTGGCGCCACCCTGTCCTGCATATCTTTTGTGTATCCTTGCTGCTTGATTAAATCAGCTGTGCTCAGCTAATAAAATGTGCCACTGATGAGTACAGTCAGGCAGGTAGAGCAAGGATAGATAGAAGATATGCAGGACAGGGTGCCGCCAGGAGTAGGGTTGAGAAACACCGGTCTACATGGTCTGAAATGTTCAATACGCCAATATGAGATCATGTGGCCTCGCACTATCCCTCTGGGTCTACTTTCAGCACTGGCATGATGGCTTTTCTGTCTGTCCCCATGCCCTCTGTTGCCCTTTTTAACAGTGCAGTGTCAAACCTTGTGTGCACTGCCTGTTTTGAATGAATGGCAGTCAGATCCAGAGATGAGAGGCCTATGTTGCTAAGCTACCTTTTGTGACATTAGCTGAACATTTTCTCTTGAAAGGCTTTTAAAAACACATTCTTGTGAACTGCGGAGACACACAATGCACTTCATTGTTGAACGCATGGGACAATGAAACAGAGACGATTCTTGCCAGTCACAGTTTTGAGTCTCTCTCTGACTCTTACTCTCTATCTCTTGCCCATCATCTCTCTCATCAGAATATCTTCCACCACTTGACGGATGTGGAGGGCCAGGGCATGGTCAAGATCCCAGACGCCCGAGGGGATGATGCCTGGAAGGTGTACTTTGATGAGGTCCCACAGGAAATTGTGGATGAGTTTGCAATGCGTTATGGGATAGAGTCCATCTACCAGGCCATGACGTGAGTCCAGAACCCAGAATGCATGTACAGTACACTGTGAAGGATATCTATTGTTTTTTTATTTTTATTTTAAGCAATTACTCTTTTTAAATCTTTCTCATTTTGTCTGCCCTTTTGCTCTATATCCATCAAGCCATCTAAAACCTACCCATATATCTATCATGCTTTTGTATCTATCAGTCCACAGTCTTTTATACTTTTGCTTATAAAGTGGTTATCTAGTCTGCTATGATGTAATGAGCAGCACAGCACCTAGCAGGTGTTTTTTGGGGAGGAGCTGTGTACAAAGAATCAGCTTTCACCGTTGACAGTCAACAGAGCTTTTCTCATTGATTTGAATTGCTGGTCGGAGCACTGCATGATGAAGATTAATGGAACAGGAACAAGGGAACACAAGCGAGAGTGTTTCAAAACACTCAATTGTACCCTGTCAAAATGAGAAGCCATAATGGAGATCTCTCAGTGAAGAATTCACAAATTGACATGCTCATCAGTTGTCATTTATTTCCCAAACCTTTGTGGATTTGACATTAACCAGGGCAGATGATGAAAAATGAAAGTCTCAAGTAACTTATGTTAGGATGCCTTTGTGAAAGAACACTGTCTTTTAAAGGCCACCCTCACTGTTTCACTCTGTCTCATGTACCATTGATGTGAACAGGTGTGTGGGGTTAGAATTAAAATTACAAAAATATATGAAATTGGGTAAATGTATGATTTAAGGTTTGCAGACACTTTTTCTAGCATGGGCCTCTTATGTGTATACATATTCAGTTTCTGCATCATGTGAGGCATGCTCACTGTAGTATCTGCTATCAAGCCTTGAATGAATGAATGAATGAATGAATGAATGAATGAATGAATGAATGAATGAATAAAATTTTAAGTATGGGTGGATGGATAGGACAGGACAATTTCATTATAATGTCCTATCCCTAAGTCTCCAGGTCAATAAATACTTTGTTTAATAATGAACATTAATTTATGAATGAATGATTCAATTAATGAATGAATGAAGACAGGATGCATTCACTGTGTCCTCTACTCCACTTGTTTCCACAGACACTTTGCCTGCCTCTCCTCCAAGTACATGCTGTCTGGCGTTCCCGCGGTGATGAGCACACTGCTGGCCAACATCAATGCCTTCTACGCCCATACCACCGCCTCCACAAATGTATCCGCCAGTGATCGATTCGCTGCCTCCAACTTTGGGGTATGGAATGAAAGGGGTGTGACGTTAACCCACGCTAAACCCAGCCCTCTAAATATTACTGTAACTGTATCACTGTCACAAAATAAAACCTTATCGGTCGATTCACAGACAGAAAAGGGTACAGTATCCACTGCTCCTCCCCTGTCTTCATGGATAATCCAGTCAAAACTAGATCAGGGTCAGAGTGAGCTGAAGTCCTGCCTTTGTGTTGACTCTAGTCATGTCAGACACCTTTATAATCTATCCATTTGATAGCTCCTCATTATTAAGCATGTTTGCTCCTTCAGTGTGGGAATTTGTGTGGGCGTTCAGTTAGCAACAGTCAGCGCCAGTAATAGTGCAAACTGTGATACCCTGTTACCAAGTAACAACGTTCCTGAGGTAACATTGCCATAACATTGCAGAAATGTAAAAATGAGGGTGAGGCTGAGGAAGGCTGGTGCCTTGTTGAATATAGGTGGGAGATTAAAGAAATGAAGCCTTTTTTTGCTCTCCTAATGGAATGATAAAAAGACATGCACAGTACTTGCAGCTCATTCTGTTCAAGGTATAAGTCCAATCAGTGAAAAATGTCTGGAGGAAAAGAAATGGATTCACTCACACAGTTTTAGAGATGATTTGAAGTTAAGAGGAGCTGAGCAATACCTCCTGGGTGGGTGGGAGGATGGAAGCAGGAAAGGGGAGGTGGGGGGTGGGGGCAGGGCCATTACAGGTTTGTGAAGCGCTGCCGTGTCACAATCGATTCAGTGTCTCGTTGTTAAACTCGGAGCCGCGCTTTCAGGCTGCCATTCCCTGTCATTAGGAGCGACTTGTGCACCGCCTCTCCCAAAGACGTCTAATGACAGTTGGAGCCTTGGCTAATAGGCCGAGGACAGCAGCGCAATGTGTAGACCGCAGAGATTAATGTCATCCCCAAACATCCACCAACAGTCACGCAAGCCTCCTAATAGGGTTTAGCGTCGCTCAGCACTGTCTGGCTAACACTTTTCGTGCGAGTTTGTATAAATTCTTCTGGAGATCCGATGTGTCTAGTCTTTTCAGGCCAGTCATCCACTCTTTCCATTGCTAAAACTTTTGTCACATTATTGTCATTTAGCAGATGTTCCTATCCAGAGCAATTTACAAATCTTATAATTTTATCCATTTATACAGCGGGATATCTACTTAGGCAATTGTGGGTTAAGTACCTTTCCCAAGGGTATAACAACAGTGCCCCAGTGGGGAACAGAACCAGAAACATTTCAGTAATGAGCCCTGCTCCTTATAACACTGCTGCATTAGGGCAAGTGGGTGGAGGGTGCTGGGAGGTATTGGGGCTATGGTCATGTAAGGTCATTAATATGCCCTCTGTCCTCCTGCATGTTTAATCTCCTCTGTTGTCCTCAATCCAGTGAAATATTGAAGTAGAATGGATCTCAGTTGATGAAACTGCAGGAATGAGCATGTCTATGAATACGACATGACCTTGAGCCTGCTTCTCTACATTGTAAGGGGAAAGCCTGTAGTAGTGTGCTGTGTTTGGGGCATTAAGAACAGTATTTGGCAAAGACATTTCCCAAAATAGTTAAAAATACAAACCTTCTATATTTGATGGATATGTGGGAGCATGATTCAGCCTTCCTCCCATGATTCAATAATTCACGACCTTCTGACCCTGAAGGATTAGTCTGGCCCTCTCAAATGACTTTCTCTCCTCCATTTGTCTCTCTCCCTCTCTCTCTTTCTCTTTTTGTCTCTCACTCTCGCTTTTTCTCTTCACAAATCAAAGGACACACATCTTGCACAGTCTGCTCGGTCCTTTAAACCCTCTCTATTTGCACCGTGTCTTTTCTGTGATTTGTTGTCTTGTTTTCTTTGCCTTCCTCTCACACAGAAAGAGCGGTTCGTTAAGCTCCTGGATCAGCTGCACAACTCCTTGCGTATTGACCTCTCCACATATCGTGTAAGTCCCAATGCAAGAGAGGAGTTTCAAGATTGTATTGCCTCATATTCAGCAAAGGCCAACATACAGTATGTCAGTACAAGACAGTTTGATATGTGACCTTAAGCTATATTTCTTGAAGGGATATTGAGGAAAAATGGGACTAGCTTTCATGCCATAGTGTTAAGCTGGTTACAGTTGCAGTGTGGTTAGTATTTTACTCTAGTTTCACAGTCACATGACTCGGTTTGCTTCCTATCTAATTTAGTTTTCTCACCAACAGAACAACTTCCCGGCCAGCAGTAAGGAACGCCTGCAAGACTTGAAGTCCACAGTGGATCTTCTCACCAGCATCACCTTCTTTAGGATGAAGGTAAAACTGGCTGTGTATAAATGAAACTGGTAAAGTACAGTAAACCAGCTGTGTGTCTAAATGAAACAGTATTAAGGTACAATAGACCGGCTGTATGTTGAAGCAGTGGTAAGGTACAGTACACTAGCTGTGTGCCTAACTGAAGCAGTGGTAAAGTACAGTACACTAGCTGTGTGCCTAACTGAAGCAGTGGTAAGGTACAACTGAAGAGGCTGTGTGGGAAGGAGAAACAGCTTGAAGGCTCCACATCACTGCAGCTTGGTCTCCCAGCTGGATCTTTCTTTTTATTTAAACAGCAGAAAAATGTCATTTTTGAAGAAACAGCAGATCAATTCCTGTTTTTTCTCTGTTTGAACTATAATCATCAATGCCTTTTACGACAGAGATTTGACTAGGCATTGATCACTCTCTGTTTGAGAGTCAGTGTGTGTGTGAGTGCCCATGCCAGCCTGGGTGTGTGTTTGCATGTTTATCTGTATGTGTGTGTATTTGTCTGTCTTTGTGTGCACGTGTGTGTGTCTTTCTGTGTGAGCACATATTCAGAGGTAGGTGTCCACGCCGTCTGTGTATGCACATGTATGAGTACATGTGTGTGTATCTTTCTTTGTGTGTGTGCGTGTGTGTGTGTGTACATGTGTATACATGTGTGCGTGTGTGCATGCGTGCATGTGTCCATTTGTGTGTGGTGTGTGTGTGCATGTGCCCGTGTGCTTATGCGTGTGTGTGTGGGTGTGTTTGTGTGCACGTGAACGGGTCTCTATACTGTGTGTGTGCGTGTGTGTGTGAGTGTGTTGTGGTGTGTGCATGTGCATGTGTGCATGTGTGTGTGTGTGTGTGCCTGTGTGTGTAAGTGTGTTTGTGTTTGTGTGCACATGAGCAGGTCTCAATACTGTGTGTGTGTGTTTGTGTGTGTTTGTGTGTGTGTTTATGTGCATTATTGTTAGCACCTCTGTAGTCTAACTCATGGCCGCCCCTTGTTGTACAGGTCCAGGAGTTGCAGAGTCCCCCCAGGGCTGGTCAAGTGGTCAAAGACTGTGTGAAGGCCTGTCTCAACTCCACCTATGAATACATCTTCAACAACTGCCAGGAGCTGTACAGCCGCGAGTACCAGGCTCCGGCAGACCCAGTGAGTCTGTTCCCTGTAACCTGCAGCTCTCTGTACTCCCTGCATGCATCTTCACACCCTCCCTCCCTCTACAACAGCATCTTTTTATATCCCTGCAACCTGCTACTCTCTGCACCGAAACATCCTCATGTGGCTCCATATACCTCTGCATCCTGTCTCTCGAATCATTCTCCATATCACTGTACTGCCGTGTCTGTGCATATGCTATATACGCAAACCTTAAATTCTCTGAATCCCCAAATATTTGCGTATCTGTATAGTGCATGTCTGCAACTTTCATACAGTATGTCCCCGCCACATTTTCTCCCCGTAGCACAGGATGTTGGCATGTCTCCCTGCATTCCAAAGTCTGTGTGTTTCTGTAGTGTAATATCCACAGCTTGGATCTCTCTGAAGAATAATGTTATTGCTGCACACTGTCTCAGTCTGTATCCCTTTGTAAGGCAGCATAGCAGCAGCCTATATCACATCACGCAGCTGAAGCCACTTCATCCTGCCGGAATGTGCTACTCCATTCGAATATGTCGAAATGCAATGGCAAAAACAGGAGCTCTCAATCCATGTGTTCGTGAACCAGCATCCAATGGTATCTCATATGGATGTTGGATTTGGGGATTTGGGGAGAGTTATGTCTTTTGTTTTCCTTTTGAAGCCCTGGGCATTGTGACACAGGGGTTAGAAGGTATGCCTGGTGCATGTTGTCATTGTGGAAGCTTGTCCTTTGTTTTAAACTGATTTCTGTGTTTTTTTCCAGAACAAGCAGGATGAGGAGGCCCAGGAGGAGCAGGGCCCCAGTATGAAGAACCTGGACTTCTGGCCCAAACTCATCACCCTCATTGTGTCCATCATCGAGGAGGACAAAAACTCCTACACGCCAGTCCTCAACCAGTCAGTACCGCCACCACGAACCATGTTTTCCACACTGAACGTGCCGCCCATGCTACACGTTCACCCCACTTTTCCTGTTCTTGCCCCCTTCCCTCTGTGTCCTGCTCTGCCCCAGGTTCCCCCAGGAGCTGAACGTGGGAAAGGTCAGTGCGGAGGTCATGTGGACGCTGTTTGCACAGGATATGAAGTACGCCTTGGAGGGTAAGACCAGGCCCATGTGTTTGAACCCCGCTTCTCCCCCACAGGTATCAGAGTGAGCTCAGCAGGGCAGTGTGGTGTAGCAGCTAAGGGAGTTGGACTCAAAACTTTGGCTGTAATTCCCTGGTTGCTGTTGCACAACGTAGGACGACGTAACTTGAATCACTAATTAGTAAATACCCAGTGATATACAGGAATAATATGTAACAAGATTAGCCGTGTAGGTTGCCCTGGGGGAATGGGGCCGCGGGCAATGGAAGCTACTTTGGAGGTTGCACGCTGTCCCCCTTCCACCACGTGGTGAAGCCGATGCAGATTCTGAGAGGTGGTTAGAGTAGAACAGAGGGAGTAGGGCTCTTTTGAGCAGGGGGCTGAACGTGACATGCATAATTGTGTTGTATGTACTGTTATGTGTCGTACCCACTGCTCTCCTCTCCCTCCCTTGTCCCACCATCATTCTGTCCATCCGTTTCAACGTCTTCTGTCCTGTCCCTTGTTCTTTTTACAGTGCTGGATAATATTGATCATTACCACTGGAATAACGGTAAGGTTGTTTGATGTAAAGCAGCACCGGAGGTCTAAAGAATTGCCCTAGCTTTCAGAATTTAGACTGCATGTAGGGGTCATTAACTGGTGTAGTAAGCTAGAAAACTACATTCCCTGTTAGATCCATTTCCTTTAGAAGATTATATTTGTTTTATTCATTTCCCTGTCATTACTGTTGTATAGCAGAAGCAGATGATAAGTCCATATTAAATGCAGTCATTGCAGTTGTTTTTTTAACTCAGGATCTTAGTATGTCTTATGTTTATACCAGCAACACATTTTGTTTTTCTTCCACAACTATTTCATTTTTCTTTGTGATGTTGTTTTTGTTTCATGACTTCTGTCACTGTGCCTCCCTCTCTCTCTTCCTCACACCTTCTCCCGCTATTTCTCTCTCTGTTGATGTTTTGTTGATTTTTGCGTTCCAGCCCCCACCTCATTCCGTATACGCAGGCTCGAATTTTATGCCGGTAAGAGAATTAGACATGCCTCATCTATCCCAGTGCCCCCCACCCCCTAGGTCTTACCTCTTATCCAGGGCAAAAAAAAGATCTGACAACATATTCACATCTGTCTCTCAGCGTAAGGCGACTGTCTCTTCATGTCAGCACCAGCTCTGCTTTGATACGCAGCTCTCTGTGAGCTTTTGCCAGCAAATATCAAAGAGCGTCGCTGGTGGGGAACACGCTGCAATAAATGAGGGTGCACAGCAGATTAGCTCGTTAAGGTTGCCCCAGTCAGCCTGACAATGAAGGAAGTTTGTCAGCTGTCACTAGCAGCGTGCGGTCGGTACCCTGTCATTACTGCTGCTGGATGATCCGAGACCTGTGTGAGCAGCGGGGTCTGTTTCGCGCCCGGAGGCGGCATCGCAAGGTCTCCAGGGAGTTTCCCGGGTGCCCGCTGTGCAGATCACAGGCACAACAGAAGCTCCCGGAGTTTTGTGGACGACTGTGGGGTGGGGGTGGGGGGGGCGGTGGGGGACTCCTGCCGGGGGGAGGTGAGGGGATTGAGAGACCCGGGCGTGCCGCACATGAGAAAAACAGCTTTAAAGGACACGGTTTCATTCCCCCCACCCCCTCATGTGAAGCTACCTGCAGGGTCTCCTTGTGGCTTGTGGTAGAATATGATTCTGAGAACATGCACTGCTGCAGCAATGTTGACTGGAATCTTGAAACTGGGTGCGTTATCTGGGGAATGATGTGCCTTTTGGCAGCAGGTGAATTCTTGCCCTAATGTTCATTAATCAGCTTGATTTGTCACAGGTTCTGTTTGGAAGAACAGAACCTGAATCTCCTCTGATTTGAACCAATATGTGATTGATTCAGGTTTTGACTCTTTTTTTTGACTCATGTGTGAGTGTGTTATATTTGTGTGGACTCCCAATAGGAGCTGTTTCCCCTCTCCTAACCCGAGACATTGTGCTCCAGATGTCAGATCTATAGGAATCAGTACATATTCCTGTTCCCTAATATCATCTGTAGTGTCCTGTCTTTGCTTTCTTAGTGATGTCTTTCTACTGATTTTGTGTGTGTGTGTGTGTGTGTGTGTGTGTGTGTGTGTGTGTGTGTGTGTGTGCATACAGTAGTGTGTGTGATTGTTGTGACTTTTGAATATTGGCACAGGTTTCTGATTCATTTAGTGCTCAGTAATGGATGAACACTTATGGAGAAACACAGAATGAAGTCACATATAGGCTGGGAATTTAATATGAACGGCTAAGGACACTGCTGGTTGTGGTGTGGTGTGTAAACTGCCGGTGGGTACCTGGCTGATTAATAGATCAACAGATAAACAGATTTTTTGTTTTGTTTTGTCTGCAGAACATGAGAAGCACAAACTATGCAAGAGCGCTGACTACATGAACCTGCACTTCAAGGTGAAGTGGCTTTACAATGAGTATGTGAAGGACCTGCCCGCCTTCAAGGATGTCATTCCGGAATACCCATCGTGAGTGACCTCCTGCCCCTCTGTCCCTCAGCCACTGGCTGCTAGCTATCTCTCATGCCCTCTGAGTCCTACAGTTGTGATTTGCTTTTGTCGCTTGCCTTGATCACATTGTCAGCCTCTATTCGCTCTGTCTTGGCGCTGTCGAACCCTCAGACAGGAGTCTTTGTTTGCCTTGTCACTTACAGTGATCTGTCACACTGTCAGAACTAGGTCTTTTAATCCCACTGTCTCTGCTGTGTCAGACACCTAGAGCCAAATCTTAATTTGCCTCGTCATTAACGGTGATCTGACACTGTCTGAAACAGAGGGAAAGAGGACTTTCTGTGATCTCTCATACTGTTGGAACTGGGTCTTACCTCAGCATAGTGTTTCCTCAGCGCATTGAGACCTCTGCATTTCTGACGGAGTTAGAACTCTGACTCAGTTATTGACTGTCTGACAGCTCTCTTCCGTTCTCCTCCACTTTCTCTATCCCTCTGTTCTCTGTCTCTCTTGACACTAATACTCACTAATAACCACTCCTTTTCTTCCTCTTTCCGCCTTTTTCTCAGTTCAATTAAATTATCAAATTGCTCATTACCAGGACATCAAAGCATTACCACAGCAATTAGCATATTACATGCATGTTTTGAATAGGATGATGTAATACAGTCATATTGCAGCAGTAATAATTACAGTCTCTCTGTCCCTCTCTGACTCAGTAGCTCAAGTTCAACTCCACTATGCTTTGCTGGCAGAATCTGCATTTTTCTACATATTAACAGACTGAAGGGCTGTTGATATATCAGTGTGCATTACCTTTCTCTCTCCATCTCTATTTCACTCTCAAATTCAATTACTCTCACCATTTCTCCTCTTTGTCTCTCTCTATCTTGCTTCCTCCCTCTCTTCCATGTTGCCTCTTTCTCTTCTATTTCTTCTCTCTCTCTCTCTGTCTCTCTCCCCTTGGCTCTCTGCAGGTGGTTCTTGCAGTTTGTCCTGCAGTGGCTAGCAGAGAATGAGGATGTTTCCTTGGAGTTCATGCAGGGAGCTTTGGAGAGAGACAAGCGAGAGGGAGTAAGTGGAAGGCCACAGCAGGTTGACTTTATGAATGACATATTGAGATAATAATCCTGTTCTCCAGATCATTTGATTTAATGTGTAGTTCTATTAGAAAAATCACACAAACAGTATAAAGAAGGGTTTAAAAAGCTTGTCCTGGGTTCAAATACCTGGAAGCTACACAAAATCTCTGTAGTGAAAAGCAAATTTAATCACAGTAGACTGTATTTTAGCACATCTTTGAGTAGGTGGAAGAACCAGTACTAACTGAAATATAGTTGTTTTTTCTAAGTGAATTAGATTTTGGAGGAGTTTTTCATCTTGTTCAGTTAAGGTGCTGTGCTCAATGGTACAACAGCAGCATCCCAACTGGGATTTGACCTGTGACACCTGCCTCCCTGCCTCTGAGGTCCCGTTCCCTACTTACTCCACGCTGCTGCCTCGTGGTGCTAACATGCCTCTTCCCTGCTCTCCCCCCATCCTCTCCTGCCCTCCCAGTTCCAGCAGACCTCAGAGCACGCCCTCTTCTCCTGCTCCGTGGTGGACATCTTCACCCAGCTCAACCAGAGCTTCGAGATCATCAAGAAGCTGGAGTGCCCAGACCCCAAAGTCATGGCCCACTACAACCGCCGTTTCGCCAGGGTAACCTCCCCCTACCTCTCCAAACCTCCTTCGGGGGAGGGGGTTAATGTGTAAACATACCCCTGGAGGACCTACTGTAGAACAATATGATATTTCACTTACTTTTTAGTGTTGACGTTTCATCCGTTGCCCTGCTAGGTTTGGAAATTGCAGTTCAATGAAATGCGGCAACAGGAAAACGGCCTGGGGACTTTTCACATTTGTGTAATAGAAATTCGATATGTCCTCATTAAATAAGAATGTGTGCTATAAAACAATCCCTCCAGCCCGCTGAAATTCATGACCCAATCAGGCCCTTGTTTTCAGGTATTAGGCCTCGCCATAAAAAAACAGAATATGTTTGATTATGAAATATTCATGGGGGCCACAGGTGGCTGCCGGGGTTGTTTCCAGCATTTTTAGTAAGAAAATGTAGGAGATCGCGGTAAAGGCTTTGGAGAGATAGCTGTTAGAGGTGGCCCTGCTGAGTCAGTGACTCTCCTCTCTGTTTTAATACATGTTTGGCTATCACTGTGTTGGCCCTGAGTATCTGGCCATAACTCCTCTCATGCTGTCACATGCCAGCTGGTTTCTAGTCTGACCATTTCTAGTAAAGCAGTATGCACAGATTTTTACAGTTACCTCTATATAAATAATGAATCTTGATGTTACATGACATGGTACTGCATTGTATCACATTATATTTGGCAGCAGATCCCTTAACGGATCTGCTTGGATATTTAATGAAGTAGTTTAGGTTAATTATCCTGCTCAGGGGTAGCAGACCAGTTCGTCGCCTGGGGTTCAGGCTATTTTGTTTGAAGCCCTCCTCCATTACTGCTACGCCATATGGCCAAGATGGGTATTCAAAGGGTTCCCGTGTGTAAACAGCCTGCCATGTACATCGCAAACATTGTGAGGTGTTGTTTCTGTTAAGTGGTATTTTTATCTTCCTGACAGACCATCACCAAAGTGCTGCTACAGTACTGTAGCATGCTCACCAAGAGCTTCCCCGCCTACTGCGAGAAGGAGAAGATCGTAAGTCCAGGGTCATGGCGGGTCAGGGATGACATGGTGGGGTGGCGCAGAGTGGGTGTGGTGGGCGGGGCTTTAGAACAGTCTGTACCTCTTTCCACACTAGAGCCTCTATTCTATCTTAGCGCAATATGTATGTTGCCCACAGAATACCAAATTTAAATGAGTTATGTTAATATTTTTTGCATTTTTTTTTCTCACATAACATTTTCAGTTCCCTGATTGCTGTGTAGGTTGTTTACAAACTAGGCAATAAAAATGACTCAAATTTATTTTGACTATAGGCCTAGGTTTGCGTGCTTTAATTTAGTCACTTTCTGTAGTTATTTAGGTGTTGCACAGCATTTTGAGCATTTTGAGTGCCAGCCTTGTGGCAGTATTGACTGAGGTGTTCTCTCTCTCCCTCAGCCCTGTGTCCTCATGAACAACGTCCAACAGCTTCGGGTTCTGCTGGAGAAAATGTTTGAGTGCATGGGAGCCAAACAGGTGGGTGGACACAAAGGTGTAAGCAGCTGATTGGTTCATACCTATAAGGGCATCAAAAAAGCAAACCAAAAAAGCTGTTAGGGGTTTGGGTTTGTATTGACATGAGAAGGAACAGGTTGCAATGGTTCTGTGCCATGAATTTGTTAATGAGATGGAACTACAGTCTGGTCAGGAATATGACTAGGGCTGACACAACAAAATCTCTTCTTGAGGATCTGGTTCGAGATGTATGTGATGTGATGCTGAAAACTGAGTTTGTTGACATTTCTGCAGATTTGGAGACTCTGGGTGAACTATTTAAAACTGCAGGCATGTTGGTGAAGGCTGTGTATGAAACTGGTCGGGGTTGGCATCTGTGACCTCAGCATAGTGATGTCACAGTAATAAGTCACGTGGTACATGCTCTGTGTCACATCCTGTGTAGAATAAGGGTTAGCCTGTTAGAGGGCATCCACAGGCTGTATGTTTATGTTGTGGAGGATGAGGGAAGATTCTCTGATTGATGGGGATACAGGGTGCAATGGTGAAACCTTGAATCCTAGTGAGGGGCTTCTCATGCCCAGCTGGGCAGTTTAGTGTAGAGCCGGCCCTTTGAGCTGCAAGTCCAGCAGTGACTGTGTGTGAAAGCACTATAGAACACTTACCCTGAGGGCAAGCATGATACCTATGTTTCTGCAACCTCAGCAATGTGCACTACAGGCCCCACCTACTCACTTATCACATCCTGTCACATCTGCTTTTGGATTTGCATTTATAGTACTCTATATTACAGAGCAAGCCCTCTGCTATGCTAATTTACACGTGGAAGGCTGTTTCAAATGGAATTTCTTCCCATTTTATTATCTGTATTGAAGTTCTCAGCCTTTGGTTGAGTTTTTTTCTTCACCACATATCGATGTGGTTGATATAAGTATTCTGTATTCTCAATACTTGTTTCCACACACCTTCAAGTCTAACATAGGAATCGTGGCTGTATTCTTCAGTTATTTAAGGTCGCTTCATGCAAACCTGTCCCATTGGAATTCCTTATGACAGTGACCCCTGTGTATTTGTTTTGCTTCTGTCTTCAGATGGCTGCAGAGGAGGAGAGGGTAGGTGTAGGGTAGAACTGAGCATTGGATCATGATCCATGTTCCAGTGATGAGCTTCTGGCCTTCTCTCCCCTGTTCTAGTAATCATAGCTCTACCCCCACATCGATACACTCCAGTGTAGGTTTTACCCAACATAGCACCTACCCTACCTAGCTCCATCCCAGTACACATATACCTTAAGTCATTTCAGACTTCCATGTAGCTTCAACCCAATACAGGTCCACTCTCATATAGCTCTATTACAATGTGACTCCACCTATTTGTAGATCTGACCCAGTGCACCTTCAGACAGCTCTACCCCACTTGCAGCTGCACCCCCAACCCCCCCCCCCCAAGTCTGTCTCAATACAGTCTTCCAACCTCACATAATTTTACCATCTTACCCTACAAGCCATGTGTGTGCTCCCTGCTTTGTGATGTCATGAATGTTAAAGTTGAAGTAGAGCACTTTGCCATAGCACTTAAAGTCTAAAGATTTACATTTGTACTTAAGTTTGCCTGGATAAGAACAACCTACCAAATAATTCAATGATGAATAAGGAAGATCGGAAACTGCTTTAATGTCCAGTCCAGTGTATTGGAGTCAGGTGTGTTTAGTGGAATATTCCTGTCAAGAGTCAGTGAGATACGGTTGAGACTTTGATTCAGCAGAGCTGTAGAGTCATTGAGCAAATAGCACTGCATCATATTGGGTCTGCTCTCTCGACTGCTCTTTCAGTGCTATAGGTAGGCACTAAGAAGCTCTTGAACCTAGTCTTGCATTAACACAATCCAGCAGGATTCTCAGCTTTAAAACATGATCACTCTTAGCAGTGGGGAAAGAAGCTAGGTCAAGAAGATGGGGATTAGTTGCATCAGGAGGAAGAGAGCATAAGTGGAGCTCTAGCCCTCAATGACCAGGGCTGAGTAGCCAGGGATCAGAGCTAAACCTCTATCTAAACTTCTTTCATTCCCTGCTTTTCTTGAGCTTGATGATGAAGAGGAGCCAGAGGATTATGATGAAGAGGTGGGTGTGTACGGATTGTAGTGGCGGATTTCCTCTCCCGTGGTTTCCTCTTGACGTATTTACACAATTTCACATATTTGGATTAATAGTAGTGGTATATACAAGATTTCTAGTAGTGCTATTATAAGATGGTGTGTGGTTTTTTCAGAAATAACAATAGCAGGGTAATTATTGATATTTAATGGCATAGCTATGGTTCATGGATGACTAGTGTTAACTCTTGTATATCTGAAATAGAACCTATACACTTCCCCAGTAATTAGATGCTGAGTGGAAATAATATACAATTGGATGAGGTAGCACTCACTGATATGGTAATGCTCTAACATAGCTTTTATTGTAGCGATGTATCTATCCTGCTGGATCGACAATGGGATGGAAACATTGTCACTCTTAAAGTTTTGTTGGAGCATTACATCACAGATACTCTATACATTGACCAGATAGTCAGCTTTGTGTGCTTCACACTGAAAGTTCTGTCTCTCCCATTTTTGAAGCTATAAGAGTTTTGATTTTCTGGCTTATTACTAGCGTTCTTGAGGAGGATTCTTACATGCAGTCTAAAAAGAACATACTCTACATAGCTAGCATAGCAATGCAGACAGCACCAGATCCCCCTGTTACCAACCTGAACATCCCAGAAAAGGACAGAATACATGCAGGAGCTGAAAATGAGGTCATAATATAAAGCTAAGGTCATAATACAAAAGGAAATCTGTGATGCTGTGGGAGCCCTACTCTTTCCAATCCTGATTGTTAACTCTTCCCAGCTTACCATCCCAGAAACCTGTTGGTGTCACTTGGATACTAAGCTTTGTTTCTCTCTTTTTTGCCCTTCTGGCTGGATTAGGCAGTCACTGATGATGAAGGGGATGATGGCATGGTGGGTATCGCCACAGGAAAGTTCAGACACATGTAGAGCACGGTTTTCATGTGTAGAGGTAGATGACGGTTCTTTCACTCAGCAGAGGGGTGCATTAAAGAGCATGAGCTAAGACTGCAGAAGAGTGGACACACCCTAATACTAGACTGATAGTCTGCTGTGGATCTCAGATTTTGCAGTTCAGTGCATATCAGAATAGCGTTTGCCAAAGCCCAGCTGTTTCAATGAGCTTTCTGAATGTTGTTGATTCATTTTCCGAATCTGGTGTCTCTGTTGGGAAGAGGCTTTGAGTTTGCAACTCGGCAGCTGGCCAAGTATTTGGATCACCGGTGTTCAATTCTTATCTGAGATCCATAGATGTAAGGCTCACAATGACGTTCAGATTGCTGCCTTAGAGTCTGAGAGTCCTGCTGACACATTGCAGTCAGGGCTATGACTCCTGGTTGCCAACAGCTGAAAGCAAACCAGACTTTTCAATAGTTGTATACTCTTCAGTGTTTTGTATGTAGGTCAATAGATGGAGATGGAGACATGAGTGATGGAAAGGGAAAGAGGGAGAGAGAGAGGGTTTATGGCAGACAGATTAGAGGGTACATTAAAAGAGAGGGAGAGGGAGAGGGAGAGAGAGAGAGAGAGAGAGAGATATTCCAGACAGCCCTGAGCAGATGACCACAAAAGGATTACAAAGGGTGTTTTGAGTGGAACATGGGTCTTGAATCCAGGAAATAAAAATGAGTTGAAATGAAAGGAAGTTGATTTTGAACACTCTCACACCAAAAGCATGTTATTGAAGTTGAGTCACAGAATGACTGAGGTGGAAATTCATATTTTGACAAAGGGGTTATACTTTACACATGGTTTCCCAGGGCAACCATTGAATACACAGCCAGGGGTGAAGTGCTGCTCTGCACTAGTTCTGAGTTTTTTTAAGGCCTGGTAAAAATCCATGGTATCATCTTATACAGTAGAGAGGGCCAATTTAATATCCACTCTCAACAATCTCCATCTATAAATCTTTGACAACACTGAATTGAAAATACCCAACATTTATATGATGTGCATATTATTTGCAACCTGATTACACTTGACAGATCATTAAATATGTTGCATGCTGTACGATGATATTGGAGTTATATCAACTGTCTTCCAATCACCACCTCACAAACTTCATATACCCGTAGTACTCCTCCAGCAATGTTCTGAACTGGACTTATTTGCTGTTCTCAGCTCTCGTGAGAGCAATGATTCATGGGAAAACAGTCAATTTTTCCTCTTTTTCTGCCCTCCACTGCTCCCTCCACTCTCAGTCGGACGATTCAGAAACCAAGGTGAGAAATGCTATGTAACGGGTGTACAGAGAGCAACTCGATTTCTTCAGTCTGTCTGTGCTGTCTCCCATTCGTTAATATCGTACCTTGATAGCCTCTGTGTGCATCCATGTCATGGCATACCAAATTGACTAACAGGTTTTCTCCTAGTCTGTAAGTAGACTGTAGACCATAGGAAGGGATCAGTTCATCAACAAGAGAAACAGGACATGCTTTGTCCAGTTTTTATTTGTCCTCAGATTAATGCTGCACTAGATCTTTTTTCCACAATATAATAATAAAAAGGTTTTCATAGATTTACATCCATTACTGTCTTTTTATGTTGTGGCTTGATCGGGCACTTAATTTATTAGTATTTACAAAAGCAACCCATTTGCACAGATCTCAGACATTTTATCAGAAAACTGAATTGCAACAATATGCCTGGTGTAGGTTTCCAGCTGTGGAATTATAATGCAGTTGCATGTAAATATTGCCAGCATCACATGTAAATGTAGGCTTGAGAGGAAATACACTGAAAAATCCAAACGCTTCATATATTTTATTGATTTTTTTTTGCACCAACAGTCCTGCTTTTAGTGGTCTCTATCTGGTAGTGCTGTGAAACTCAGGTCTACCAATTTTGCTGGTGTTAGGTCATTACTTCTTAAATGAGTATCATTGGCTATGTTTCAACAACACTAGCTGCACATGAAGGCACACAAATGTGAATGAATTGAGCGGCTTGACTCTCTGGCTCAACTTTAGAGGTGGATGATCTCAGAATTGAATGCGAGCTATACCTGTGAGTTACCAGCAAGCTTCTCACAGCCTGCTTTCACACAGGCTGTTGTGACCTGGTTCTGCTAATGATTAATAATGATTTTGGAAACATTTCACTTCCATGTGAATGTTTTTTTCCCTGCAGTTTTAATTAGTAGCTCAGTACCTCAACTGCGTGTCTTTGGTGGTAAGACCTCAGTGTAGCGCTGGCCCCTAGAGAGTGATGGACAGAGCTCTGTGTGCTGCTTCTTTGACGGTCTCTCTCTCTCTGCTCTGCTCTCTCATTGTCAGTCGGGAGGTTCGGATTCAGAAGGTTCGGAGGTGAGCAAGTTTGGGGTGGGGTTAGTGAGAACTGCCACAGAAGGCCTCCCTCCCCTCACACTGGTTCTAACAGTACCCCTCCCCTACGCATGAGATGCCTCTAATTGTAAGGACTCCAATTTAAGGACAGTCAATAAAATGGATTGCTCTAAAAAGTCATATTAAAGCTTATGCCTTGCCTGTTACCCATGATCTCGCCCCCCGATGTCATTTGGTGTGCTACAGACCTTTTGCTCGATAGATCAGCATCAATCTGAAAGAAATTAAGTCTGTTTTGCTTATTATTTTACTTTGATTATTCCTTTCGTTCAGTGACATTGTGGGAAGATTGACACACTTGCCTTTGTGGAGAAAATTACACTGTCAAGGCAATGGGGTTTGGGATAGTGTATTACAGCAAACCAAAGGGTACCAGTTAGTGATGGATAGATGGAAATGGCGTGTGATCTGGAAGCTGTGACCAGCAAGTTTTCCTAAGCTGAGCAAGAGATTTTCTTCATTGTTGTTAGTGAGTGACAGCTATAGATTTTTTCTCTTTTCTTCTTCTCTTCAGCTTGACAACAAAGAAAAAGAAGAAAAGGTTGGTTTGACAAGAGCAGAAAGACCACCTTTGATCCCCCTGGATCGCTAAATGTGTATACTAATATATGAATACAGCCACCACAAAAATCACATGTGAACACTGTGATTTTATTGACTTATAAGCTTTTTGTTGATGTAAGAAAAGAATTTCACATATAATGCATTATATGGAAGGTTTTATTAATTATAAGCCAGTCCTTCTATCAGTGATTCTTATAAGCACTGTATATCTATTGGCATTTATTGATATATGTATGTTTTATTATATTTCCAAATAATTCATTCTCTGTCTCAAATACAGATGTAAAAAGTTGTATTCCTGTAGCTCCTAAATCTCAAATAGAGCTGTGCATTTTATAGATCTGCTCACTGTATAAAACATAGCCTGAGGCTGGTGTCATAGGTTTTAGTTGGTACGGTTTATTGAGCCCCCATGGTAGTTGTCTCTTGGATCCTGTGTGATACTGTAGCTCTACATCGGTAGCCACGTCTCTAGATGTGCTGTAAAGTTATGAAAGGTGTTTAAAGTGTGGATGTTTTCTTCCTTTCCCGCTGCCAGTCGGGGCAAAGCAAAGAAAAGGTTTGTTCATGACAAACTGTAAGGTAGCAGTGAACCCCAACCTCCACCCCCCCCACTCCGCACCTGCACAGTGGTCTCTAGCACCTGTAACTTCCTCCTCCATCTGGCATCACCGCCGTATTGTTCTGGGATGCTAAAGGAGCTCTTCAACAAAACAAGGTTATGCAAAAATGCATGCACCTTGACCCATTTCACTGTCCCCACTGACTGCAGTCCAGAAAGTTCACTATGACTGTTTATGGCCACTTTTTTTGTTGTCTTTTAGCATTCAATGGTCCCCAGCAATGCAGATGCAAATCTGCGTACACATAAACCAAAAGCTAATTTCACCTACTTTTACCAGTTAAGTAATATGTAATCTATTTAATTCCTCTGCAGCTTCTCGTTTTGATAAGTTAGAGATAGAGTTGTTACATTGCGGTTGCCTAGCACTCTTAATGAGAGCAACTAATGACTCAGGCTGCCTGAGGTACCTTGCCTAACAGCAGTGTCCCACCAGTGTGTGGAACTGGCAACCTTTGGGATGGCAGTCCTGCTCCTTTCCACTACACCACACAGCTGCCCCTGACAGGAAAAGACAAAGAAATGCGCCTTGGCCATTCTCCTTAGTGACATAATAGCTCACATGGGGAGGTGCATGCATTTGCAAATGCGTGTGATATCAGGAACAGTCATGCATTTGAGACTGTGCCTAGCCTGAGAGCAGAATGCTAATGCAAATGCAGAATCTAAAATCACAGCCTGTTAGTTATTCCTCTGCGTCATTATCTATATGCAGTACAGCAATATGCAGTATATTAATATCTCCTCTGCTGATCTCTTAAACTGAATATTAAATTATATCCCTACCCTTTTCCTGCCCCAGTCTTTACCATTACATGCTTTGATAATCTAGAGGTGCTGCAGGTTGTTATACTTGCACACTTGTGAAACCAGACTAGTTTTCACATTTTATGTGAGACATCACTGTAGATAGATGGATAGACACTCAGGATGCCTTTGCTGTTTTAGCAGATTGGAAATCAGGTTAGACTTTGCATAAGTCAGAATATTCTGTTTATAGCTCATTCCTCTGATATTAATACAACAAGTTTTAAACCACAAGACAACATGTCATCACTGAATTCACACTATTTTTTCCCTGGATGAGGAACTTTTTCCCCAGAAATCACAGCAGGAGTGCAGATGGTTGTATGGTTTAGATTGTTAGATGTTTTATTTCCAGCTACATCATATTTACTTTTTTATCCCGTCTCTCTCTCTCTTTTTGCTTTCAATAGCTTGACAAAGAAAAGGTGGGTTTATACTAGATCTTAATGAATGACACATTGGAATTAAAGAAAAAGGTGGTATTTCTAGTATTTTTGGAAGGCGGGGCTGGGGTAATACATTGTTCTGCAAGATGATACATGTTTAATGGAGACAAAAGTATACATTATATGTGAAAGATTAGTGCTACGTTTGAAAGAATTGTAGTTTCTATTGTGAAGTGTATTGTGGGTAATGTAGGCTGGTAATGCTGGTTGTAGTCTCCACTGGTCTCTGTTTTGAGTGTTACTGGCTGTTACTGTTAGACACTAAGCAGTAACAGCACTGTTCCCCTCCCCCTCCCGTAGGCTAAAAAGAAGAAGAAGGAGGTGTGTGTTCATTAAAACAGTTCTCAGTCTAGAGCTGTAGAGCTTTATTCCTTAGGGACTTGCAGAGCAGCTATTTGCCTAGTAGTCATGCCTGTCATTCCTCAACTTTCCCCAATCGTCAAGTCAGTGATTTCAAAGCTAAGGTGTGTGTGCGTGCGTGCGTGCGTGCGTGCGTGCGTGCGTGCCTGCGTGCGTGCCTGCGTGCGTGTGTGACGGAGACAGGGAGAAAGAGAGATCATGTTATTATATCAGTGCTTAATACAGCTGACACCTCCGTATGATGCCCCTGCTTTCTACAGTAGCTTCCATAGTTGTTGTTTTACCATTGTATGGCCTGTCCATGTCATCCACCCTGAATGCATTGTATGTAGCTAAAGGACTAATTTAACATTTGAGTAGTCAGTATGAAGCAGGCTGGAGTCTGTGACCTTTAGTGACCTACACATTTCATGTCTCCATATATTTTTTTAAAAGCACAATAAATCTCTCCTCTTTATCTTGTTCTCAATAGCCCGAAAAGAAGGACAAAGAGAAGCAGGTGGGTTTATTTGAGGATATTTTGTCACCGCGTAGGACTGTAAATATATTGTTTATATGCCTGTGGCTTACCTGTCCATCCTCCGCGGAATCCCTTGCCGATGGTTTCCGCCGTTTCCCTCTTTCCGTAATCCCCCTCATTCCGCGCTCCCAGGATCCCGCGCGGAGCGAGACTGCAGAGTGGCAGTCAGGCCGCGAGTCGGGCAGTCAGTCGGAACATTTGCCTAATTAGATAAATCACATTCTCATTTTCGCCGACGGGGCCCGGAGGGACGGCGCGGCGTCGCGGGAACGAGCTGACGAGAGTAGAAAAATCAGCAGACCGAGCTGACGACTTTGGAATGGGACGTGACTGGAGGAGTTATTGGGTCATTTGTCCGCGCTGCTAGCCATGTACATCCACAAACATATATTCAGAGCTCTCTATACCACTGTCTACACAAGCCACGCAAATGGCATTTGTGCCCTCTTCAAAATACGGTTTCTTCATTCAACAGAATAGCATTTAGTATATAAGCTATATTTTATTTCTTACTCTTTAATGGCATGTTTTCACATTTGCCATATGTTCTCAATTCGGTGGAATGAGTTCCTTGTAGATTTATTCCACTAGTGTATTCCAATTACTTGATGCATTCTTCTATATGTTGAAGCATACGGCACGGACAATGATAATACATGCATACATAATGTATGCGTATGTTTATATACGGCAATATGCTTATACATGTGAATGTGATTCTGTTGCATGTGATACATTAATTAGTCGGAAAATATTGCATTAATGTATTTTAGAATGTGAGAAGCTTACTGTACATGTCGCAGTTAAACGTGTTTATTTCTCTCTCTCCTGGAAGGCGGAGATCAAGAGCAAACAGGTGGGTTGTTCAGCTGTTCAGATTTACGGCATCGTCCTGGTTTGTATATGAGGTTATTTTCATATAAAAATAAAGAGTGGTGCCGCTTGCTCACAAAACCCGTGTGGGTGTGTAAGCAAAAGACCGAGGACGTGCATGCGTTTGTTTTCGTGATCAATATAAGATTGGCAGCTGAGTGAACACAGTGAGTAAGACCTCTGGCTTGCTTGATATGTGCAACCGTGAGCGATGCTTTAAGTACTGATGAACCGGGATGTAGCCGGTACGTAGCCGATACATTAGGTAGAAACACATTTGCTTTGGTCCGTTTCCTGCTTGATTTTCGATCTTTGGCGATGCTAACTCGGATGCACATGGCCTCACTGCTAACTGTCTTAAAGTCTGTCATTTTTGGAGCGGGACTGCGCTCAGCAGAGGCCGGCAATGAAAGGAGAATGTCCAATCCATGGCAGTGCCTTGGAGCGGAACGTTAACAAACGGAGGTGAAATGTGCGTTACCGCGCGCACAATAAACAAAATTAACGACCGTCATAAAATAAATAGACTCGGTCCCCATTAGTGCCGCCGTGGCCAGCCCGGATCCATTAATGCTGGAAAAAATAGTGACGATTCAGCGAATCAGAGATGCAGATTGGACGTAACTTTCCCCGGAGGTTTAATTTGGCTGCGCCTGAGGGATTTGCATTGGAATTGTCATCCCGCTGTGAAAGCCCAGATTTTGCCAAGATATACTGTGTGACTGAGGCTGTACAGTGCAATCGGGGTTGTTGTCAGGACCCACATCTTATCAGCAAGTGTTAATTCAGCTGCAGTTGTATTTTTTCTGGAATGTTTTACCCTAGCATTAGATTCTCAATTTAATCCTGGCATTTAAGACCTTCAAAACCTGCATCAGGAAAAAAAAAAAAAAAAAAAAAAAAGGAATGTTTTGAAAGTAATGATGACGGATTATAAGATTTTCTACATCTACAAAAATGTAATTTTATTTGAAAGGATAGCAAAATGTGTGTGATCAGCACTTTTTCTGTAGAGTCTTACTGTTTGTAACAAGCTGACAGAAGGATTTTCTTTCGTGTTTATGTGTGTCTTTGTTTTTGTCTGCTTCGCTTTTTGACGCCCTCATCATTAGTCTAAAGATGAGGAGAACAAGGTGGGTGTGTCCTCGTCCCATGTAACATGCTTCTGCATACAACACGAACCCCTGCCCCCATCTTTACTCAAACCCTGGCCCCCACATCGTCCCCCCCCCCCCACCCACCCCAAAGTGCTCTTGTGACTTTCCTGCAGTTACAGCAACACTTACCACTTACTCTACTCACTACCTGCCCCCTTCATTACTGCTAACTCATTAAAGATGGCATGTCATTGCGGTCATGCTTTTACTCGTGGCGGGGATGTCATATTGTAAATCTCTAGGGCAGGAGTCTGGTAAACTCCTGTCCCTCAAAGGTGTTCTTTCCCCTGTCTATGAACCCATGGGTAAACGATAGTGACTGAGGACGTTTGGTGACCTATCCACTTCTGCATTTTAAACAGCTGGCTCTACATAAGAGGTTGAATTAGCAAACCATAGAGCCTTCAGGGCAGCCCTTGATGGCAGGATTGTCTCCAGACCCTGCTGTGGCATACTTTGGGAAGCATTAATGTCGATCAGAGCTCTGCAGCTTGGGCCACTGAGGGTCATGTATGTACTGCTGGTCTCCTTGATGACTTATTTTCATTGGGGGGGGGGGGCAGGAAAGGAAAATGCTGGTTGCCACGACATTAGATGGAGGAGCCGTTAAGTAGATCTAATTGTTAGATTGGGTGACAGGAAGTATCCACTGCATTTAGGTAATGGGTCATGATTTTTGTGTTTTGACTGCAACAAGGCCAGAAGTATCCTTTTTTAGATTTTTGATCATTTTAAGGTTATGTTATGATTTTGGAACAAAAAATCACCCCTGACCATCACTATACCCAGGTCTGACCCCTAATGTTGAGTGGATCTTACCCTTCTCTCTGTGAAAGAGAATGACAAATTAATGCTGAACTCTCATGATAACTTGTATCTGTTGATCTCTTTTTTTTGTCTTGCCCTAAAGATGGAGGCCGTTGCTAACACAAAAAAGGTGGGCTTGAATAGAACCAAGGTCAAGTTGCTCAGATTTGCTTTTCTGTGCCTTATTTTGTTTTAAATTTGTAGTGTGTAGTTTTGGAGTATTTTAATGATTTTTATGTGATAGTGGATTTGAACAGGTTATATTGAGAATCAGTGCTGCCCTTCAAATCTTGTGTGTTTGTGAGTCTGATACCTGCACAGAAAAGTAAACAAAACAAGCAGCTTTGTTCCTTGATCTCTTCCCCCCAATCCCTGTAGCTTGTGCAGTAGCCACAGCAGTACTCTAATGTTTTATCAAGAGAAGATGAAAATTGATATGCTATCATTCACTGAGGTTTCTGTTGCTCAGTGAAAGCCTGGGAATCCCCGAGTAGGAATAGCAGGTTCTGATACTGTTGCAAAATGTGGAGCAATTGATGTGAGCATGTTGAAGCTGTCAGAACTCAGGCAGGGACTCAAGTGCAGACAGGAAGACTGATGAACACGGGTTTATTGAGTCCAGAGGGCAATCCAAAAACGAAGTCAAGGCAGGCAGAGTCAAAAACCAGAGCAGATATGGTGGCCAAAACCACAGGGCAGGAACGAGGAGCGAAGTCGGGGAAAAAACAGGCTAGGAAACAGAACCGGCAGGCAGACACGAAGAAACAAACAGCGAGTAGCGACACAGCAAACTGAGATGAACTGGCAACGAGACAAGACACGATCAGGACTTAAATAGGGCAAGGCTGATGAGGAGACGGGATGCAGGTGTGCAGGCAGGCAGGTGCAGACAGTCAGGTAATCAGGTGGGCGGCGACAGGGCGGAGAGCAGGGCAGGGCTAGAACACAGGGAAAAACAAAAGCACATGGACAGGGAAAACAAACAACCGGCTAAGACGCCGCAGTCCTGACAGAAATGTGGTTTGATGAGATTTTTATTTTTCACATGGAGTGGAAATATAGCATTCATTGTTTCTCAGTGAGGGTGCCAGTGTATTTCTGTTTTCATTCTTAAATTCCATCTTTCATGTTCTCAGGCTTTCATTTGATATGGATACCACATTCTTGTGAATGATGGGGTTCAGTTCAGCACTTCTTATGAGAAGATTCAGGATTTGGTATCCATAAAGTTACAGGTGTTTTAGTGTTAGGAAATGATTTTGGTAAATGGGGCAGTTCTCTGCAGTTCTTACCGTTGGCTGGTATTCTGATCACCTTCTTCTGAGATGGTGTTGGTCCTTCCAAAACCTGCTGTGTTAGATATGTGCATAAGCCTTCTAAAAAGAGGCGCTCTGACACCCAAAATTACATCTTTTGTCTCAAACATAAATAAAGGGACATGTCAATGAAGCCAAGGTCGCACTTTGGAGATTTCTTCCCCAGAGCTGTCAATCTTTCATTCCTCTGACATCTCGAACAGAGGGGCGAACATGGAAATGATATATTTTGGGTCTATTTAGGAGGCCTGCACTCCCTCCCTTGATGAGTTCTGCGCTGCCACGAGAGCAAAACACAGATTCTTTTACACGGGCGTGTATGGAGGGTTAGAACAAAGGCATACTTAGAAACCTACAGCAGTGATTACTTCAGGTGGAAAAAGAAAAAGATTTCTGAAGGTGAAAGTTTTCCTTTATTTTCTAACCGGCTTTTTGAACCCGAGCCGGGTCAGATCCTCCGTGGAGGGCGCCTGCGTGGGTGTGATGGTTTTTCACAGATGAATGCCTGAACCTTCCAGAATTTAAACATGCAGGAAGCAGATACCCCCTGGATGTGAGTGTGGGAGGACCAGGTGGCAAGTGGCAGCATCTCACGAAGCTCACAGGCCACCATCGGAAGGGAAAATGGGGTCACGACGCAGCCGAATCTGGCTAGTCAGTCTCCGCTGTCGGATGTGCTGCTGATAACAGTGTGGGCGCAGCTGATTGGCTGGGTTCTAGTCATCCCTGTAATTGAGAGGGGAGGGAGCGATGACACTGCAGTCAGTAACAGCAGCTGTAATTTGATCATGATGTGGGTGGCACCACAGGTGGCGGCCAGCAGCATTGGGGCGTCGAAAAAGGGGTTTCACCCAGTGCGGACAGTAGGGGGCCAGGGACCGGAGCCCGAAGAGGTGTGATCATTTGCCTTGTTCCCTAAACAAAAACAAAAACAAGAACTGAGCAGGCGCAACATCTGAGGCTACTTTACTGGCCCTCTAGTGGTAAACTATTGTTACTACAGGAGTTGAGGAAGTGAATGAGTGAGTGAGGGACACAACTGCCTCTATAGCTGTTTTATCAAGTCACACTCAAGAACAGAATCAAGAACTGTAAAATCTGTTCTTATCACAACTATGGCAGTGGATGAAGGCATGCACAGAAGCAGTGTGAATAAAGTGAATATTTAAATCCTTCTGCCGTATGATTGACATCAGCCAAATCTGTTATTGCTGACTGATTTGCAACACAGTCAGAAATATTGTGTGCTCTGCCTGTTTGCCTCGAGGTCATTCATCTGAAACTAATATTGCTGCTGATGCTTCTTCTATTTTATTTGATTTATAAATTATGTTAATTTAATAGTGGAGTCTGAATAGATTATCTGCTGCATTAGCACAGTGGCTCTGATGACTGCAAACTGAATTCATGAATCACTGAATCACTGATGGCTTCATGAATCATTAATCATTGAGTGCTCTGAACCAATCAAATGACTTTTCTCTCATAAGCAATATGCTATGATTTCATCAAATTAGTGATTCACTGATAGGCATCTTAAAAAGTTATTAGAAAGGCATTTTAACTAATCAGAGGACTTTATGTGTCTTATGTGTCTGCCTCTGTCTGTCTGCCTGTCTGTCTATAGCTGGACCCAGAGGCTGCAGACCTGCTTAATGATTTGCAGGTGAAGCTGAGCACCGTCCTGGACAACCTGAGTGCAACATTTGGGAACAGGTCAGTCCCTGAACACGGCACAGCATGCCCCTAAACTCAGACAACACCCTGGTCCCTAATACCACTCTATTTCTTCACCCTTAAATTGAGGCCACCCTCCTCCACAGAGTCCTCCGCATTACCTCACAGTTTCCCCTGAAACACAACCTACTCCCACCTCAAGCCTTCTCCCTACAACCACACCCTTACCTCCTGAATGTAACCCACCTTTCACCCCTTCACTCGGAGATCCGTCTCCTAAATCCAACCTGTCGTATTTTACCCCTTAGTCCTGAACCTCCACACACCAACCTGGTATCCTCTAACCCCCAGACTTCCCAAGCCAACCCCCCCTCACCCCTTAAACTCTCCCAAACTGCAGGGTGTCTTGTACCTCAGGGCTCTGGGAGGAAGGACACAGGATGCATTACTCTGAACACCCTGGTGTGTGGCATTGCATGTTCAGGTGTTGGTTAACAGACCTGGGTGTGGTTTGGTGGTTTGTCTTCTGCAGTTTCCAGACCCGCATCGACGGCTGCATGCGGCAAATGGCCGAGCTCCTGTACCAGGTGAAGGGCCCCATCAACGCCAATGCGCGCAACACGGTGGAGGCCGATGCCGACAACATCCTCCGCCCCCTCATGGAGTTCCTGGATGGAAAGTGAGTGATGCGTCCTCTCCTGTGGTTGCCATTTTGGCTCTGAGAACAGGCCCATGCTCTCTGTTTGCTGCTGTTCTCTGTCATTACTTAGCTGGTTTGTTTGACTTTATGTGCTTTCTGTCGCACATACTTTTATGCCCTTTCCTTTCTACTGTACATCACTTCTTGAGATAGACAGAGGCAGTCCTGTTCTGCTGTTTTATTGCCATCCAGTGCTGTGTTTGATGCTATTCTGACCAGATCAATTCATCTGTATTTTGAATAGTGCTTAAATAATGTTCTCCAACATGTTTTTCATGTGTGCCTGTGTTTGTGTGTGTGCGTGTGTGCTTGTGCACCTATTTCTATATCTGTGTGCCTGTGTGTGTTTGTGTGTGTGCCCATGTGGTTATATTTGTGTAACTGATTGTGCATGTGTGTGTGTGTGTGTGCGCGTGTGCGCGCGTATGTGTCTGTGTGTGTGTGCGCGCGCGCGCGTGTGTGTGTGTGTGTCCTCTCTTCTCTGTGTGTGCAGTCTGATGCTCTTCGCCTCTGTGTGTGAGAAAACCGTTCTGAAGAGAGTTCTGAAGGACCTGTGGAGGATTGTGATGAACAGCATGGAGAAAACCATCGTTCTCCCGCAGAGCAGCGACAGCTTCGTAAGCTCCGCCCCTCACCCTTTAACACACCCCAAAGCCATTGGCTGTCACTCATTGCCCAACGCCCCGCCCGTCATGGCATCATAGATCCCTCCCCCCTACACACACCTCGCAGCTCGACTCAAAGCTGTCCTGGACCGCCGTGATAGCTTTGAGGCCCCTCTCCCGCCCATCTGATAGCGTGCAGTGCCAAAATGCTTCCCTCAGCGCCGTGGCCGCTTTGAAGCTGTCGTCTCTTAACAACACACTCATCCATCAAACACTAGCTAAGCCCCTCTGCCAGACCAAGGAAAGCGGTGTCACTCCATTTGATAACGCAACGATAAACATATGAGGCATGCATTAGAAGTGATTCTGTGAAGTCTGGGCCCAGCCTTTCAGGTTTAATTTAGTATTTGCAGAGTCTGATTTGATTTGCCGGGCTTGGGCCTTTGGCTGGAATGCTTCATTTGAGAATATAAATCAGCAAATCATCGCCCTCTAGTGGACAACGGCTCATAAAGTAATTTTCCAGTTAGTCTTGTTTTCCCATTTGCTTTGTAATTTTAGATGTCACAATGCAAGTGATACTAGAAGCAGATGCAGATATTAATGTGGAAATGTGGTGTGAATGGTGTGCAAACATGCAGTAGGTGGGGTCTGAAATGACGGGGCTACAATAGTTTTGTATTTAACATTTTCCTCTCCATTCTTCATAGGGAGCACAGATGATCCTCACAGCTGCCAAGGAGCTCGGACAGCTGTCAAAGCTCAAGGTACTGCACCTGTCTGGAATACTGTGTCTAGTAATTCATCTTTGTCACCTGCAAAGTGTCTGGTGACTTCCGTGGCACTGTCGTGCTGTGTGGGAAAGGGCACCTGTGTGTTCCTGCTCTGTCAGGTTAAGATCAAGTACAGAATGTTATCATTATGAACAGTTACTGATGACACTGTCCAGGATAAACAAACATTGTATTGTCCAGAGAAAATATATGCAGTATTATACTGTGCTGATTGAATGGGCATCGTACTGTTCTGAGAAAATCCATATTATACTTATCTAAACACATTTGTCTGGTGGAACCCGGTGATTGACAGGTCTGTGTTGAAAGCACAGGATTGGTGCCTCTGTGGGAAATGCCCTAAGCCACTCACAGCTGTCTGCTGATTGATTTCCCAGGGCTCGGCCGAGGCCAAAAGCCTGACTCCCAAACAGTGTGCCATCATGGAGGTAACCCTGGAGACCATCAAGGTGAGGACGTATGACTTACTCATCTTGGCTTATATTGGCACCAGAGCAAGGCATACAAAGGATTTCTAGAATCTAATGTGATGTGAGTTATAAGCATAGACATAGACTGGGCACTGTATGAAATGAAGTAAAAAACATAGACATAAACTGAGCACTGTATGATGCTGTTCTGTACAGGTGCCTTGTAGGATGGTGTTGTCTGCTGTCTGTCTCACTCCTTTCCTCTCTGTCCCACCGTTCATCACTTTTATTCTTTGCTCCTCTGTCTCCCTCATTCTCTCTCTCTTTCTGTCTCTCTATCATTTTCTCTTCCTGCAGCAATACTTCCACGCTGGAGGCAATGGGTTAAAGAAGGCGTACCTGGAGAAGAGTTCAGAGCTATCGTCTCTGCGATACGCACTCTCTCTCTACACACAGACCACCGATGCGCTGATCCGCACCTTCGTCACCACGCAACACTCCCAGGGTAAGGTTCCTGATGGCACACACCTACACACACACATGCATGCACGCACACACACGCACACATGCATGCATGCACGCGCATGTGCACACAAACACGCAATCACACACATCAAGCACACGCACATGCACGCACACACGCACACACAAACACACAATTACACAGCCATTGCATCATAACATGACAGGTTTGTTTCTTTGGGCTGTAACCTGATATGTGTTGCCTGGCTCGATTACATCACCTCGTTAAGGCCTTACAGTTACAATTATGGGTCGCTATCACCTTAAGGCAAGCGTCCCTACAGTCTCCTCACAACCAAGATATCTGCAGCCTAAGCTAAATCTGCATCTTTGAGTTGGGATCCATTTTTATAATTTATCCCAGTGTCTGTAGTGCCCTCACTGCAGCAATGTGAATAATCATTTCTCATCATTTATATTTTCAGTTAATATCTACATAAAGTCATAAATATACTACAGATACAAACATCTTCTAGTGCTGACTCGGCATTCATGAATTACATTCTCCCCATTTTAATAGTCTACATAATTCTATTCATTGATGCTACACCAGCCAGCAGAGGGCAGAAGTGAGGCAGCAAGCCTTTGCCTGTCTGTGTGGAATAAGGAATTGTCTCTGTAATCAGCTAGTGTCCATTCTGTGTACATTCTCCCGTTTTTATGTTATTTCTGTTCTGTCTCGTCTTTTTCCTTTCCCTTTTTTTGTGCTTGTCGCTCTCTTGCCAGTGCATAACGGAATGGGTATAAGGATGACCCCTAATGAGAAAATTCACCCAAACAGGGGTAGGTCACCACAGACAAGTCCCCAAACTTCCCTGGTTATAGCGTCCAGCTCTGATCTCGCCCATTGTACCAAAGCCGAACTGCTCTCACCCTGTCCTTACACCCTCAGATGAGCAGAGAAAATCACTTTATTTCCCTTTCCTCTATCCCAGATCCTGTCCCCCTGCCCTATGGTAAACCCACCCCCTACACAGCACACCGCCATTAGAATTTACCCACATAGAAACTCTGTCCAGCTCATGGTTACCCAATCTATTCCTGCAAGACTGTAAACTCACAGGATTATAGTTTAGTCCATAAAACCATCCACAATCCCAATACTCCCTGAGGAAGTTATATACTGTAGTGTTATGCTGCAGTTCAGAGGGCAGTGGCTAGTTGGATTGGGAGGTAAGTGGTTTGGTGGAAGAAAAACCCAGCAATACATTGGCCCTCCAGGAGCAGGGTAGTATACCTTGATCAGTTAACTCAGGGTGACACTTACTGCATTTTATAAATGTCACAGGGGAATGTGATGGTGTGATCAATTACTCCACTCCTGGACAAGGGAGCAGTAGTTTTTTACTCTTACCCTTAAGTTATGACCTGAACGATGCAAGGCTTGTTTAATGATCCCATGAAGCACATTTTATCACCAGAGAACCAGAAATAACTGGCCAAAGCCATACAATACATGTACTTCTACACTTATACTGTGGAGTGTAGTTAAAGCTGTTTATCAAATGGTAGAGTTTGCAGAGTGTTACTGATGACCAGTCAGGACTGAGGTTTTGTAGTTGACACACAATGTCTCTCTCTGTCCTGACAGGATCAGGAGTGGACCGACCCGTGGGTGAGATCTCCATACAGGTGGATCTTCTCACACACCCTGGAACCGGGGAGCACAAGGTCACTGTGAAAGGTAGGTCTGAATGGGAACTAAGAGACCACCATAATCCCAGAATCCCCTCTGGTTTATGTTCCAAGAGGAGTTCCTCACTGGCCACTTTGTCACCTGCTCTGTGAGTGGTGAGTCCGGGCCTGTCTTTAGGACTTGGTGAGGCGATGACCATTACTCTCTCTGTCCTCCTCCCTCTCGCAGTTGTGGCGGTGAATGACCTGAAGTGGCAGACGTCTGGAATGTTCCGACCCTTCGTGGAGGTCACCGTCATTGGCCCCTTCCTCAGTGACAAGAAACGCAAGTTCGCCACCAAGTCCAAGAACAACAGCTGGTCCCCCAAGTACAACGAGACGTTTCAGTTGTGAGTGTTTACCTGGACAGCAACACGGCTGTGTTTCAGTAGGAGTGGGAGAGTGACAGACTGAATCTACAGTTCACTAGAGTGTGCTTTAAAATGGTCTCATGCTTACAGAGCTGCAGATCACAGTATCTTATCATATTATCTTTAAAGCACATCCTCCCTCAGTCAGTTTCAGATTTCTGCAAGGTTCATCCTGAGAGTATTCCATCTCTTTTCCCATCTCTTTCACTTCCTCCTCTCTACACCTCCTATGCACCTGCTCTCTCTCTCTGTCTCCCACTCCCTTCTTCTCTCTCCCTTCTATCTCTGTCCCCCCTCTCCCTTGGTTTCACACCTCTTGCTTTCTCCACCCCCATCTCCTGCTCTCCTTCCTGCCTCTTTCTCTCTGCTATCTCTCCTTCTCCCTCTCTCCCTCCCGCAGTGTCCTGGGTAACGAGGCGGCTCTGGACTGCTACGAGCTGCAGGCGTGTGTGAAGGACTACTGCTTCGGCCGTGCAGACCGGGTGGTGGGCGTGGCCGTGGTGCAGCTGGGGGATGTGGTGGAGCGGGGCAGCTGCGCCTGCTGGTGCCCGCTGGGCCCGCGGATCCACATGGACGAGACGGGCATGACCGTGCTGCGCATCCTCTCCCAGCGCTCCTCCGACGAGGTCGCCAAGGAGTTTGTCAAGCTCAAGTCCGAGACGCGTTCGGCCGAGGAGGGCAGATGAAGAGGGCCCCCCGGAGGAGCAGGAGGAGGTTTCACGCCCTGCCGTCTGATGAGAAGGGCGGGAGGAGGCGCTTTGACCGATGGGGGATAACTGCTCCCCCTCAGCTCCCCGTCCTCTCTCTGCCCGTTCTAGAGGAGAAGAGAGGAGAGAGGGAGGTGAAAGGGGGACTCAGAGAGGAACAGGACTGACTGCTGTGACATCCACACCCCCTGCTGGTCATCCTGTGTATTACACCTTATACCCACTCCCTCTCTGAAGAAGTGGAAGGGCCATACACACACACACACACACACACACACACACACACACACACACGCCACAACTAGACACTCAATATCACATACACATACACACACATACACACACACACACACACACACACACACACACACACACACACACACACACACACACACACACACAGAGTTTCTACCTGTCTGTCTGTATTTGTGTCTGCGAATCTACCAGGGCCTCCACTGTCCAGTTAAGCATAGCAGTATGGACCAGAGCACAACAATTTGGTAAAGACTGGCTACTGGTTTAGCTCAAGCCCATGTGCAATATTCCACAAACTAGTCACAGCCCTGTATTTAATACCTTAGGTTTTTTTGACTGTGAACATCCAACATCCTAGATTTGGGAAATACATGCAGATAACTGTTTACGCCTGTGCTCTAAGAAATAAAATGTGTGTTCATTCAATAACACAAGATTTCATAACATAAGGGTTACCAGAAAACTGATTGTGTCAGACATGCTGAACATATTGTAATATATTTTATCAAGTGTTCTTAGAAAGCAGCCACTTCTATGGATTTGAATGTAGTCCACATGTGCACAGTTCCCATAGCTTGCAGCCTTACCCAATGTAGCCTGACAGTTTCTGTTTCAAGCATATGATTTTGAATCAAGTTCTTTCCTTGTGTAATTCTGCAAGAGATGCAAAGAGCGTTTCCACTGTGTTCCATTTGAGGTTTACCCCAATGTCTTCCTGTTACTTACCGTGAGATTGTCCCTGGGGGTTGTGTTTGAGTAATCCAGCTACAGGGGTAGACCACATGGAGCATTAGTCCACCAATGGTGTGCCTTCCCTCTCAGGTCCGTGGTCAGTGGAGATCTTGTATGATGTCACTAATTTTTTCTGTTTTGGAAGATGTTGAAGTCGTGAAATGGGCCATGCAAGGAGAGCAATAGGAAGACTATATGGGGGGCGGCATAATATGGATTATATTTAAGGTTTTACACAGGTATAACAGGGATGCATATGCCTGCTTTACTGTGTCTGCATCTAGTGTCCTTCTGGTTCTCTTTGAGTTGGGGTCTCTCTCTGAGCCATTGCTCAATTTTACTGTGGGGCTGTGTTAGGATTGTGTTGGGACTGTGTTTTAGAATTTTGAATTGGGATCAGTGGAGGCCCTGGCAGTATGTTTATTGGTTTTGCTAATGCAGTCCAGACACGGTTTGCGCACCAGTGCAGTCTGTTTTCAGCTTCCGTAGTCTTGATCTATTTTGAGGCCTTACTGTCGAGGTGCAGGAATCCTAGTGAGTCCAGTCTCTTATCTAATGGTTCCACATCTACTCATACCTCTGTGATTGCAGAACATTCAATATGCTAACCATTAGCAAGCTGTTTCCCATTTTTTCCATCTCTGCACAATTTATATTTTTTTATTTTTAATAAGCACACAGGTATTGCTATGTCAGCTTACTGGTTGGATGACGAAAGTTATTGCTGCTGGCTGTGCTGAAGATTTCTGAAACTACACCACCCACAATCCCCCACTCTGCAACAGGATTCAATTGAGAAAAGTGTTGCAGCAAAAGGAGGCCAGCTGTTTATCTTTTAGGAGCATGTAATGTCAATTTGGTCAAAGGCCATTTCTTTTATTGTTACATGGAGTAGCCAACTGATTTTACTGCCCAGTCCCACAGCTATACTGTCCACTCCCCTCAGTGTACGTACAATTTTACTGTCTTTTAGTCGAAAGCCAACCACTAGGGGTGAGACTTTAGTGTCTCACCCTGTCACTACAGTAGGGAACAGTGGAGTCTGTTTGACTTTGTCACAGGTCTGCTTTCTGTGGGCTGTGATTGGCCCACCAGAGGGATGTGGTGCTGTATGCCCCTCCCCTTTTCATTCTGGTGGAGGACTTCTGTATTTTGTGTGCATACCTCGTGCCAAGCAGTGCAAATGGTAATTAATGAATTAATCTTTTTAAAATGTGAACTCTTGCACAAATATTTTTTTCTTTGTATAAAAAAATGATGAACATAGCATGTAATGTATAAAAAGTAAATGCTAGACCATGGGTTGTGAATTTTTATTTATGTACTGTCACCGGGGAAAAACGATCATGATAGTATTGATCATTATAAGAATTATACAAATAATGTCAAAATACTTGTAAGGATTCATGAATTTTGTATATAAAGTATTTAAAACAATTTTGCCTGTTGTGAGAATTATTGGTCCTTGTAGAGACTACAAGTGTGAGTGCATCTGTAGTGTGAGTTGCTGTCATTGCCTTGGTTCTTCATCTGAGGTGTAGTGAAATGCTTGCATGAACATATTTGTGTATCATTTTATTCAGATAGTTTTCTCCAATGTACACAATGACACAGCCTAGTGTATTTGTGTTGGAAAGCATAAATCAGCAAGCTTTCTAGTACATTCCAACACATGCCAAGAAGGCTGAGTTAAGACACATTTTTTATTTTTCAAAACGTCTTTGTTAATTTCAGTACCCACTTAATTTTTGATAGTATTTAAGTATCAGAAAAAGGAAAACTTAGATGTTAACACATTAAGAATGTTTATCAAATTTAAGGTCATTTAATATAACCCTTCATGTTACTATTGAAGGTGTGTGTGTGTCTGTGTTTGTGTCTGGTTGTGTGAGATGATTAATAACTCATGATAAAAATCAAACTTTCTTTGAAAGGAGACACACAAACTCAGAATAGGCTACCTAGTTGACTTTTAATGGATGTTTCCTACCACTCATCGTTATGGTAATGAAAAATGTATGATGCCAGAAACAATGTTGTCAGCCCTGTGCCCTCCCAGCAGCCCCTGCTCGTGTCTTAATCCCTGGGGCATCTATGTCAGGAATCGAGTCTCTCAGGGGGTTTCTTTCAACGGGAGAGTTGGCAGTCTCTGTAGACCTAGTGTAGAGTTTTGTAGACCATTTTACCTGTTGGAGAAACAGTACAATTTCTCAGTTGTGAAATCACACCATCTTGTTTTGAAATACAATGCAACAATATTCGAACTGCAGGGAAAAAATAGACACGTTAGATAATTGTAAAAAAAAAATGTGAAAGATCATATGCTATTATAAATTATTGCTGAGATGATTTTAGATAAACATCTATTATTTCAATGTTTTTTCAGTTTCTTTGCTATTTAATCAAGAATGAATTTTTAAACAACTGACCTAAACAAGAGAGCCATATAAGAATTGTTGAATATTCTTCTTGACAAAAAACATAAAGAACATTGCATGTTTTCAATAATATGTTTTCTCATTTCAAGATGAGTCATGCCAATGGGAAATTCTTCCTAATAAAGAACATCATGAGGAAATGCATTTAACCAACTCACTAGCAAAGCATTTTAATGTATTTCATGCTGTTCAAAGTATTTTTCTCCCACATGATGTATAGCACTATGACAGACTGAAAAGAAACGCATCAACTTTCTGTACAAGGCACATCCTTTTTTTAAAGTGCTTGCAGGCAAAATTTCCAGCATACATTTCCCAGCTGGAAGTGTTTCCCAAAACATTTACCCCCTGTTTTTTAAAAGCGATTGAGGGAACTCAAAGCTGAAAAAGTCATGTCTTCAGGAAATTCATACAAGGGTAAATAGAAGGCCAGAAAGGTTTATTGCATTGAGTTATGACCTAGCTCTCAAATTTGGCAAAGGAAAAAAATTAAATGTGGGTAATGTTGTAAGTATAAGGACTGCTATGGTTTTACAATGTGTGACTCAAACGGACAGCACTGAGATTCTCCGTGTGTATGACAATGCCCCATCAGCCCAGCGCAGTGTGGGAATTATTGCAATGTCTTTAGGGATCAGATGTCTTTAGGGTCGCACTTGACAGTTTATCAAAGATTTCTGCTTTGTTTTCAGCAGTGGTCACTGTATAAATACAAGTGTAGAAGAGAACCAGTAATTTAAATGCTCAGAAACCTCAATAACAAAGGGGATATCCACTGTCACACACCAGGAGATATGCAATGAATTCGGGAAAACCCCTTTGCACACAAGTGAGCAATCTGCTGCCCCTTTGCTCATTGGGTACAACTTTTACCACAGCGTGCAGGTTTCCTTCATACAAACACAGGTCTTGTGATATGTAATCAGAAAATTAATGTACAATTTAGTTATAATTGTAATCATTTTAAATAATTGGTCAGGTGAGTGAATTCCTTCATATTTATAAGATGCACTAGTTACACTTAAATGACTGTATAATGATTAATAACATTAAATGATGTCGTTGTATTAGGGGGAATGCCCACTATCTTTCCCCAAACATTTAATTGGTCGTGCAACATGCAACCAGTGCAGCAATGAGGAATGCTAAAAATACAGTCCTGGATCAGGAATAACACATGTGATTGTAACTGTATGGGGCATTTTGTGTATTCCACTTTGAGTATAATTCACAACAGAAATAATTTCTCACGTTAAAACAAATCAGTGAATCCCAGTACCAAAAGCAGAGCATAATGCAATAATTGCTTGTTTTCCTTGATTTTCACTAAAAGCAACTCACAAAAAATGTAGCAGTTGTGACAACGAACCCAATATTCTATTATGAGACATCAGAACAGGATCGACAGTGTAAGAAATGTGTCATTGATCTTTTAAGGTCTGGGACTCTAATCTATAGAACATTTTAAACACTCCCTTTCTCAGCACTTCACATTCACGATAATAGCATATTTTGTGCACATATATTGAATCACATGATGCTTCAATCCCCGTCAGATGTGTGATTCTATGAGCTTATCATTGTCTCTTAATGCAGTCATGCAATACACTTTTGTGATAGGTGTTTTACAAAGAGATCAACATAATGCTTAATGTTTACAGTGGCAGATAAAGACCAGATGTGACCATGGTTAGTGTGGGTGTGTGTAGATTACTGATAGCCAGTGAAAAAGTAGACCTGCATGAAACTTGAATGTAGTAGTCTACTTCCACTTTAGTTCCTCTTTTTATGTTACAAAGGTGATGCTATCCCCACTTTCCAGATGCAATATATAACTTATGGGACTTTCCCTCTTCTGATTCCCTTCTGTTGAATTTCAGAGGCTAAGATGCCATTTGTCTCGATGGGTGAATATGGCTTTGTGGGTTTTTTTCCCTCCATGTCCCTGCTTACCTGCTGTGGCTTTTGGGTCCAAAGTTCAGCTCGCCGTTTATTTGCGCTGCACTTAGCTGTACCTGTGTACCTGTGTGTGTAGTGTGCTTAGCACAGATGTCATTCTCAGAGGCATTCTCACCTCTACCTTACCTGTGCCCGTCCCATCAGGCAGCACCTGTGCACGTCACCACGGCTACCGCGGGGCCCTGTCACGAGACAGCCCAGATCTGCTCACCTGACTGTTTGGGGTTGGGGGGGGCGGAGAATATGTCTGTGTGTTTATGTATGTGTGCGTACCCATATGTGGGCTGGGAAAATGTAGCAGCTTCACAGCTTGGCTTTACCATGCTACTAACCTGACTTACCTGTCTGTGCATGAAAGGGAGCATAGCAAAAGAGACAGGATTGTTTTGGTGGTAACTGGGGAAGGTGCTTAATTGTCACCTGGGCATTTTTGTGAACTTTCAACCCCTGACTTCCCACACCCACCCATTGTTCTGTGGGCAACGACATCTCAGAAGGCTTAAATTCAACTGTTCCAGTAGGTGCATCTTCTCATTGAGGTACAGGTATGTCAAACTTCAGTTTATCTCTGAAAACTGCCAATTTACCTGTGTATATGTATTCTGTTGTTGTTTTTCCTTCATGTTTCCTTTATTTTAATCACGCTTAAGCCATCTGCCATGTCCCGTCAAAGCCAGACTTGTATGTCTGCTTCTCACGTGGCCTATTGTGTGGTTACTAAAAGATCGTCATTAGCCACAAGGGCAAAATGGAAAAATTAAACCAATAAAAAAAAATATATATATATATCTGCTCTTTTCTCACACATTACTGAATATTCTGAGTATGTATATCTGAACAGTTGACATGCTGAAACGTTCACTATCAAGTAGGTGTCGGTGAGCCCAGTATAATAAAAGTTCAATTTTTTTCAAGGGGGCTATGGTAGGGGGATACTCAATGAGAGGCACCGTAGAGATTCAGCGGACTGCAATCATTGCTCTCAACACAGAACCGGCATGTCACTGTGACCTGATTGTTTAGCCGCAATCCTGGTCAGCCATATCAAGGAGTTGCATGTGTCTCATATGACTTCATGACTCATATGTGTAGAGTCATGAGGGACCGCAACATGTCAAGTTGTTTCTGGTAATTACAGCATGCCATAAATATTTAAATATTAAGTTTCCAAATGTTTCTTTCCCCAACTGTTAGGTATAACTGAACAGGCAGTCACAGTGATTGACAGTTTAAGAAATAAGGGAAAAGGTAAAGCAGGTGGATCCAGACTGTTCAGCCTGGAGGGTAATTTTCCTGTCCAAGCAGAGGAACAGCAGGCCAGACATGTCTTCCTCTCTCACAGTCGCCCCAGACAAATTGTTGCGGCGTCTTTCACATTTGTGAGATGTACTGGCAGGTATTCCAAACCTGTCTTTTAAATTTTTTTTACAAAAATAATGGAATGGTTATATTAAAAATGTCTGCTTTTCAATGGTATTGCTTTTTAAGTGCCCAAGAGCTTTGTCCCTTAAAGAACCTAGAGTATCGCAGCGGATCATAGAGGCCCAAATGTGGCCCGTGAGCCTTAGATTAAGTGATTCTTCAACTGCCTGTGAGGAGGGAGTGGTCCAGGAAATGCTGGTTTTGATACGCATGGTTTCTGAGAATTTCCCTCCGGTGCTACCTTTTTACTTGGGCAATTTGGCACCTGTTGCCAGAGGCAGTGCAATGTTGCAGAAATGGATTTGGAAACTCTGGGGATGTGGGTACCAACAGAAGGTGAAGATTGGCACAATTTCCTGTCAGTAGCATGTTGGATGTAAGGACTGTTTTGACAGTCACTGGAACGAATGGTGGCAGGATATCATTGATTGACAGGTGACAGTTATTTTTATCTTGGATTTGAATACAGTGAGGTCTGGTGCTTTGTTCAGTTGAAGTGAGCTTTAGCACAGTTACAAAGCAGAGAGTCAGAGGAGTTGTATCAGATGAAAGTGATTTTTAGCATAGCTGTGTAGACTTAGCCTTTAACTCTGGCCTTTAACTAGTTTTAGCTTTGCTCTGAAGGCAGTTAGCTTAGTGTTGAGAGGTAAGCGCTGAAGCCCTCTCTGTTTGCTTAGTGAAATTTGCAGCATTCGAAAACACCCACCGCTCTCTCTCTCTCAGCTCTGATAAGAGCTGCAGTCACCAAACATGTGAATCATTTTCCCAAACGCAACCTGACTGATCATTAACTTTTGCATCGGCTTCAGCGTGGGTGTTTCCTGCCTCAGATCTTGTTGAAAGCCCTGAACAAGAGCATCATTGACTTTGGGCCCCAACTTGTGGGCTTTTTGCTACATTATGACCCACTCCCAGGTCTCGTGAGACACACTTCTGCACTCTCATTAATGAGTGTTAGCACCTATGACATTTACTTTATAATGTGGGCCTTTGTTCTTCCATTGGGGGGTTGAAGTGGGCAGCACTGATGTTTATCCAAAGTGTTGATGAATTGCTCCAGCCTACAGTCTTCACTGTAGACTTAGATGGTTTAATGCACTTTTCAACCAAAATACAGTAAGTGACCTCTGTAGCTGTTGATGGCATTCAGCACTCGAAGGAAAAATCCAGTCCAGATGTTGTCAGTGCATTTGAGTATCAGCTAGAGTACATTTGCATACCTGCTTTACAGTTGTGGGTACATCAATTTGCATGCGTGGGGACTACAATGGCCATCCCTGCTTTGCCTCCATTTCATCCTGCTGATATCCACTGCACTTGGCTTTATACCATGGTCTACTCCAGTAAAATGTCCACATGCTTCTTTGAATAGGGGTAGGGGTGGCTGAGTTTCAACCACTTCAAAGCTAAGACTAATGCACTGTTTGACGCACCATCAACATCCCGAGTGGAAAGAGCTGTGCTGTCTGCAGCAGAGTAAACACTATAATTAATACAAATGGGAGGTTTGCACAGTTTTTGACCTGAGTGACCCCTGGGCCCCTGCAAGACCACAGAACTTCTTACCCTTGAGGAAAGCAAGAAGCGGAAACAATCTGTTTATGTGTGTGTGTGTGTGTGTGTGTGTGTGTGTGTGTGTGTGTGTGTGTGTGTGGTGTGTGTGTGCACGCGTGTGCATATGGCTGTATGTGTGCATGCATGTTTGTGTGTGTGTGTGTGTCTGCACATGTATATTTGTACATGTATGTTTGTGTGTGTGTGTATGTGCCTGTGCATGTGTGTGTTTCTGTGTGCGTATGACTGTGTGTGTCTGTTTGTTTGTGTATGGTCAGAGGGTGGCAGTTACTTCCCGAGGCTGCGCAAAAGAGAGAGAGATAAAAAAAAAATAATTCAGTTTCCTTCTTGTGTGCAGTACACTGATACTTGAGACATTTAGGTTCTAACTGAGACTAAACAAAGAGAACAGAAACTAAAGAGAGTGGGGGAGAGGGGAGGAGAGGGGAGGAGAGGGGAGGAGAGGAGGAAGGGAACGTTACCTCAGCTGGTTAGCGAGTTTGCTGAACGTGGTGAGAAATACTGAAAGGAGGGAGGGGACGGAAGAGTAAGTCAAGGCCCGCCCTACCTCGCTGTTTATCTTGTGTGTGAATGTTTGAATGAGCTGCTCCTGGGTCCCAGTCCCACTTCCCTTTCAGCGGAGCTAAGAGAGAGAGAAACGATACGAAACGAAGAAGAACGATAAAGAAAGGGCGAGAGAGAGAGAGAGAGAAAGAAAGAGAACGGAGGGGAGAGAGGGAGAGGGCACTGGGAAGTATTCGAGGGCAGCTCACTGCTTCCTCGTGAGAACACAGGGCATCTCTGCACACGTAGTGGGAACGCTGACAGTTCAAGACAGCCGGTAAGAGTTAAAGTCCTGTACGTCTGGGGCAGAGGTCATAGTGTGAGAGAAGAGTGGGAGCGGGAGGGAGAGGGGGAATGGTTCAAGGATGTGTGTGTGCTGGGGGTGGGGGAAAGGAGGAGGGTAGAATCACTTTAAACTTGTCTCCCCGTCCCACGGCCGATGTTCCTGCGGAGCTCTGTGAGCTGCAGGGGTGGGGTGTTGTTACGGGGAGAGTGAAATCTCTGAAAATCACAGGAAGTGAAACAGATGCCTGTTAGTGAATGGGGCCAAGTGTTCTACTGGTTCCTGGGGGAATCTTAAAACCAGACTGTGGAAAGAGTGAGTGCCGGGCTCTGGGAACCGTGTACAGTTTGGTTCAGAAGTACATCTTCCCCAAATGTGCACAATGCTGTCATGCTTTCCTGTTATTCTTTTACCATTGTCTTTGTTTCGTTTTTCAACAATGGGAGTCTTTTGTTGTTTCTTCAAATGTTTTAAGTTGTGATGTAACTTTATTCCCAGCGTCAAAGTTGTCTGTCCCTCCAAATGTAGCCGTCTATGTGTCTGTATCTGAAATTAACAATGAATACCAATTAATTTCTGTCTGGGTAGATCTCTAATGCTTAGTAAATTGATTCAATAATGTAAAGATGCAATTCAGGGTTTGCTTCCGTGAAAAAAAAGTATTCTTCTGTGAAAAAACAAAGGATAGATTCTTCTCCATGTTGCTATTTTACTGGATGTAAAAGTTCAGTATATAGAATTTTATGAAGATCTTCACAGACATCTCAGCCTTTGTTACACCTCTTAAAGGAATGACTGAGTGATGTTCCTGCTTGTGTATAATTAGACGATTAATTGTATGGTGAAGATGATCATGATTATGATAATGATGGAAACCGCGAGGATGATGATAATAATGATGATGTTGATGATGATGCTGAAGATGATAGATGGTCTGCAAGGGCCACAGAGCTGTAGTATCAGGGAATGCATTTGGTGTATCGTTGGATCTACGGCTGAGCCTACAGATGGACTCACCTGGACTTTTTCAGTGGTCATGGTACAAGAAGAGTGAATGCAGACAGTCCAATAAACAGCCTCCTCCTATAGTATGTAGTTTGGCGTAGACAGTTTTGGTGGACATGAGGGAATAACCATACAAGCACCAGGACAGGGTTCGTTGATTTTATTCATATACCGTATATATACAGCTTCCTGAAGGGTTTGTGAATTGTGATAAGCCATGTACAATAGTCTCTCTCTGACTTTCTTATGCAAATCTTCCACATAGCCTCTCTCTGTACATCTCTAATCGTGCCACAGGAGCACGTATTGCAGAGCTCCGTGATTCAAGATGTTACATGATGTCTTCTGTTGAATGACATCTTTGATCTCTTAGATTCCTTTAAATAAGTACCACTGGCTTTACTGGATACTATAGTTTTATTGCTAAGTTTGTTATCATGCACAAACATTTCTCTCTCTCTCTCTCTCTCTCTCTCTCTCCCCTTCTCTGCCCCATCTCTCTCCCCTCTGTCTCTTTCTATCTGTCTGTGTCTGTTTTTTCTCTCCTTCCTGTTTCGCTTCTTATTTTTGAAGATGACCTCAGGGCTTACATGTGCTAAAGCTTTGTGTCAGTGTCTGCATGGTATTGTGCTGCAGCATCATCTCGACATACATGCTCATTGTGATGCTGAATAGCTCTTTCATGCCATTGTGAATTTTACCTGATGGTGAAAGGAACTTCCCGCTCCTCCAATGGATTGCAATCAATAATGCAATAACCATATTCGGTGTTCTGTTCTCAGTGGGTTGGCGCAATAGTTATATGGACAAGCTGATACTTATTAATCAATTAATAATTCATTGCCTAATTAACCTGTTATGGATTTACCTTGTAAACTGAGAGAGGATAACCCTCACGCTTTCTGATTTCAAAGCCACTGCAGTTTTTGAAAGGTCACATGTATAATTTAATGAGCATTTGTCCTTTGTAGTCTGTGTTTCTTCATGGCACTCAGTTTTGTTTCCACAATGTGGCGTCACCTTATTAGAAAGAGGAAGTTGCAATATTTTAAAAGGAAAAGCTGGATGTTTTTCATGGATTGTTTTCTAACTTCCTTGAATTCAAGTGCCAACATCAATAGGTCCAGGTCTCGGGAGCACAGATCAGTAGGGGATTGATAATACTTAAGGGAAAATACCATGTTTGAGTACAATTGTTATATGGCACAGCATGGACCAGTTTTATTTCCTTACTGACATTTGGTTGAGTAATGGCATTCAATGGGTCTCTGAAGTGATGAAATCTCAGTGCAATGTGCCTGTCAGAGGAAAGAGGAAGGGTTGGCAGCTCTGTGGTGTAGTGGTAAGGAGTAGGGCTCATCATCGAAAGGCTGCTGGTTCATTTCCCTGGTGGACCACTGCTGTAGTACCCTTTGGCAAGGTACTTAACCTTGACTGCCTCAGGAAACATGTATACATGGATAACATTTGAGAACTGTCTGCCATGTAGGTTGCTGTAGAAGTGCAGTGCAATGTAAGCACCCGCATTGCATTTGCTTTGTAGACACTCCTATCCAGAGTGATTTACATGTACATTACATTTACTGATTTGGCAGACGCTTTTGTTTGTGACTTACAAGTGAGGTAGAGTACAACACAAGCGAAAAACACAGCTTACTTGCACAGCTTACAAATGAACTGTTTCCTACAGTTCTCCATTGCCAGGATGGAGGCTGCAGGAAACTATTCGTTTATATATTCATAGATTCCTCCTACTTAATTGATTGTTACTGACATTAATTGATTTTAACCCATTTATTTTTTTAGTATTACGTGTGGCCAATACTACTGTGCTAATGAGAATCATGAGGTGAGATATTTCAGGCAAAGAGCAAACGTCATTGTGTGGCAGTCATGGTTTTGCAAGTGTATGAACATTAACAGAAGCACACCGCAACACATGCACATAGATACTGTAGATATAGACATGGGCCTATGTAAGCATACAGAGGACCAATGCCTATAGCCAGATCACTGAAGATCTTAAAGGGAAAAATTATTAACAGATTTCATCTGATGCATCAAAAGACATTAAAAGACTGCTCTATTTTATGCTGATTGATCCATACATTTTTTCATTGGCTCCAACTGATTTATGTAACTGCTGGAATGCAGGAAGGTGCCCAGTGTTTAAAAACAGCATTTAATCAGTGTTAGGTAAGAGCATTTTTCCCAAAAGGCATTTTAATGACATCAGACAGACATGGAGAAAGCAGTCAGATATGATTGACAAGATCATGTTACTGAGAGGAGTGAAATATAATCAGCAAAAAATATAATTTGAAGATTTTTGAAAGGACTGAGACATGAGAGTAAACCTGCCTCTGTAGACTCACCATTAGTTTTTTTGATTGATTGAACACTGTATTATGATTGTAAAGTCCAGGACAAGTTGGACTTTCTGTCTCTCTATCCCTCTCTCTCCTCTCTCTCTCTCTCTCTCTCTCTCTCTCCCTCTCACAGACTCACAGACACTTTTATACTAAAATTATGGCTCGTTAAATGTGTGACATGATAACAAACAGTAACAAACAGACCCATCCCAGCTGGGAAAGAAAGTACATGAACTGTGTTGTGGTTAAAAAATAGTTTTTGTTATCAACCATGTTCCTAGCAGTTGATCCAGCAGTAGACTGATGTAATTCAGCGGTAGACAGATGTATCTCATTTATCATTTTTTTCCCATAAATTCAGCATTTTTCTCTAGCCAAATGATGTGGCAGTTCATCATTGAACTGTCCAGTATGACTCTTGCTGTCTCTTTCAACGATCTGCAGTCATATTGTTTTACGGTCAGGCTTAATAACCTAAGGCCACGTCATGAGAACATGCCATGCACAGTGGGACTAAAATTAGTGGCAGGGCAGTGTTCTTATCTGCTGGTACAGTAAGGTGCATGGCTGATGTCAGACGATAGCCAGGACACACTAATGCCAGGCAAACTTCCGTATAAGGCTGTAGGGGTCCATGTGTGTGAGGCTGGACAATGTTTGGAAGTGGACGTACTCTGGGCTCTTATCACACTTGCTGAGAGGCCTCTTCACCAAGCCTGGCCCTCACTGCTGCCCCCTTGTGACCATTGAGGGCTATTGCAGGCTGTGGTGTTCACTTGCTTAGCATACAGCTGTGGGGTCAGAGCAGATCCTGGGTCAGTTGAAAGGGGGTTTGGCAGGGGTGGTTTGGCCAAACGTTTTTCTCCAGTTTCCCTAAGAACATCTTGAGTGTTACACATCCATAGTCATGGAACAGGAGCCATTTCTGCTCACTCTATATTTGTTTGCCAATCTACTGACTTATTCTGAGTGTGTCATATTGCACTCATCTTTGCTTGTTTCAGCACATGATTTTAAGAGATTGTTTCTGTTCATATTGAGTATGTCTGAGAGTACACCACTGTGCTATCCTTAACCCTTGAAGACAGCTTTGTTTCATTGCAATGCAATGAGAAAACAAATGAAGTGTTGAATTAAGCCCTTGGTTGTCACTAAGTGTCAGGTCTGAAATGACCAAAACATCTACTATTCTGTGTGACACAGCCTCAGGACCTGATACTATCCCTTACTGCTTTCGATCCTGCACAGGAGCCAGTGTGTCACAGCTGAAGAAGTGTGAACCATGTGAACATTATCTTGTGGTGAACGAGAGATCAGGGGAGTTCAGAGTACTTGCGGAATCTGTGGGAGGGAAAGGCTTTGAGAGGCACTCCTCAGAGAACTGGTGGTGCTGTTGGCCCAGTGTGTCTGAAATAAAGCTAGCCGCCATCTGTTATCAACTAATGCTGTGCTTTACTTAATGATGTGCTTGAAACATCATCTCTATTTGACCGATTTGACAGACTAGAGTATCTCTTTTGATGGCATACATTACATTACATTACATGCATTTAGCAGTCGCTCTTATCCAGAGCGACTTCCAGCACAAAAGAACATAAGTGTATCTGTTCAAGTTAAATGCGCAATAGTGTCAGACCAGGCTAACAACACTCCCAGACCAGTGAGTGTGAGCATAAGCCCTACCACAAGCATAGTCAAGCCCTACCACAAGTTAGCTTGTGCAATCTGACTAGGCGACGGAAGCCAAGTTATCTATGATAGATCAGTCACCAGTGAACCCAAAAACATGATAGATCACTCATTAGTCTGCATATTTTGTCAGTCTTCCTGGTTCTATTTTTGGTGTTATATAGAGCAGGTCTAAATACCAGATGCATCTAATAATGATAATGCTAATATTAGCAAGCAGCACATAACAAAGGACAACATTTTTGTTGATGTTGTTGTGAGGTGATCATTGACAGAGAGACTCAATGCAAGCAAAATATGTCTGGAAACTCTCCAGGGAAATAACTGGTCCAGATGCAGGTGTTCAGGCCAGAAGTGCCTGGAAAAACAGGTCCAGGAATGGATCTGTACCCGGATTTGTCCCGTTACCCGACGCACACAACAGGAACACGTTGTTTGTAAGACAGGCACTGATCTCATAGGGCCAGGGGAAAAAAAGAAAAACAATCGTAAAAAACCCCCTGCTTTGGCTCAGTTTCAGGAGAGCTGGGGTACGAAACTCTAAAAGCGTCTGTAAATAGCAGCCATGTGTGACTCATTTACCGAGTAAGCATTAACCCTTTCCTGTCTCAGTCCCTTGCCCCCTGACTAAAACCTTGGTTTGGAAGCTCTGCTTTTGACCACTATACCACACGACTGTCTCAGAGTTAAAGGGGAGTCCAGAGCTATTTGCAAAAAGTGTATGCATGTTGTTTGTTAAAGCTAATATTGATGATCTTTCAAAAGAAAGATTCAGCTCTAACATCACTCCCAGCACTGCAGAGCAATTTGAATTTTATACCAGTGTATTCTGTTTGTGTGTTTTCAGTAAGGGTGGTTTTTTCTTTTGTTCGGTTCTACACCAAAGACTTCCTGTTTAGCTCGCTATATGTGATGACATAACCACATAAAATATAACCCCCATGAAGGGCTAGGATCATGGGAGAGTATCAGTGACATTTTCAAACCCCTGGTGCTGAATGGTTGGAACCAAACACTGATGTAATGATGGACGCTGTTAATATTCTGTCGACAACACTTACGTAAACACTTATTTAGCTGCGACAGGGTGTTTTGTCAGCAATCTTACAGATCTCACCACATATCACTTAGTCACACTGGCAAGTTATTCATGGTATAGTTGCACAAAGAGGGGAATGTATGTCATTGTGGTTTTGATACACACACACACACACACACACACACACACACACACAAAGAGCAATGGAACCATGTGTCACCAGGCCCCAATGCAGCCATGGGGTGCCACAGACAGGAAGGTAGCACGCTTAAAGTACTGTACGTATTCTTCAAACTCTTTCCTTAAATTGAAATGCAGTGACTAAGCTGGGGGAGGAGGCCCAGTTGAACACTGCAGACAGCAGTAAGAAGGTCCTATTGTTTCGGCTTAGAAGTAGGATCTTTTCACAGAGGCTACAATTATTTTTTCTGGTCTTAATTCATGGCTCTTAACAGAGTGATCCATGTACCACAATGCTTCAAAGAGTTGAAGATGCTGGCAGCTACTCTAAGATTCCATGGCGTGGAATTGGGAGCTCTTTCAGATGGAATGTTGGAAAGGCAAGCTCAGTACAGTCCCAGTTCATTGCAAGTTGGGAGGGTGTGAACATGTTAGGCAAAGACATTTGTCTGTGGAGTTAATGATCCAGTTAATTGTTCTGGATGAATTTGTGACATAATCCCCCCCATTTTTTAAATGTTTTCTTTCAGAATGAAATCACACTGTGTGTGATTTCCATTTAACTCCACATCCTGTGCTAATGCTGCGTAAGGTGATGACATTACATTAGATTATTGTCATTTAGCAAATGCTTTTATTCAGATCAGCTTACAATTTTAGCCATTTATACAGCTGGATATTTACTGAGGCAATTATGGGTATACCTTGCCTAATAATAATAATGAGAAGAAGAAAAGCAGCAAAAGTTGTCATTGAGTGGTTAGACTGTAAGTTAGTGTATGAGCAAAATGTGCTATTTTGTCTTGCATCTTATTCATAATACTCCCTTACAATTTCAGAAATGGAATTATAGATATTACTCATTTCTACAACTGGGTATTTAATGTAAAAGGTCACTTGACTGCCTTCTTCAAGCACACAGCAGCTGTTCCCCAGCTGGGATCTGGACCCGCAGTTCTGCAGTCCCAAGTGCAGTCTCCTGAGCGTAACGCTACAAAGCCATTCTTTTCCTCACTGTAGCCTATGAGTCCTGGGAGAGTGGCTGCTTCTGGTGGAATTTCAGCACACTGTGTCTCTCTCTCTGGCTTTTAAAGCATATTTAAACCCCTGCGTGAAGTTTCCTTAAATAACGACGTCTGAGGTCATCCTGGAACCAGGGCCAGATGGGTGGGCATCAGAACTGCTGGTTCTTTCGCTGAGCTTTGTAATAATATCCCCTAATTAAAAACAGACTGAACACTCCTCACTGACTTTCTTAAAAGAACATCAGTAATACTTCCTGTTCTTACATAACAACAATGTAAAGCCTTCATAGTACTGCATAATACCTTCATAAGCATTAAACAAACTTTCATAAGCACTACTGCCATCTGTCATAACGTTCTGATGTGGTGTGCCATGAACATGACTGAACTATATTCTTCTCACCTGTTAATGACATATTCTGAGTCAATGCTGTATATACTGTCTAGTTCCCTTTTGATAGCAGTAGTATTCTGAGCTGAGAATTATAGGTTATCCATTATGTGTGTCTCTGGCATCAAATCACATAAATAAACATTAATGCAGAATTAAGTTGTTTGCTTGCCAGTGAAACAAAGAATAAAGAGCAGATAATAATGTCATAGCTTTTGTTTTTCAATATACATTTCAAAACCAGTTCATTTTCCATAGGAGTAGCCACTGGTTGTATTACATGCAGAATCAAAGCATGCGGTTTGTAAGTTTCCATTTCAGGGGCCCTTAGTACTCACAGTGACTCATACAGCCGTTCCTCGCAATGCAAAGGTCAGGATTCTCTCCATTTATGGGATTGTGCGTGCTGTAAATGAGTAAAATTTCCCCCAAAAGAACAATAACTCTTACACAGTCTATACAATTTTGTAATGGTTGTCTCTGTGTATCTGTCTGGGTGTGCCAAAGCAAGAGATAAAAACAAACAGACAGACTTAATGTAAGACAGACGAAGGGTCAAATGACTGGATGGGTTGGGATGGGTGGGGATAGGCTGCTCCTAATTTTCAGATGTTTTGGAAAATTGTGTGAAATACTGAATGCTTTCACTGGAAGTGTTTACACACAGCATCCCTCAGCGTTCCCTGAATAATCTGATGCCCGTACAAACGTCAGACACACACCAAGTCTCCCGTGCCAGGTCACATGACTTGATGGTGCTCTGCCGTTTACGAGCCCCTGGGGTGTGTCTGTTTCCTGCCTCCACCACCCCTACCCCCACCCCTGAAACCACTGTGGACCAATCCTCAAAAGCCCCAATGATCCGGTGAAAGCAGTTCATGGTAGAATGGTGGAAACACTTTCAAAGAACAGCCTGCCCACTGCCAGATCTGGAGACACCAACATGAGGGTTTGATAGATGCTCCAGGAGTCCAAATAGGAGACCCAATGTTAGCGCCCTATGACACCTGAAGTGGAGCATAATGAGAATGTCACTGTCACTTATTTTTGATTCAAATGTATAAAGTGTAGGGAAGGAATCTGACTGGTGACTGAAGCTGTTTCCGCTTCTGTTTTCCCCCCAGGTGAGCCATGGTGTGAAGAATGGGCTCAAAGATGTCGTTCTTTGGGCTGAGCTTTGCAAAAAAGAAAGAGAGAGGTACATTCCACACTGAGACTGCCTGACCCCCAAGGCAAAGCAGTGCTGCCCTGTTTATACCCGGCCTCTTGGTCTGGTCATTTTCACTTTTATCTGTCTGTCCTATATGTTAATTTCCTCTTTATCCAGCCATGTCCCTGTCGTATAACTCCTAAAACCCTAATCCTAACCCTAAAAGCCTAACCTTAAAACCCTAACCCTAAAAGCCTAATCCTAACCCTAAAACCCTAACCCTAAAACCTTAACCCTAAAACCCTAACCCTAACCCTAAAACCCTAACCCTAACCTTAACCCTAAAGCCCTAACCCTAAAACCTTAACCCTAAAACCCTAATCCTAACCCTAAAACCCTAACCCTAAAACCTTAACCCTAAAACCCTAACCCTAACCCTAAAACCCTTACCCTAACCCTAAAGCCCTAATCCTAAACCCCAAACCTAAAACCCTAGCCCTAACCTTAAAGCCCTAACCCTAACCCTAACCCCAACCTCAACCTCCCCATTTCTCTTATCCATCTTGGCCTGTGTACATGGTCTCTCTGTTTCCTTCTATGTGCTCTCTGTCTTTGCATGGTCTCTGTGTCTGTGGTCTCTCCCTCTTTCATTACATTACATTACATTATTTAGCAGATGCTCTTACCCAGAGCGACTTACATAGGTTACAGTTCTTTACAATGTTATCCATTTATACTGGATATTTACTGAGGCAATTGTGGGTTAAGTACCTTGCATCACCTGCATGACCATACAGATATATAGTATTGCCAAAGCCAGATCTGAATATACACACTTTTGTATTAAACATCTAAATAAATAAATAAATAAATACAGCATATTAAAAGGATAGGGGGAGCTTCCTGTCCACTGTCCCTCATTCTGTGGCACTTGGACACATACCTTTCTGCCAAAGGTGCCATGTTTCCCTCACCCAGAAGAATTTTTAACTCACTATCTCATTTCTTAAATGTGGGGAGGGATAATTCAAAATAATACCACCGTATTTTTCCTCATTATTTGGAATTTATTACAAAATAGGAGTCCTGATCCCTCTTTCAGAGTTCTCTTTCTGCTCTTCTTCTCTGTCTTTATCTGTTCTCTCCCTGGCTGTGTCCTCTTTCTTTCTGACTCTGTTCTTTCCCTGTGTCCTCTCTTTTTCTTTGTCTGTTTTCTCTTTCCATTTGTGTTCTCTCACTGCTGCTATTCTTTGTCTCTGTTCTTTTTATCTCTGTCCTCCCTCTCTGTCTCTCTTTTCTGCCTCCCTATGTTCTTTCCTCTGCTCTCTCTGCCTGTCAGACAGAGAGGTCTCTCTTTCAGCACCAGCTCTGGTTCTCAGTCTAGCTCTATGACAGGAAACCCTGAAAGCACGGAGCATTCCGGAAAAAGCCGTGTGAGATGTGGTCAACCAGTCTCCCTCTCTTTCTCTCGAGACTCACACACTAGTGCAAACATTCCTTCCCACTGTTTGTGTGGCTATGTGTGTGTGTGTGTGTGTGTGTGTGTGTGTGTGTGTGTGTGTATGTTTTCTGTAACCTCACTGGCTTATGCTTAAAAGCACATGAAACCAGATTTACATTTCAGATTACACTTATTGTTGCATATGCTCTATTCATGTCCAAGTAACTGGTAGGATGAAGGAAGGAACATTTTCTTATAGTTCTGTGTTGTTTTCTAGAGGAAGAGAGGTGGCTCAGAGCAAATGACAGAGAGTTCAACTTGTCCTTTAAATATGCGGTGAGTGAATAATATGTGAATTGTAACATGTGATGTAATATCTTTCCACATGCTTGTGTGTCTGTTACATCAGCAGAAAATAATATGCTGATTTGTTTACACCAAAGCAGACAGGCGTTTGGAGGATTATATGAATGATGGTTTATATTCGTACTCCACAGAGATTCTAACTCTGACGATGCTCCCCACCTGTTCGTGGTTGACAAATGTCTGCTCGTGTGAGAATATTTACTCTGCCGGCCTAAATGTGAGAGTCGGTGTTTACTCTGTGGGGCTACAGTGCTTAGCTCTCTTTCAGTGCTTACAACAGCCTGTTGGCAGTGGGCCAGCAAGACATGTCACTGCTGAGCTAGTGTGGTTTAAAATGTGTGATCATCTCTCTGTCTTGCTACTCAGGCAACTGACAAAAATGAACAAGTGGCAGCACAGAGACCATAATCACCACAGAGAGATGGTTCCAAAACATCCAGCGAGCCTTCTGGGTCAACAATGCTATTCTGTCAGGCACTGAGATTGGTGTCAGTATCAGGAAGCGGTAGTGGTTACCACGGTGATATATACAACAGCATCCTCACTTCAAAGTGGGGTCCCCTGCGAGCTGTCGCCTAGAGCAGTGTTTCTCAACCCTACTCCTCGCGGCACCCTGTCCTGCATATCTTCTATCTATTTTTGCTCTACCTACCTGACTGAACTCATCAGTGGGACATTTTATTGGCTGAGCACACCTGATTTAATCAAGCAGCAAGGATAGGTAGAAGATATGCAGGACAGGGTGCCGCCAGGAGTAGGGTTGAGAAACACTGGCCTAGAGATTTTTGGGACTTTTTTTGGTTCAAAAGTAGTTGATCAGAACAAACCCACCACTAAACGCAGAATCTTTTCAAGGTAGAAACAACACACTGACTGAAGCAGTCAAAGGTCATCTGCACTCTCACAGTACGGTGGGAGGAAGAAACATCCATTCAAGCCCCTACTAGCAAAACAGCCATTTCAGAATCTATTTTCCTCTCTACTTTTCCACTCACTTTAATGACTATAATGTTTTTTATTTGGTTAAAACTCCATAGAGGTCATTTCCACCTGACAGGGTATGAACATCAATGCATTGTTTAAGCAATAAATCCCTTTTGAGGTGACTGAATATTACTGTGAGTGTGTGTTTACAAGAGCAAGAACTACCTCAGAGGGAAATCAGAAGGTCCTGCAATCAAGAACAAAAGCTGTGGTGATGTCTGATTGTTGGGCTGATGGGTCACTTCCCGCACTAAAGAAGGGTGTGGGCACTCAAGTAGATATAGTCTTAGTCTTAAAGTCAACACGTTAATAGCCTTCCTTTTTGTATAGCCGTGACCGTGCATCTGTTACTGATTTAGCAGAGTACCAATATTTGAATAAGCCAATAAATGGATTGTAAATATTCCTATATCTATATCTAGATACAGTTATACCTATACATATTCAAAGAGAGGCAATATTGCACTGTTAATTACACAGAACAGATAACAGATCCCTTCTGCTTTGTCTGGTATAAATACATAGGTACAAATCTATGTAATACATAGATTTAAACAATTTTCCATACTTTGTGTAAACGGGCTCACACCCTTAAACAAACAGGCTCTGAACAACAACACAATTTAGAAGGCTAACTACATTTGCAGAAGAAGCTGAAGCATAAAAACAATGCCTTCTCCTTATGTAACACCATCATGGTGGTGAAGTCATTGGTTTCATTTCTCTTTTCTTCTCAAGGGCAGTGTCCCAAATGTGACCTTAACTCAATTTACCACAGTTCAGTCAGCAGAACAGATAAAACCAAACTGAATGGAAAATTAGGTGGCTTACAAGGTTTGAGGTGTGTTTTTACCCCGGTGTTTACAGAGCTGTCACATTGTCCTTAATGTGGGATTAAAAGTAGTCTTGTTCTTCTTGCTTATGTGCAACATGAAGCCAAGGTCCAAGCAACAGTGAAGCTCTATACATGGTTGCTGTTAAATGATATTTTATTTAGATAAAAGCATGTACATTTAATAAATGGTTGCTCATGTTTTTAGTAGACACAGGAAAACAGGTTAAGAGCATAAAAAGAACCTGCCAATGATAAATTTCATGAATTTCACCATAATATTTAGAATATAGATATATTCTTTAGATTAATACTTGTTCAGAATAAAAAAAGTCCTTATTTTTTATTTTATTTTTTTATATTTGTAACAGTACAGTCATTTACATGATGCTATCTTCTTTTTCTGCCCCAGACTAATGCCATTAAAACCTCCAAGTACAATCTGTTCACCTTCCTGCCACTCAACCTCTTTGAGCAGTTCCAAAGGATAGCCAACGCCTACTTCCTGTTCCTGCTCGTCCTCCAGGTGACTGCCCATCCCCCTGGCCCCACCACACACCTTTTGTGTCCTTTCATAGTGATAGGATAGTGACTTTTATGAAGCCCATAATAGGTGGAACTACCATATGCTGACAGTCACTGTATGAACCAATTGAAAGATATGGCTCCCCATGAAAAAACTGATTGGTTTGTCAGAGGGTTCATTTCAGCCGATTTCAGCCATCTCATCTCGCTCCTTTTTCAGCTGATTCCTGAGATCTCATCTCTCTCCTGGTTCACCACCGTGGTGCCCCTGGTTTTGGTACTTTCAGTGACGGCAGCCAAAGATGCTACTGATGATATTGTAAGTTCATAATGCTTACAGCAAGTTTTACCCCCTGCCATTCAACATGAAGGTGCCTTTGTTTTTGGTTTTACACATCACTGCACAATGTTGTATTGGTTTTGCTTCCCCCATGTTTTCCCGCAGATAATCAAGTTCTTGGATCCAGAGAGTTGCTATTCTTTTTCAGCTGGGAAATTGGAGAAACAATCACATGATTGATGCAATCTGTTTTATCAGTTTCATAACTTCTTGTTGCGTAATATAGATTGCCTTGAATTTTATTTTTCAACTTGCAGTGGAAAATATCAGTGACACACAAACCAGCTCTTTCAATGGCTACTGATGCTTATCTTTCCTCAGCGATAAAGTTTCATTTTTCCACATCTGAATTCTTAAGTCATCTTCCTGACCTTTTCCTCTCTCAAGGCAGCATTTGTTTTAACTCTCCTGCTAAGTTGTCGAACTTTCATATTTTGTGCAATATCCCACTATGTATCTCTAAGCCACTGGTGCATATAATTTAACAGTGTTTCCAGCATATTTTCAGGAAGTAGACAACTGAGCAGTCAGCATTGAAAAAGCGCACATCACTGTGAGTTTCAAAAGGCATTCTTCCAGTAGCCAAACAAGTGTGGAAAAAATTACATGGTGTGCTGGATATTGTCTAAGACAAGAACAGCGCATGGTAAATGGTAAAGAGTCTACAATAGAGCAAGGTTTTGGTGTGCCAAGACCCAGGTCTTGGATCCAGACAAAATCAAAATGCTATGGTGCCCCAGCACAAACAAATTTCTGCCTCTGTGATGTAATGGAAAGGAGAGAGCCATAAGAGGGGAAGTTTGCCATATGGCTGAATGGATTTGTAGTTTATGATTATTGTCCATGGGTACATAAGAAGCTGGAACTCAAATGCCTGACTGGTGTTTTTCAGAGCAGGATTGTAGCTTCCACAAATATAATCTTCCATTTTTTTATGAAAGAAAAGACAACATTAGGCCAGACTGGTGCACAGTTATTTTGGGTTGTTGTCTCAGAGAGCTAAATTCCTCTCAATTCCTCCCCCTCCTGACTTAAAATTAGGTGCATCAAAATGTTTACTTATTTCAGTTCTCTTAACTCTAAACTCTTAACTCTGGTTGTGCACAAATATGAATCATCATACTTCTGTCTCTTCTCTGGTTTCATCCTTTCAGAACCGGCACAAAAGCGACAGGCATGTCAACAATCGAAAAGTTGAAGTCCTCATCAATAGAGAGTGAGTTGATTTTGCTTCTGCCTTCAAATCCTGGTTGCTAAGTGATTAGGTTCACCTTGCATTCAAGACTGTACATACCTATTATATAGTTTTTTAGCCACTCTCCAGAAGTCGGAACCTACAAAGGTGACAGAAAGCAATCAGTCATGAAACTGACTCAGACTGCAGAATTTTTCAACACGCTTTTTTCCAGAATACAGTACATAAATTCAACAGTCAAAACATTGCACACGCTCAGAGCCAGAAGTAACTCTGAACTTCACTTCCCATGAACACCTCTGGCAAAAGCTGCACAACCTGTGGGTTGCTGAGCTCATCCCAGCATTCACAACAGAGGTCACACACAGGGTCTTGTGTTACTGTGACACTGAGATACAGATTCTTCTTGCCTCCAGTCTACCAGTCTAGCCTCAAAATCTAGCCCCAAACATTATGTGAGAAACAGTAGTTACTGATCCAGGATCAGTGATTTGTGGCTGAATCTAGGTACACCCTGGCTCAGCTTTTGCACACATACTTGGCAGCGTGGGCCATTAGCAGTGTTTCCTGAAGTACAGGACACAGCTGCAGGACTCAGGAGTTTGTTTACTTCCTGTTTCTTTGACTCATGTCCTGATGTTATGTTCCAGCTAAACAGACCGTAGGTGCAATAATGCAAAGCCATCAGTCATTCAACGACCCCATCTGGGCCAGTCAAAACACCCTGTTTTATGCGGAATTTGTGCAAATGTGTCAGGAATTTTTTTCCAGTAGGTAAATGATGCTCCTTCCATTTCTGAGCATTAGGGAGTGACAGCACATACAAACAGCAGGACATTTATGTTTTCTTCCTTTCAAAGCGCTATTTTGTTTATGCACAATGGAGAAACACAACACCAGATGAAGTGAAAAAGGAGACCACTGCTTCAAATCAGTCCTTGATTTGAGGTTCAGCATAGAGCTAGGCAGAGTAACAGGAGAATGAGAGGAAGAAGTTTCCCTCTAGAGGTTTCATGGTGTAATCACATGATGTAGCAGCATGTTTAACTTCCTTCTCAAAATCCCTCACAAGGCACTATCCATAGAAAGGGCAACAAGCCATAAGACTTTATTTCGGTGGAGATAATATTCAGTGACTCATTCAGCTATGACCATTTCTTAAATTGTTTGAAATATGGCTAGTCTTCCAAATGAAAGCTTATATTTCTCTCCTGACAGACTAAGGAGTGAAAAATGGATGGATGTTCAAGTAGGCGACATCATCAAGCTAGAAAACGATCAGTTTGTTACGGTGAGAGTCCACACACTGAATCAAAGGAGTCAAACACAGTATGACTGCTTTAGCTGCTAAATAAAAAGATTATAAAATCATGAGATATGGCATGGCAAAGGTACAATGCTAAGAACATTATTTGTTCCCAGATGTATGCCAAATCTTGCATTTTCCCCCTGAAATTCAGGCTGAACTTCAATTTTTCTATTCTCAGATTTAAGTGGCACTGTCTGGGTAAAAAAATAGATTTAAAAACACACATGGGAATTTTTTGGCTTTGCGGCTTTGCTTGGCAGCCCATGCTGAGCTGTGCTCAGTGCAATGCACACGAGTCACATGGCGCTGCTCTCTCTCATTTCAGGCAGATCTGCTACTGCTCTCCAGCAGCGAGCCCCTCAACCTGGTGTACATCGAGACTGCTGAACTGGATGGGTCAGTCTTTTTGAGTGCGTGTGTGTGTGTGTGTGTGCATGCACATATGTGCCTGTTTTTGTGTGTATGTGCATGTGTGCATTAGTGTGTACGTCCGTCCTGTAATAATAATTCCATCCTTTTGCCATAGAAATCCCATCACGATGTGCCATTCTCACTGCCTAAGGAGACATTTCAAAGTTCTGTGCATCAAATCACAGTGACAGTGACATGTGCTCTTCTGTGTGACTGCCACCATAACACCCCCTCGGGCAGAGAGACCAACCTGAAGGTGAAGCAGGCGCTGACGGTGACCGGAGATATGGGTGACTGCATCGAGACACTTGCGGCCTTCAATGGTGAGTTGCCATAGAAACCAACGATCGCCGTCCACTGGCCTTATGCCCTTTATTGGAGGGTAATAAATGAGTATGTCTACTTTGGGCATACAGAGTGATAGAAATGGTGGCTTTTAAGAGCTGTGAAGGAAAGAGATGTATGTTTTAAGGTAAATTTTTACATTAAATATACAAGCTGTAAAAGCAATATCAAAGTCAGAATTATCCATTTACATGTGTACAGTACCAGTCAAAAGTTTGGACACACCTGATTAAGATAATGGGAAACATGCATTCAAAGACATTTTGATCTAAAGACTTGTGCTTAAATGCTTGAAATTTGTTTCTTAGACAAATATAAATAGTGAAATTGGTGCCTATGTATGAATTTCTTTCCAAAAGAATATTTTAATCAAAAAAATATATTTTTGGCTATTTGAAGAACCTAAAATATCAGATTTTTTTCATTTGTTTAACACTTTTTTGGTCACTGCATAATTCCATTTGTATTATTTCACAGTTTTGATGTCTTCACCATTATTCTAAAGGCATGTCCAAACTTTTCACTGGTACTGTATATGTATGTTTATGTATTCTGCTGGTAGCTCAAACAGTGTCTGGCCCACTGCTGGTGCCTTGTCCCTTTCTGTTCTCTGAATCAGTCTCTCGTGCTCCTCTTCCTCCAGGTGAGGTGCGGTGCGAGCCGCCGAACAACCGCCTGGACAAGTTCACGGGGACGCTGACCTTCCAGGGGCAGAAGTACTCCCTGGACAACGAGAAGATCCTGCTGCGAGGCTGCACGCTCAGGAACACCGAGTGGTGCTTCGGCCTTGTCATCTTTGGAGGTGAGGACCGCGCAACGGCCCCCCCTGCTGGGCAGCTGCGGAACAGACCGCGCAGGACTGGAAGTCTTTTTCTCACGCAGGGGCACTCCACCGCACTCCTCCAGGGCTTCAAACTGCAGCACCGCTGAGGCTCTCAGAGCTGGGGAGGGAAGCTAAAATAGCTCAGTCAAGACTTCTATTAGAGGAATCGTGAAGTTAAGAACATGTCTGGAAGAGCAGCCTGTTTACGAAGGGGCGCTTGAGCAACCTGTGTAAGAAGGGGCGATCATGTCCTCTGTTTCAGGACAAGATGTTTTCTTAATGTTTCAGCCAGTGAGCTTATGTTATCACATTACACAGTATGAAGGTGAATGCATACAGTACATGACAGACTTTCTCTGTCGGTTTATGAGGCATACACGTTTAGTGTTGAGCCAAAATCTACAAATATGGGAGTAAATTTCTCTTTCACATTGTTAATCTTTATGATTTGCAGGTCCAGAGACTAAGCTCATGCAGAACTGTGGAAGGACCACGTTCAAGCGCACCAGCATCGACCGCCTGATGAATGTGCTGGTGCTCTGTGTGAGTGTCGGAAGGTGAAAAGCCAGGTCCCTCGCACACTGAAAGGGATTCATTTATTGACATTTATTCATCTGGTCCTACCTTCTTTTTCCATTTTGAGCCAATCAAAACCAATTTTGTTTTTTTCTCCTGTGCTTGTGGTAGATCTTCGGCTTCCTGGCTGTCATGTGCACGATCCTGGCCATTGGGAACAGCATCTGGGAGCAGCGGGAGGGGGCAAAGTTCACTGCCTTCCTGCCCAGGCAGGACGGGGTGGACGCCGCATTCTCCGCCTTCCTCACCTTCTGGTCCTACGTCATCATCCTCAACACCGTCGTGCCCATATCCCTTTATGTCAGGTGAGAACTTCCTGTGGCAGCCAGCAGGGGGCAGCAGAGTGGAGCTGTGGTTAAGGAGATGGGTTTGTCAGTTTCATTTGGCTTCAGGCTCCAGTTTCAAAAGCTGAGTGGGACACCGCTGTTGTGTCCTTCAGGAAGGCTACAGAAAGGAACAATTTGATGACAAGAATAGGCCATTCAGCTCAGTGAGGCAAGGTGTTTAAGATAAACTGGCTAAAAATATCTAGTTGTGTGAATGGATAACTTGCTACTTTCAATATTTGTATTACTTGCTGCCTTTTACTTGCATTATTGACATGAGTGATGGATATTATGTGTGTTACTGACATTGTGATATATGGACGTGTATGTAGTTAAGGACTTCCCATAGTTTCTAGGCTGTTTTAGCTTCAGATTAGCACAAGTTAACTTGTGGTGATGCTTGAATGGTAATGTGCATTCACTTGCTGGTCTCGAAGTGCTGTTAACCTGGTCTGTCACTGTTGCTCCTGGAGGGATACACTTCTGTTCTCCACTGCTGGAAGTCACTCTGGATAAGAGCATCTGCTAAATGAATGTAATGAAATGTGCAATAATTGCAAACCCTGCAAATCTCTTTGAATGAATGAGTTTGTTAAGGGAATGGAACATAATATATAGCCTTGTCATTCTGTCTATGGTCTAGACTCTAGAGCATGCCTAGCATTGTTTCAAGACTGATTTTGAACACAAGGTGAAGGGTTTCTGCTTGCACCATGAATACTAATAATATCATAATACATAATCATGCATTGTACCTCCATAATACTCCACCTGTGTGTCAATTTTCAGGCGGTAAAATTTACCCAGCATGTAAAGCTGTGCAAGCTGTAGACAGTAAGGGATATAAATAATGTACGTCGATGAGCCAGAAGCACAGAGCCTGCATGTCAGGCGGGAAAAGTAACATAGGCAATCTTTCTGTCTGTCTGGGCGGCTGCGTGTCTCTGCCTGTCACTCTGCCTGTGCGGCAGCGTGGAGATCATCCGCCTGGGGAACAGCTTCTACATCGACTGGGACAGGAAGATGTACTACTCTCGGAGCGACACGCCCGCAGAGGCCCGGACCACCACCCTGAACGAGGAGCTGGGCCAGATCAAGTACATCTTCTCCGACAAGACGGGCACACTCACCCAGAACATCATGACCTTCAACAAGTGCTCCATCAACGGGAAGTCTTACGGTAGGATGCAGCATCCCGTACAGTCACAGACTCGCTTCACACTGTTCGGCTGGACTGATTTTAAATGAAACAAACTTTTTGATCTTAAATATTATCCATTTGTGCAGTGGGTAACTGGTGATGGTTCTACTTTTTTAGTGCTTCTTTTGACATATATATATATATCAGCCATGAGAGGTATTGCAGACACAGCAACACACATGAAATTCTTTCCTCTTTGTTTTTCAGGGGATGTGTTTGACTATGCTGGACAGAGACTGGAAATCACTGAGGTGAGCATGATGTGTGTGTGTGTGTGTGTGTGTGTGTGTGTGTGTGTGTGCATGTGTGTGATATCAATAAATTTGCTTTGTATAAACATAATTATTTTGACAGATTCACATTTACTAATTCTATACGCTTAGCCTGCATGATTGAAATTAGTGTACTATCACTGAGGAGCTTGGACATGGTGTCTGCTTAATGATGTAATATCAACCACAATGACTGTGCCATCCACAATCTCATGATTTTGCAGAATACAGAGAGAGTTGACTTCTCCTTCAACCCGCTGGCCGACCCCAAGTTCCACTTCCACGACCACAGCCTGGTGGAGGCGGTGAAGCTGGAGAACCCTGAGGTGCACACTTTCTTCCGCCTGCTGGCCCTCTGCCACACCGTCATGGCGGAGGAGAAGAACGAGGGTGAGAGTCTGCTCTGTCATGCCTGTGGTGCCGACGCTTGCCCGGAGCGAGCTGCCAGCTTCTCCTGCACGCCTACATGCAACATGCTTGCCCCCCCCTCACTTGCAGCCTGACAGTTTTATTTTCTCGGCCATGTGATGCTCGGAATCGCCCGTCGGCATGGAGGTGCCAGGGCATCAGGTGGATGGTCAGGGAACAATAGGTGTTGCGCCACATTTGAGTCTTCTCCATACTGGAGTGATCAGGTTTGGTTCGGTTTAGGAGGGGACTTGCTGCTTTGATGTTTTATAGCAGCTGGCAGCACTGAAGTCTTTGCTGGCACATCATTAAAGCATATTTATTGAGATTTGCTTCTCTGTGTTTGGAACTGGGTTTGAAAGCACATTGGGACTTGGCTTGTTGAACCGGTAGCTGTGAGGTCTGTTTCTCTCACAGTTGGTGTCTGTATGGGACACAGCTGTGGTTCACATCATTGGTCACTGGGTTGTGCTTTTTCCTTTTCTGTCCTTGTTAAAAATGTGGCCACAGCGCTTAGAGGTCAGACAGTCTGGGAAACTGCCACCCAGCCTGACACAGATATGCTCTTTTCCCTAAGAAATTAATTACAGTGAATAGCATGTGGAACCAGGGTGAAATTAAAAAGGATGCATGACCTTTGGTCTGTCTGCTGTGATTTGAATCTCTGTCCATCAGTGTGTTTGCAGGGCATGTGTAGGTTTGAGCACACGCATGGGTGTGTGTGCAAGTGAATATGGTTGCATGTGTGTACACTTGTGTGCTGTTGCTCCCATGAGCAGTATCAAATTGTTCTAGCATATTTTTACAATTCATTTAGTCACAAAGCCCTATACAAATAACATGGTAAACAGGTCTGCTGTGGTGTGGGCTTGAACCTGCCAGCTGGTGACAGATAGCCCTCAGTCAAGCCCAGCTGGCTACACGTGTCGCCAGAATTCTTTTCTGCATTGAAATGCATTTCCCCTTATTTATATTCTGTGAAGGAAGGGCTCCTTCATGAGCCCCCATCAGCACTATTATGATCATTCCAAAACTTTAAATGGTAGTCTCGGTATGGTGCCTCTGCAGCTGTTATTTGTTTTAGACTACCTTAATGTCCACTGTGTCACATGATTCCAGCGAAGAGTCCCTTATGAGCCTGCTGACCTTGTTTAAGGGGGTGGGCAGGTACGGGGGGGTTGTGACGTGTGACTGGAAGTGACATTATTACCTCCCTTCCTTCCCCTGCTCCTATCTCCCAGGTGACTTGCTGTACCAGGCCCAGTCCCCAGACGAAGGTGCCCTTGTCACCGCTGCCCGGAACTTCGGCTTTGTGTTCCGATCCCGCACGCCGGAGACAGTGACCATCGTGGAGATGGGCGTGCAGAGGAGCTACGAGCTGCTGACCATCCTGGACTTCAACAATGTCCGCAAGAGGATGTCTGTCATTGGTAAACACCACTGAGGAAGATAATGAAGGGTTGACTTTCCTATTCTCTCCTCTGAACTATGAAATATTGGCTCTCTCTTCACCTCTCAATGTTATGTTTTTTTAGGCACTAGCACTACCAATCCGCGTACTGTGAAGTTAAATAATCGGATATATTAAAACAACAGTGTAGCTCACATGGTGTCTGTGGGCTCCCCCTGCTGATCTGGCTGTCTCTCCTGCAGTGCGCAGCCCGGAGGGGAAGCTGTGTCTGTACTGTAAGGGGGCGGATACCATCATATTTGAGAGACTGCACCAGTCCTGCAGCAAGCTTATGGAGGTCACCACAGAGCACCTCAGCGTGAGTGTCCAGCAGGGGGCGATGCAGGGCTGGAGAACAGTCAAACAAGGAGACAAGGAGAGCAGTGTGTGCATGATTTTTGTATGTGTGGGAATGAAAGAGTGGTTGTGGTGGTGAGGACTAAGATATTGTGTGTGATTGTGTATGATAACACACGGTTTGCATGTTTGGGTATTTGTGCTGTTGCGCATGTGTGAGTGTTTCTGAATGTGTGGATGTATATGGTGTGTGTTTGATAATATGTGAGTGTGTGTATGTACGTATATGTGTGCATGTGAGTGTATGTGCATTTGTGGGCATATACTGTGTGTGTGTGTGTATTCTCTCTCACTCTCTGCTGGATGTGGTTGCCATCTCTACCTCCTCTTTGGTGTGTAGGAGTTTGCAGGGGATGGACTGCGGACGCTGGCCCTGGCCTACAAAGAGCTGGATGAGGAATACTTTGCAAGATGGAAAGAGCACCACCATGAGGCCAGTACTGCTCTGGAAGACAGGGAAGGCAGGCTGGACGAGCTCTATGAGGAGATCGAGAAGGACCTGCTGGTATGTCTGCCTCAGTATTCTGCATGTATCTCTTGTCTGTGCCTTTACCTCTCTGTGTTTTTATTCATCTGCCTGTGTCTTTTGCATTATATTACATTATTGGCATTTAGCAAATGGTCTTATCCAGATCGACTTACATTGGTTACACTGTTAACAATGTTACCCATTTATACAGCTGGATATTTACTGAGACAGTTATGGGTTAAGTACTTTACCTAAGGGTACAGCAGCAGTGCCCCACTGAGGAATCAAACCAGCAACCTTCTGGTTACTAGTCCTGCTCCTTACCACTATACTACACTGTGGCCCCCGTGACTTTTTGTGTTCTTGTTTGTCATTTGGTTTGTCCCTGTTTCCAGCTGCTGGGGGCCACAGCTATTGAGGATAAGCTGCAGGACGGGGTTCCCCAGACCATCGAGCAGCTCTCCAAGGCCGACATCAAGATCTGGGTGCTGACGGGGGACAAGCAGGGTGGGTTACCCAACTGCAAACGCAGTGACCAGTCACTGCTGGCCAATCAACAGTTTGCATTATCTGCATAAAGTATACACCTGCCTGTACTCTGAAGAAATGTGTACAGATTGTTAAGAAATAATCTGGTCCAATAAGATTATATTCTTCTTCCCAAAATCAATATGGAAGAAAATCAGATTGCTCCAAAATGATTAATGAACACACTGTTCTCAAGAAAATGTATAAAGCCTAACTTGATTGTTCCTGATAGCAGAAAGGATTGATCTTTGTTTCCTGGTCTTCCTTATGCAGAGACAGCGGAGAACATCGGATACTCGTGTAACATGCTGCGTGAAGAGATGAACGAGGTTTTCATCGTGGCGGCAAACTCAGCCGAGGAAGTGAGAGAGGAGCTACGGTGAGAGGAGTGGTGTGCTGTTAAATGATCCATGTGTTTCCTGCTTTCTCCCGGGCTCTGAAAGAGGGGTACTATGGTCACATCAAAGTGGTCAGGAAGGTCAAAGGTCTTGCCTGATTATACGTCCACCTTTGTGACGCTGTAAGATCTGGGCTGTGTTTAGTTGTCATAACATTGTGGTTGATGGGAAGTGGAGTCTGGAAGTATGGTGAAAGCACTCCACAAGTTTTAACAATGGACTTCAGCTCCCATCAAGACAGTATTTTTCAGTGTCTGTCAGTTTAACTTTTTCCAAAGTGTTTCTTCTGGACATGATGATTTCATCCTTTCCTTAAATATCAGTGTGTCTTTTTAATTCAGGAATGCTCGTATGAAAATGAAGCCTGAGTCTGGAGAAGAGCCAATCATCATTGCAAAGGGAATTCTGGGTAAAAAGTCAAAGGTCATTCCAGATGAAACAGTGGACGGGGAATATGGTCTGGTCATCAATGGGCACAGTTTGGTAAGGGACAAGAATCTGTTGAATTTCTCATGGAGGGCTGAGATCAGGGTTCAAACATCAGATGGGGCTCAATTACCATTATAATTATGATCATGTGGTAATCTGCAAAGTTAATATTATACTGACTGCCTTTTTATCTGATTTAGTAAACATTCCTCTCTGTCATTTTCTCTCTGTCTCTCTCATACGCACACTTCCTTTCACTATTCTTGCACTCTCTTTCCTGTGCTCTGCTCCCCTGTCTTTTCCCTCCTCTATTCTTTCTATCACAAATTCTTACTCTCTGTCTCTTCTCTCTCTGTCTCTCGGCCACCCTCTGCACTCCTCATTCCCTCTCCTCTCCTCCCTCACCTCTCCTCCTCTCCTCTTCCTCCTCACCCCCCCTCTCCCCACCCCCGCTGTCAGGCCTACGCCCTGGAGAAGAGCATGGAGCTGGAGCTGCTGCGGACGGCCTGCATGTGCAAGACGGTGATCTGCTGCCGGGTCACGCCCCTGCAGAAGGCCCAGGTGGTGGAGCTGGTCAAGAAGTACAAGAAGGCCGTGACGCTGGCCATCGGAGATGGCGCCAATGACGTCAGTATGATCAAAGGTCTGTGCGTTCACACTTTCAAATAACAAAACTGGGTGACCCTGGATAAAGCTGCTGGATAGGTACACGTGTGTCTCAAGCCTGCATGTCTTCATTCTCGCAACATGTTTGTGTCCAACATTTCACCTCCAATCCCAGCATGGGAACGTTCACATGAAATCAGGTTCAAAGTGAGTCACTCTAAAGATATGAAATCCTGTAGTCGGCCAGCACTGATTTGTAAGGTATTAGGTAATACGTTTTAAAAGCAGGCTTTAGTGGCCTCGGTGGCCTACCAGCAACACACCAGGATTAATGAGTTCCTTTGAGGAAGATGAAGTTATTGAATCAATATGTTCCAGTGCTGCTGATTAGATGCACAAGGTTGGCCAAATGACCTCTGTAATCATGTTTATAGCTGGTGTTGATGCTTATTCCTTCCCCGAGGAGCTGTGTCACACAGCGTTGCACATTTACACCGAGATTTTACTGCTTCCTGTCAGAGCTTGTGCTGCGTGACAATTACCATTACACAACTGACACAAAAAAAGCAGATCTTTTTTCTTATCCCTTTAAAAAATATGGATCCAGTCTCCCTGTGTCTTTGTCTATTGTTGCATGTGTTGTCAGTGTGATGCTTGATGCTGATACTTATTTTCTCCCTGTCTCTCTTCTGTTCTCTCTCCCTCCCTCCACGTTTGTGTCACTGCTATAAAACAATGGCGGTTCTTCCCTCTTCTGCTTGACTGCCCCCCATCCCCCCATTTTCTCTTGCTCTCCCTCTCCCTTCACCACGCCCTTCTCTTCTGTCTCTTTCTCTCACTCTCCTCTCCTGCTTCATTTACTCCTCCCCCCCCCCCGTAGCGGCTCACATCGGTGTTGGTATCAGCGGGCAGGAGGGCATGCAGGCGGTGCTGTCCAGTGACTTCTCCTTTGCCCAGTTCCGCTACCTGCAGCGCCTCCTGCTGGTGCACGGCCGCTGGTCCTACCTGCGCATGTGCAAGTTCCTGCGCTACTTCTTCTACAAGAACTTCACCTTCACCTTCGTCCACTTCTGGTACGCCTTTTTCTGCGGCTTCTCTGCGCAGGTGAGAGAGAGTTGTTTGTTCACCTGTAAAGACCCTTGGACAAATCTTCCTGTAAAGATTCTGCTTTTGTAGATCTTTATTTTAAATTATATTATACAGTAATGGTACATCATAACATGCATGTTTGTCTAACTTAACTGTAGATGGCTAATGTTTCATTGTAACATGTGTTAGCTTCCCTTGACCATGTAATGTGAATTGTTTACTGTAGTCTAAACATTATTTATGTATATTAAATAGTTCATTGCAACTTGTGTGTCAGGTTTCCTTTCCTTCAATGCAGTAAATGGTTCATGTGTTGTAGTTGTTCTTGATTGTGAATGGTTCATATGTGGTGAACTGTGTATTGTAACCTGTGTGTTGGTCTACCATGCAGACCGTGTATGACGAATGGTTCATCACATTGTACAACCTGGTGTACACTGCTCTCCCAGTGTTGGGCATGAGTCTGTTTGACCAAGTAAGCAAGAATGGCATCATTTAACCTCAGCTATTACATGTACATCTGAGTGTGTGTATATCCATTCCTGTGTATATGTGCTTGTTCCTGTGTGTGTATCCTGGTGGACATTTGTCTGTTTCTTTGTATGTGTGTTGATTTCTGTGTGTGTGTGTGTGTGTGTGTGTGTGTGTGTGTGTGTGTGTATTCATATATACATATGTAGGCAGGTCTGTGTGTGTATGCATATACATTTCAGTAAGTATATAGGTGTGTATGTTCGTGTTTCTGTTTGTATGTAAGCATATTTGTGTGTGTCTGTCACTGTATATACACGTGTCTCTGTGTCTCTCCTCAGGATGTGAATGACCGCTGGAGCTTCCAGTACCCCCAGCTGTACGCTCCCGGGCAGCTCAACATGTACTTCAGCAAGACGGCCTTCGTGCGCTGCGCCCTGCACAGCGGCTACAGCTCGCTGGTGCTCTTCTTCATCCCCTACGCCGCCATGTACGACACGGTGCGCGACGACGGCAAGGACATCGCCGACTACCAGTCCTTCGCCCTGCTGGCGCAGACCTGCCTACTCATCGCTGTCTGCGTCCAGGTGCAGTCTGTCTGCCTGTCTATCTGTCTGTCTTTCTGCCTGTGTAGTCTGTCTGTCTGCATCCAGGTGCAGTCTGTCTGTCTGTCTGCATCCGGGTGCAGTCTGTCTCTCAGTCTGCCTATGCAGTCTGTCTGTCCATCTGTGCAGTCTGTCGGTCTGTCTGTCTGTCTACTTGTGCAGTCTGTGTGTCTGTTTGTCAGTCTGCCTGTGCAGTCTGTCTGTCTGTCTGTTTCATCCCTATCAACAAGCCCAAGGCTGTCCAAAATGCTAGTGAACAGGATCCATCGATCGACCTATTTAAATTCATTTTGATATAGTACTCTTAACAACAGAATGGCACAGATCATATTCAGTATGAGGGAGCATCTCACATGAAGGAAGCTATTTAAGTGACATTATGTAAATAATATAGATGATTTGCTCTTAAGAGGATGACAATACCTTGGCCAGCTGACTGTCTTGGCCAGGCTGAATCTTTGCATTGCATTTCTGTGCCAGTGACTGGTTGTCTGACTCTGTCCTTCAGCTGGGGTTGGACATGTCCTACTGGACGGCAGTGAACCAGTTCTTTGTGTGGGGCAGTCTGGCCATGTACTTCGCTGTCACCTTCACCTTCTACAGCAATGGCATGTACCTCATCTTCACGGCCTCCTTCCCCTTCATTGGTGAGAACCCCCTCCCTGTCACTCTCATATGCGTCTTAGTGACATCTCCATGACATCTCAGTTTACTCGCCTTCTCTGTGCCCTGGTGAAAAAAAGCTCTTTGTAGGGTTAGTGAGTGAGTTGTGTCCATTATGCTGGCTTGGTTTCTTCCCACACATTTCATTTGGGACCAATGTATTGGCTCTCTAGTATCAAAGCACATGAAAAAGGTTGTCTCACTTCAGTCTTTATTCAGCTACAGTAGGTACACCAGCTTTGGTCCATGAGAACTGATGATGTGACCATATGTGTTTGTTTGACTATGCATGTCTGTGCGGCTGTATGTCCCTGTATGTGTGACTGTGTGTGTCTATGTCTGTGTGTCTGTATGTGTGACTGTGTGTTTCTCTGTCTATGTGTATGACTGTGCGTGTGTTTTTGTGTGACTGTGTGTGTCTATGTCTGTGTGTCTATATGTGTGACTGTGTGTTTCTCTGTGCATGTGGTGTGACTGTACGTGTGTTTGTGTGTGACTGTGTGTGTCTATGTCTGTGTGTATGTGTATGTGCATTGTGTGTGTGTCTGTGTGTGTCTGGGTGTTTGGCTGTGTGTCTGTATGTGACTGCGTGTGCATACCAGGCACGGCCAGGAACTCCCTGAGCCAGCCCAATGTCTGGCTGACCATCCTGCTGACCTCCATCCTGTGCGTGTTGCCCGTCGTGGCCTACCGCTTCCTGCTCATCCAGCTGTGGCCCACCATCAATGACAAGGTGGGCCATCTGTACCCCCCCACAAACCCCCCACTCCCCTGTCCATATAACTGAAACTGAGAGAGAGAGAGAGAGAGAGAGAGAGAGAGAGAGATTATGAGAAAGTGAATGTGTCAGCAGATCTTCCACAGAGGGCACCATGCTTCTGCTTGGAAATGAGAGCAGTTCTGAAACCACTTCTAGTTTATGAAACCAAGGCATCCCATATCACCTCCTAAGAAATTATTGGACACATTTCTAGTATGGCATGAGGGTATAATTGTCGACTTTGTCCCCCCTGTGTTATTGTTCCAGTCAGAAACAGGAGGCGAGAGGTGAAGCTGTCTGGCTCTGGGACAGTCATCAGTGAGAGTAATCACACAGAGTGCCCCTGCTACCAGTGGCAGTATCTGACCCGTGTCTGGAGAAATGCTTATTCATTCCCACTGTAGATTCTATTTCTGTGGGATGTCCTCGTGGTTGGCCTCCAGCTCACGGTGGATTGTGGGTATTATTAGTCCAGCTGAGGGTTCAGAGAGTGGAGCAGGGACAGAATTAGAGCAGGGGGATGAGGAGATAATGTGCTGTTGCATTGCTCGGACAGTAATCTGTGCCGCTGTCCTCTGCGGCTGCATGTACTGCACTGTACTTAAAGATATAAGGCCCTTGTGGGCATAGGAGCCCCAGTACACTGTAGAAATAGTCGGTGCTTGTCTTTAACTCATATTCTCTGTTCTACTCTTTTGTCTTCACATTCATTCTTCTGATTAACTTTTCTCCGGTCTCATTGACTTCCTCTGACCTGTCTGCAAAACCTCCCCTCCCCTTCCCACCCCCCCTCAGGTGAGGTACAAGGTGAGACAGGCCAAAGCTGCCCCGCCCCCTCTTCCCAGCCGGGTCCGAATGAGACGCACCAGCTCACGGCGTTCCGCCTACGCCTTCTCGCATGCCCAAGGCTACGGTGACCTCGTGACCTCCGGGCGGTTCCTGCGGCGCCCGCCCGCGGCCCGATCGGCCGGATTCAGCCCGACGGGTCGCTCCACCGGCTTCATCCACACCGGCCGGTCCGGTGGCTACAGTCCCACGGGCCGCCTGCAGAACTTCAGGAAGGCGGAGACCTCACTCCAGATGTACCGTACCAGGGAACCGGCGTCTTGATGCGGGAGCCAGAGCTCTTTATTTTGAACTCGTTTACACAAAAGGAAATGTGGGGCCATATATGCACACACACACACACACACACACACACGCGCACACCAGAACAGTCACATTCTTGAAAAGAATGGGCTTCATGACCTAGTACAATCTCTGAACATGATTGTACGAAAAACAATAGAAACAACACTTGGACCAGTACTTCTCCCACAAAGTAAGACATTAATTAGAGAGCTGATACTTTAAAGTGACACCTAAGGGATTAATTCAATGTTTGAATTATTCTCCTTTTTGACTGTATTCGAACAAACAGTCTTTAAGGGTTCAGAAGTATGCAGTGTTGTCCTCTTAAACACTCTCACTATGGACAAAAGCTGTCTCCTAGACTGTTTTTAGGGAAAGTGGATATCACCTATCCGGTCAAGGACATTGTTCAGTTTAAACAGTCTGCAGTTTTATTTCACTCATGATGACCTCCCCCTCAAGGACTCAACAAAGGTGGCTGTAGGACACTTACGGCTGATCGGCCATGCGGGGGTTTACCCATTTGAACCCCCTGATTAGTGCTGCTCTTCAGGCAGACATTGTAGTCAAGAGGCTGCATCACTTGACCTGCATCCGTGTTACTGGTGATCTGCTGGTGCACGTCAGATCAGAGTGGCCCTGCCCATCTCCCCTCCCTGTTAGCTGGACCCGGTCATGCAGACAAACACCCAAGATGATGATAACAATGATGCCACTTTGTCGGTTTGGTTCATCCAGCTTACATCAGGTAATCGTACAACAAAGGCACAGTGGACTTCCCTTCAAGTGTTTGACTTCACCCAGTCACTGAGACAAACTCAAGTTCATTGCATTTTCTTCTTGGCTGTTTAACTCTTAACACTGTTGGTCACTTGTAAGGAGGTGTTAATTCATGGGTGGAATTACAAGTTTATGTTGATACAATGCAAGTAAAACATGAAATGGCCTTTCAAGCAAACACAGTGCGTGTTTTGCTCCAGTGCAGATATTCCAGACTGAAACTCAGGTTGCAGGCAAAGTTTGACTCGACAGACATTATCCCACACAGATAACTCAGTGCGTCTTCATAATGAGGGAAAGCAATAAACTGTATAGCAATAACACTAATTTGTGTCCATTGGATCAGACTTACAGGGCTGTTGTGTTGTGAGTCTGACTCCCTTTTTCATTCATAAAAAAAGCTTTCTTGGAAATGCTGTCTCAAACTCAGATATATATGATCAAGTCTTTCTCCCTTTTTTGAGGTTGACTTGATGTATTCACCATTATTGTAATGTTCAGGGAATGTTGTACATGCACCAGCTGGGATGAACAGTACTGTACTTTATGTGTATTTCTGACAGGGTGGGGGAGTGGTGAATGTTGTGAAAAGTCTATAAACAGTGTTTATTTCTAGTCATGAAGGCTGGCTCTTGTTGATGCCAAAGGCATGAAGTGTTGACCTTACAAAGGTGTTTTTATTGTGCTCACCTTTAAATAACGCAAGATTCTGCTATGTACAGTTGAGGGGAATTTTTTCTGCTACAGGGCTTGTTTCTCTGTCTTTTCTGTGGAAGTCCCTTCCCCGTGCTCTCCCTGTGTAGCAGCATGGCAAAGTGCTGTATTGCTGGAATGCCATCATGCCTGACTAAAGCCAAAGACATCATTCCTTCAGGCGTGGCGTTTGGGGTCATCTATTATTTCCATTTACAGAGGGAAGCAGATGGAGAGGTTTAGCAAAACAAGTGCATCTGTTCATGCCCTGGTGCAGAGGATGTACTATACAGCTACACTAGATCTAGATGTAGACACTTTCATTCCTACTGGATAGAGCACAAGTCAGTCACCATTAAAATTAAAAACAGAGGGTGTCACATGCTAGTATAAAAATGAAATTAATTTTAAATTATCTACTATAATGTTCAAAATTGCCTTTTTCTTTTGGTGGAATGTTTAGGTTTTTGTATGTATGTAATTTCTGGGACAAAAATGTATCATGACTTTAGATGATCAGTTAAATGGCATTAAATTTAGGGGGAGGGACTTGAACATGCATCACTACAGTTTACAGCTGGTCTCACCATTGAGTGATGCCAGGTGAAACACTTATAATTCCCTCACTGTGCTGGTGTAGCATTTTTGGTAACATAATAGCATCTTGCAAGCACTTGGAGGACATTGTAGCTGTGATGAAGATGGTTTACACTAAATGAGAAACTGCATAAACTGTACACAGGACTCTAAAAGAAATGTGTTCACCTGGGTACTTTTTATACATCAAACAATGTATTCATACAGCTGAGGGCAATTAGCAATGAAGAACTGTTATTTGTGGTAAAAGGTATATTTTCTCAGAAATTTTGTTGTGTTCAAATGGTCATGATTCAGTACATTTTTAAATACAATTTATAATTTCAAAATTTCCATAACTGTAAGAATCTGCTGAGTTTCCAGTAAATTCTTACAGTCTTACCTGCTCTGTAAGACATTTTTGTAAGGGTAGTGTTCATGGGTGTCAACGTATCTTTTCTAATATTGGAAATGTGTATCTTATTGAAATATCAAGGCTGAATCGACTATCTGTATGTACTTTTTGGATAAACAAATTGCCAAAAATAAAGTTTGCTATTTTTTCTAGATACGGCGATGGGAGTTTGATTCTTGAACCAATATGTGCGTTTTGCATTATTTATTTTCAGAAGTGTCGGTGTCCCGAGTTCTCAGGTGAAGTGTGCCAGCCGCTTACCGGCCGTACTCCAGGTATGCCTCTCTCAGACAGCAGTATACAATCGTAGACACCAGGCTTTAAGACTAAAGTATGACTACTGTAGTCAATGGATGACACGACTCGGGCAGGGACTCAGTCGCAGACCAAAGAATGCCGGCAGGCAGAAATCGTCACCGTAGAAACAGGCAGGGGTCAAAAACCAGAAAGGCAGTCCGAAGGGCTAAATCCAGAAGGCGGGTAATGGGGCAGGCAGGGTCAGACAACGGGCAGGCAGAGGTACAGGCAACGGGGCAGAAACGGCAGGCAAAAGACAGGTCAAAAACAGGCAGGTCAAAAACGGGAAAAACAACGAGAGAAAAACACGAAGCAAATGCGGGAACGAAACGGGCAGAAGCAACCGAGACGAACTGGCAACAGGACAGGGATGAACAGGGCAGATATAGGGCAGGGCTGATAACGGGAATGGGAAACAGGTGCGCAGGCAGGCAGGTGAAGATAATGAGGGAAACAGGCGGGCGGAGACCGGGCGGGGAGCGGGGTAGGGCAGGAACACAGAGAAACAAAAGCACATGGACAGAAAAAAAAACAAAAACACAACGACTAGCGGGCGGGAGTACTGACAATGGAGACAATGGGAGACCGCATCTCTAAGGACCTCTGATGTACTCGCTAAGCATGTACTATATGAATATAAGACTGTGAATGGGGCAGTCACGCGGGTCCTGCAAATCAGTGCTACTGCAGACTGCTCTAAACCCAGTGTCTGCTAAATGACAACCCTCTAATGTAGTGCAGTTATATGCTCTGTACTCTGCAAAGTGCATAGTGGACCAAGGGGCATGCGAACCCGACCCCCCTCCGTCTGTGACGTTGCAGCCGCGGGCCCTACCCAGCGCAAGCGAAGCGGCGTCTGAGGGTGCGCTGTTTATCGGTGATGAGAAATCATACTGTGGGCGTCTTCGAAACGCTAAGGAATATTTCTCCGTCGCTACTGTCATCACGGGCACACTTGGATATTGTAAAATGAAAATCTAAGCTCGTCAGAAGACATTAAATGTAAGTGGATTGATTTTTCAATTCTGTATATTATAAATATCTAGCGAATAACGCAATAGCGAGCTGGGCATATTAAACTGGCTAGATCGCACAGGCTCTGTCATGAATCTCATCGGAGACAAGTGTAATGACCGCGCTGTCATCCCTTTACTTTGAACGGCTGCTGGTGAGACGGAGAGCATGCATGTTACATTGCATTTATTTGTTTGAAAATGTGGCCTTGTATGACATTATTTTATTTACGTAACTGGTTCTTCCACCGCCTGTTTTATGCAACATTTCACCTAGTATAACAGCATAGCTCATTGAAAGGAAAAACACCACGCCACGCGGACGATACGCTGAAAATATATATTTACATCGACAATTAAATACGTTCTAATTCTACCTATTTAACAAATTGAACGATTCTTCTGTGATGCGGTTTCCAGAAAATGCTGCCGCGCCAGTGAAAGCACAAAGACTCCAACACACGGGATATGTGACATCACTTCCATCCCCACGTTTCGTACATTAAATTAAGATCATGTTCATCTCGAATTCTGTCTAGCGCTTTCAGTGCTGTTCTGCTTTTCAGTAGCGATTAGGATTATGTTTGATAATTATTGAGATAACGTCCCTAATAGGTCACAATAATGTGGTGTCCGGTGCTTATCAATAATTCACACACCGTATTCAGCATGTTTGGTACCGTGGGAAGGCGTGGTGTTGTATCTTGTCAATAACGGTTGTGATGCTGTCTTTTTAAAAGGCGAATGTGTACTGACTATTTTTAAAATATCAGATCGCTCATATGACGGTGAATATGAGGTAAACCAAGAGAGCGTAGCCTAAATGTCACGTACTCTCTAACGAGGTGAAAATAAAATGAAAACGCTTCAACCCTTGACATAAGACCTTATGTGTTTTTATATTTAAGGAGAGGTTTTGATTGATGTGTTACCATTTTTCGGTAGGTTCGCTTTACCCGCTTTAGGAATCAATGACGCAAGGCTAAATCTTGTCAAACGGTCTTTTATTATAAGACGGGTACATGTCTGTAGGATACATGTTGTATGGGTTGATCTCCATGTGTACAGGCACGGTGGTTAAAGTCTATTAGGAAAAGGAAACAATGACAATCATTTCGAAGTCTTGGGAAGAAGCGTCCAAAACATGTTGTTCATTCTGGCGTTATGTAACCTACATGTTTTTAGTCTTCCGCTCGCCTTGAACAGCTAAACGTGTGTTTGGAAACAGCCATAGGCACATATGAAGGGATGACACACTGATATGCAGTGTATTTGTGTTATTGACGTGTTGATGTGTTTCAGAATCTTATGAAACGCAGATATTGTGGGTGTACCGGTGCCGACCATTAGACATTGTGTCGAGCTCCATAACGCCTCTCTGCTCATCTGCCAGATAATCAAATTCTCACTTTTCCGCCGCAGACGAAATCAAGACGAGTTTGGATGTAGGATGGCGTTTATTGACAGCACAGGGAGAACTTTTGAACACTGTAAGGAAGTGACATTTAAAAAAGCTGATATACTGATATAGCCTGTGCCTTGCGGTTGAGGAGACACTCTGCCACAATGTGGAAACGGAAGGTTCATGGTCAGGGGCAGTGACTGGCAGTTTTTTTTTCTGTAAGAGGCTTCTGCAACCCACTACAATCATTTGATGTACTATTAATCTGCTTTCAAAGTATAACTGGATTATTGTCGGCTGTTTGTATTATTTCTACACATATTGGATTGCCTTAACTAAACTGACACAGAGTCATGCTTTAAGACAACTCAAATGGTTGCAGTACAAGTTTACCAATTGGCAGCAGGTGATTGGTTGAGTATCTAGACCATTAGACAATGTTTAAGTCTCTGCCTCAGGGTGCTGAGTTTGGCTTACAGCTGTGCTTTTGTGTGCATGTGTGTGTATGTGCATGCACATGTGTGTGTGTATATGCACACGCACATGCACGCACGTGTGTGTGTGTGTGTTTGTGTGTGTGTGTGTGCACGTCGGGCATCACAGCCTGTCATTTCAGGGGACTGCTGTGACATTTGATTCCTGATTCTTTGTGATTACACAGTTGTGTAGCAAAGAGATGACTGTCACACATCATTAACGGAAATAGATGTTATTCCCTCTTACACCACTCAAAGACCACACCAGTCAAAACTACAATGTCGCATTGTGTTAACCAGGGAGCATTAGCTTTCTCGAGCTAAAGTAAATTCAAGAAAACCATCCTGGTTGTTCCAGTGAACAGAGCATGTCACATGATAGCGCTGTGGCATCGTGTGACACAGTAACCCAGTTCACCATGCGAGCGTGGAAGAGCCATTTTGATTTAAGTGCACGGATGCTGCCGGAAGTTCTTCATGCGAGACCCAGCGTGCAGTTTATGCAGTGATCATGGCTGATTCCTGTGTTCTGCCAATATGATGAGTTTCTGTGCCACTGATGGTACATATTTGTGATATAGCTCAGCTGAGCTACAGGGCAAAGTCCTAATTTATTTTCATATGGCTAATATACAAAATATGTAATGACAAACATTTCATTCCATAACTCATATGCTGAAGGAAGTTAAAGAAATAACTGCAATCACGACCGATTCTCTGCTTCCCACCACAGGAGATAACACACTGAACAGAAATTATGATTTATGTCAAATGATGGACTGGGAACTTTGCCATTTTCAAAAGGCTGATAAATTATGATCTGAAAAGACCATGTGCACTTTTTAGTATGGTGGTACTGCACAATATCTAGTTCATGGGAATCACAACCAATTTGTTTTTATAGCAAGCAACTTAAATATAAGTATTGATAGTAGTAAAATAGGTTAATAGAACAAATTAATCTCAGAATGCATTCAGTAAATGGGACTGTAACAGATGCAGATAATTGCATCAAGCTAACTGACTAACTGCAAAGTAACTGAACTTGCATAACATAATTTTCCATTATATACAAGAGTTTTTTAAAAATGGTCTTACATATTGTGATTGCATTGAATTCAGAAGTCTCTGCTCCAAAGAACTCGATTTTTCTCTAAAAATGGAGTTTCACTGGTAGTATATTATAGGGCCTTATTACCAGCTCCAATTTATCTGTTAATGTACAAGTGCTTGTTAAATAGACACAATAAGTATAGCACATAGCAGTGCAGGTTCTTTGTTTTGGTAGCGGTTAGTGATCAAGCTAACTACAAATTCTGTTATAACATCCATGTTTATATTTTGGGCATCAGTAGATATAAAAATGGGATAGATTCAAGGATGGAAACATTTGTCCAAGCACTAGTCAAGTGCTGGTTGCAGTGTTATTATTGCAGTGGAATAATAATGGCCACTGTTTTAGATTTCACCTAATGGGCTGAATGCTTGTTCTTAATGGTGTCTTAAGTCGTGCTTTAATTGAGGTTAAGTGTTACTTGGTCTCAGCTCTATAAACTGGGACAGTGTTGCAGAAGCCATATGAGGAATGGTGCCCTTGGTGAACATGTTAAGTAGAAATATGTGGGATAAGCCCCAGAAAGTTAGGGCAGGTATCTCCCTACAGGATCATTGTTTCCTGTGATTTCACAGGTCATGGGCACTTTATCCTTAATGGTGATGTATATCACATTAGCATCTTCTTCCCAGTCTTGAAATCAATTTTCTAGAGACAAAAATTGACAAACATTTGTCAATTGTCCTGAATTCCTCTCTGAGCTTCTGCTTTCTTTTTAAAATGATAATATAGATGTGACCATTGCAGAGGAAAGGAAGACTGGACTGAAAGGTGAAGCATGCTGTTGGCATGGGTGTGTGTGTATGTGTGTGTGTGTGTGTGTGTGGTAGAAGATGCATACTCTCTCCATGAGATGTTGGCACAGCTGTTGGTTGAGCAGAATGCCTCTGGCTGTAACCTTTCTAATAAAACCCGCAGTGAACACAGGGTGGATCACTGCTGTCAGACCAGGGCACGGTTAACAACTCTCCCCTTTCCTGCAGGAGAGAGGCTCAGTGAACACACTGTGTGCTTAAAGGATTTCAGCGAGGTACTGCTTTCCATCTGTGAAGATGGTGAGGGAATGTTTTATCCTTTAGAATGTGGTCAGGGCTTTGCCTGTTTGTGTAGATTGTGGTTGGGGTACTTCATGTCACCATGTGTCAGAATTAGGCTCTGTGAATTAGGAGACTTCTTAAACAATAAAGACCTCTTCTACCCAACCTGCGGGATGGGTTGTTTGTTGGAGGAGAGGCTGTAACTCAGAGGGCTAGAGAAAGCCATCCTACTGTTTGAGCTCTCTTTGTCTCTTTCTATCTGTCTGTGCCTCTCTGATATTGTTGGTGATATGCAGTCTGCCATCATGGGCTCCCAGCTGTTCTGAATTCCCTGGGGACTGCTGATGCCTTGTCTTCCCCTCACTCCTGCCCTGGTCCGTACAGTGCACCCTCCCTCTCTCACTCCCTTCCTCTCTCCCTGTCCTGCTGACTCTGAAGGATATAGATGCCTCCCCCCCACAGTGCCTGTCTCTCCATACAGAGATGGATGGTGTCTGGGGCAGCCTGCTCTCGCTCCCACCAGACCGATACATTATCAGCCCCTCTGGTTTTGTTCCTGTCAGTGAGAAACAATACATTTATTTGCACCAGCTAGTATAAAAAATGCTACAGTCTTCTTTGAAGGAAGCAGAACAAAAATACTCCTCAAGACCTCCCTGAAGAACAATAATGAGGGGTGGAGAGTAAGACAATTGCTAACAATTTTATCGGGAAATACCGTAACACAGGGTGGAGCTATGTTTATTCCATTTGCTAACAATTCGTTTGGGAGACACCACAACGCTAACTGATTTCACATTGAGCATCGCATCTGTGCAGTGAAAATCAGCTCTCCAGATACATTCCATCTTGTACCTCTTAGTGGCACTGGATTCATCAACCTTTAATGGACTTTCAGTTAATAAAGTCAATAGATCAACATTTACATTACATTATATTACCTTACATTACATTCATTTAGCAGATGCTCCTATCAAGGGTGACTTCCAGTACAGCAGAACATAAGTAAATCCATTCAATATGAATGAACACTCCCAGACCAGTGAATGTGAGCATAATGCTGTTCAAGCCGTATCCCAAGTTGTGCAACTTGACTAGACCAGGGAAGACAAGTATTCTACCATACATCAGTCACTAGATCACATAATCCAAAACACAAAAGAACAAATCCATTGGTGATGCCTTTGTAAATGCTTCATTCCAACAAAATCTGCTGATGAAGATATGAGGCATTTTCAGGGGAACAGCACCTCAAGTCTTCCCTACATCTAAGTCATGAGATGGTGTCACCTGAGGAGTGTGTGGAAGACTAGCATTCTTAGAGGAATATTTGTATGTGTATATATTTATTGATAAACTAATGATGCATTATTTTTCAAAAGTATATTCTATTCATTATATTATTCAAATGTAAATCTTCCTTTTTCATACTCTGAATCTTTTCCATGGTTCTGGAAACCCTTTTTTATTTCATTTTTTTCTACCAGTGTGCTTTTGCAGAAACACTGAATCGCTGATAAAATATGAAATAGCCTCCAGGTTTTTTGTGGTGTGATTGTTATTCTTCTTTTTTGTACCTTTGTGTTTTGTAAATATTGACACATACCACAGGAGCTGTGTATGCTGGTGATTTACTATCAGGGAAAATTGTACACAAGCTTTCTGCCACATTCTGAATTAAATCCCTCAGAGTTTTGAGTTAACATTTACATTTATTCATTTGGCAGACGCCCATTTTCCATGAGCAAACCTCACAAGAGCAAGATAGTTATGTAATCACCTATATTATGTAATCAGGCATTTGCTCCAGTGGCACATACTGTAGTTATGGTCTTGAATAAAAATAATAATTCAGACTTTTTTGTTCAAGGCTGTTTTTGCATTTTTAAAATTTCTTTTAGTTATTTATCGTTTGAGGCATACCTGGGAGAGTATATATGTCTCTATCTCTTTCTGTCCGTGTGTCTGTTCCTAACAGCCCTCCTGGCTTCGCGGGTTGTCTTTGGAATGGAAGGTACATTTAAGATTCCAAAAATCTGCAAGGGGAATTCTAGGTCTAGCTAATTGTCTCTCGTAAACAGTATGTTAATGCCTCTCTCACATGCAGGTTGAACTGGGCACAGGCAGTTATAAGACAGTGCCCTGCAGTTGACTCTGCAATTACTGGCAGGAGCAGGGAAAGGGGGAGGAGCTGCCGTAAACATTGCTCTTCATTGTTAAAACAGGATAAGCCCATGCAATGTCACACAAATCCAAACAGAGCGCCATTAATCGGCTTAACTGGACAGACAGAAATTTCCCTCTTGTGTATAGTTATAAGGATAGAAGCAAGTCACAGCACAGTAAACGTGCAGTTTGCATTCAAATTAAATTCAGTTTTATTAATACATTTATTTATTTGGTTCTTAAGAAACGAACAAACAAAATGGCAGGAAAATCTAGGTAAAGATGCATTTAGAGCTTTTAGAGGCTATCGGGTTGCACTGTGGCTTTGTAGTGGAACCAATTACAGAGACATCTGTGACTTCAGAAATGGATTTAATGTCCTAAGGGTATAATGGCTTTCAATCTTGGAGCGTGTGTGTGTGTGTGTGTGTGTGTGTGTGTGTGTGTGTGTGTGTGTGTGTGTGTGTGTGTGTGTGTGTTGGGGTGGGGGGTGACCACAGCCTGAGGCTGCTGGAAATGTTCCACTGGCGAACATGTCACCCTGGGACATGCCAGCTCTTACAAACATTTCAGAACCATGGATGGCCCTCTCTGGAGATGGACTGAGAAGGAGATTTATTTATTAGCGTATGAAATTAGGAAGTGGAAGTTTGACACTGCAAAGAGACTCTCTCTCAGAGGTTGTGGGAAAAATGTGCTTATCACACAAGGTCGGGGTTGTCATCTTATGCTAGAATAGAGATTGGTGACCAACCGTACCATATTCATATACTGGGCATGTAGAAGCCTAAGCTTCTTACAGTAGGGGGATAGGGATAGGAAGATTTCCCCGTCTGATTGTGTCTGGTGTTCAGGTGGCTCTGTCGTCTGTCTGTGGTGATGTGAGTACAGGGCTTCATGTTTTGGAGGATGATAGGCAACTGGCAGGGTGTTTGAAATACTCTATACTGCAAGTCCATGCACTACGTTTAGATTTCATCCCTGTAGTTTCCCATTTCATGTCCCTGTCAAAGCATACCCTGGTGACAGTGACGGAGGCTGGCAGAGTGTGACACAGCTGGGGTGTGGAGAGCACATATGCACGCATACACACACACACACACGCACACGCACATATATAAGCATACACACACATGCACACAAACACACATGTGCACCCACAATAAATATTCACAAACACAGGCAAACATACATGCATAGCAAACACACTGTCACACATCATCAGTGAATGCTTCTGTTGTTGCTAGTGAGGAAAACAAGTATCCAATCAATCAAGATCTCTCTGCTATGGTCATTACAGTAAGAGGAATCTCAGCTGGTCTGTCTTAAGCCAAAAATAACCACTTATGCCATTTTACCAATTAAGACATGTGCTGTTTGATCCACTAACTGTTGTACCATAATAACAAAAAAAGAAATTCCTTATATTTTCAGTGTACTGTAGTTAGTTCCAGCCCTGATTGTTGTTTCTCATTATTCTGAGTGTTTCAATGGAGGGTGACAATGGGGCTCTCACATGCCACTCGGGCAGGCAGTGATGTCATTGAGTCGCTCCGGTTTTGTGTCCTTGTCGGGGCTCAACATGCTCGTCACGTCTCTGTGAGCTGTTGTCCCTTTTGATTGGCTTTTCATTCTGTTGAAGGGAACAGAGGGGGACCAAGCCTCAGCGATGTGCTTCTTTTCTTAAATATTTCCAGTGGGATTTTTAATTCATATGAGATCTGCTCAGTTGGTGGAGTTTTTCAACTGTATGAAATCTGCTTAGTCAGTAGTTCAGAATGTTATTTCAAGGATATAGTCAGGACCCAGAAATGCGGGAGCTTCGGATTAAGCAGGTAAAATGTAGTAATTCTCATACTTCAGAGACTAGACTGTCTTAATGCATTAGGAAATACACATTGTTGCTCGGTATGTTAAGTTTTAGATTTAGTTTTTTGATGGCTGAATGAATGTGTTGCAAATGCTAGGTGGTAAATTGATATAAACTGATTAGGCATGCCTTGGATTGAACGATTTCCTCTGTTCCCTGTCCAGCCTTTGGAGAATGCTCTTTCGCAGTGCTTTCTGTGGAGTCAGGTCTCTTGATATTTAATTCAATCTTCTTTAAGCTGAAAGGCTCACTGAGAAGTCATCTCATTAAATATTGACTGCGTGGGGGAGAAATGTAAGGTAACAGGATGCGGGGGGGTCTAGCCAGTGTGCCAGGCCTACGCACACCTATGTGTGAAGAGCACCACAGCATCTCTAATGCCTGCTCTGATCGTAGTCTTATCTGAATAGCCACTCTTCCAACAGCACAGTGTGCCCATCATTTATGATGGGTAGCCGTTTTTGCTCTAGATGGTGTCGTCTGTGGGTTTCAGACCTTGGACATCCCACAGGAACATCAAGGGAATGGCAGGCAATGGTTAATCACCTGTCTGTCCCCTGGACCTCTGAAATCACAGATCACTACTCTTCTAATAGGCCCAATAAAACCCGATACTTCACTGAGGGCAAATGAGTGGTGCGGGTCTACACTTATATGTGACTTTGTAAGTTAGCAGGAAGGCAAGGGTTGGGAGGTCCTTGGTTGTGAAGGAGAGGTATGAGAATAGGTGCCTGCCACTGATCTGGCCTCGCTCAGTAAACGCTCGGTGGCGACCACAGTGCAGCAGTGCTGGGAAGGCTTGTGCAACATTGATTGCGTCCGATCAGGCAAACGCTATTATTCTGAGTCTGGAAACCATCGCCACGGGTGGAGGAGGTTGTGATCTCATTAGCCAGAGGAGCACAGGGGCTGGTTGAGGCCATGCTCGTTTCCTGTCTAATAGAATTACCTTTCTTCATAGAGCCTAGTGTCTTTCCTGTTTGTGTTTCCTCCTGTAAATTCAGCCCTTCTCCAGGTAAGCTCCATGCTGTTGCTTACAGGATTCTAATAATAGCCTGGCTGGGCAGTTCAGGAATAGCTGAAGGGTTTTTTTCTGTAATTATTGAGATGGAGCGTCTGAAAGGGCTGGAAAATAGGAGTGTTTGAGTGGTGGTCATGGTGACAAGAGTAACTTGCACAGTGAGCCATCGCCTCAGGCTCCCTGTTGGTGCAGAAGCAAGTAAACTACCAATAATAACTTCATTTATATAGCACTTTTTTGTACATTGTGAATGCAACACAAAGTACATCACCACATAGATTAGAGAAAACAATAAAATGAGTAACAAGAATCAGATATAATAGTAATAATATAATAAAAATGGTAATAAAATAAATACTGAAGTGAACAAGCAGGTATTACCAATATTCTCTGTTTTAAGGTAGCCTTGTATACTTCTTTCATCTCTATACAATAGTTTATTGTGTGTGTGTGGCGCGCTCTTGTGTGTGTGTGTGTGGCGCGCGCTTGTGTGTGTATATGAGTGTGCTTGTGTGTGTGGGTGCTAATGTGCATGTGCTTGTGTGCATGTTTGTATGTGTATGTGTGTGTCTCTCTGTTCAGACATTGAGCCAACTCCAGAATGACAGCATAATGCCTTGACCTTGTCTATTTTCCTGACAACAGGGCGTCGGCCCTACTTTCGGAGCCTGCGAGAGGGGGTGGATCTGGGAGTGTGTGCCTGGAAGAGGCCACAGGCCCCACCCTCTCTGTTCCTGGAAACATGAAGGAAAGACGGTGTGTCACAAGCATACCAGCATGGTCACTTGACCATTTCCTTCCCCTCCACCCTGTCTGTCCCTCCTGCACCGCTCCCTTCTCCCAGAGCGGAGAAAAGAATGGAGTGCAGAGCTGTGGAAGCACCTCCCTCTGTAAAGATGTGGCCGCGAGGTTCACAAACCATGGGAAATAAACAGAAAACAGTGGCGCATGTTTGAATCTTAGAGTCCCTGCATTCCTGGGCTTGCTGTAAATGCAGAGTCTCTGGTCTGCCTCAGTCAGTCAGTTTTTTTTAGATGAATTTCGTAAAAACGGTATAATATTTCTCTTATCTTATTTCTCTTTAAAATGGCTTGTTACAGGCCATGGCAATCTCATAACTTACAGCATTGTCATTTGAATGCCAGATGCAAATGGCTGTATACGATGTCTTTGCTTTGAAATTCGAATTGCCTCTCCTTTTCTTTGCAGCTTTCTGGTTTGTGGGGCTGTAGTGCTGTAGTTAAAGGGAATGACATGCATGAAAAGAGATGGGCTTATATGGGTCATGTTGCAGTTCTATATGGTTTCTCGTGATAGTTAAGATTGCATGAAGAGACATGCAGTGCAGCAATATTGGGCTAGAAAAGAAAGCCATATATGGTAGGAATTTGTTATTCATCATCCCTGATACAGTCTGCCTCCCGGCCTGGCCCATGATCCAGTGCTCTTCCGTGACTGTATTTTTACAGGCTGTACATACCATAGAGTTCCTCCTCATGATACACAATCCCTATAGCCTAAACATAGGTTGGTTTTTATTATGAAGTCCTTTGCTTTTCAGAGTTAATGGATGGTTTCTCCTGCCCCCCAGTAATACTTCAGGCCTCTGGTGTTTGTATCAGCAGAGTACGGAACGTGTTAAGAGTACATGGCAGTACTCTGAGAGTAAGTGTATATACTATGTATATACTATGTGTATGTATATTATGTATTTAGATATGGGTGACGTGTAGCAGACTGTGTGTGTGGGTGAGAGGGGTTAATGGGTGTAGCAGCCCTTGGTGGCTCTGGAGCAGCCTTAAAATTTTATGGTAAGTGGTTGTGGTTAGGATTGTAGGTGGGTGGGCCAATCCTAGACCTGTGAAGGGAAGAGCTGTAGAGGGACATGTGGGATCTCCTCCATCTGTAGGTTTTCTAACAGGCCTAACTATACGCCTCTGCTGTCTGCTGCAGTTTTCACACAAGGGACCACTGAGCTTGGCTCCAAACAAGATAAAGCTAAACCACGTTGCACAGGAGAACCTTGGGATCATGATGATGCAGTACAGTTACATTATGGTCATAACTGAAAATCTGCAATACTGAGATTCTCTCCACCCTTACTAAAAAGGTCTTCTGGAACCCATGCAATGTATTTGATATGACAGATCTGGCAACCTCACGATTAGATTAAGCCTACAGATCTGGCAACCTCACCGTTAACTCCATCTGTGGTTCCACGCTTCTGTGTCATCTTACTGAAAAGGTTTCCAAACAAGCTCCACTGAAAATTCCCATATGAAGGCTGCTGGATTTTTATTAGCAGGCTTTGTGTGTAGAATGTAGACTGTGGGAACATGCAGCCCAGATGCACACATTCATATACACTCTGGTGACGCTATTATAGTAGGTCACCTCAGATGTCGGATATTGTTGTGAAGTGGCTTTACTGGGCTTTGACGTGACACAGTTGTCACGCCATTTGCTGCCGCTGTCATTGTGGTCATGTTCGCCGTTGTAGTTGTCATGGTTATCGTTGCTGTCATTGTTCCAGGTGTGCCAGCTTCATTGTCTATTGGTTGGTGGCTCTTGTAACCAGAGTATCTGCCCCGTTCTCTGGGATTAAATTCTTTTGGTCAGTTAAAACTCTTAATATTGGATGTTGCAGTTTGCGGTTCATACAGTCTGCTTTTTTTCCTTTCCAAGTTTACTCATCAGTTGTAGCAGGAGTTCTTTTGAAGAAGTTCGTTTTTCATTGAATGTTAGCACCTGCATCATGGAGAACTGGAAATTCCTTCTTTTCTATGTGTGGGACGTAGAGCCCAGATTCTAGGAGACAGAGGACTCAGGAAAGACGTTTACAAGTAAGTATGCGGAATAGGTTGGCTAGGCAGAGCAGTCACTGTGTGTACATGTGTGCCTGTATGTGTGTGTGTGTGTGTGTGTGCGTGCATGTGTATCTTCTCTTTTCTCTCTACTCAGTCTGCATTCAGGGCTGGTCCTTCTCCTTTGTTCTCTGTGTCTGTAATGAGACATGGCGACAGTGCAGAAAATTTTGCTGACCTGAACAGTTTAGTATCCCCTCTAATCAGTAGATGTGAAAGTGTAAATTATTGTGTCTGCCTGTCTCAGCGCACCCATTACAACAGTGCCAGTAGCTTGGCACTACTGTGTTGCCCTACATGGAGCCCTTGTGTTAGTCTTTGTCTACATGTCTGCGTCTTTCAGCCTGGAGGGTATATTTGTGCAATATAGTGGGTGTGATTTTTACACTGAAAGACCAGTTATTATATCAGATGAGTGAATGAATGAATGAACGCAGCCTAATGAATCATGTGTCTCTGGACTGACCTAGTCTGTGTGGCAAGTGTGTATATGTCTGTGTATGTGTGTGCGTGTGTGTGCGTGTGTGTATGTGTCTGTGTCTGTCCATGTGTACATGCATGTGTGTGTGTGTATATGTGTGTGTGTGTGTGTGTGTGTGTGTGTTTGTGTATGTGCATCAGTCCTTGTGTGCCTGCATTTTCTCCCACGCTCAATGCCTCCATTAGCCAGGCAGGCTGACAGAGGCTCTGTGTCTTGGTTCTTATGTAACTCCTCCCAGTGTGCCAACCTACTGTCATCCATGGAAAACAGTCACCACACAACAGTCATCCCCATAGCTCTGTGCAGACATAGCCCCTATTTCTGTGGAAGCAGCAGCAGTTTCTCTTTATGAGACTACAGAGCTGTGTTTTTTTAGTAAGAGCATTGTTTCCCCAAAAGCCTGAGCTGAGGAATATGCCTCAGTGTCTTATGTAAGAATAGAAGTTGAAAGGGTGCTCTGATTTAGAATGTGGTTTAATAATATTTGGTTCGGAGTATCTCAAAGTGATCTGCGTCACCAGCTGGGTTCAGCTTGTCATGAGGTCATGCAGTGACAGTCATTCATCTTGCGAAGGGATCAGGAGACAGGCCCAGAAACACACAGAGAATTCAATCCCTTTTGTACAAACTGATTGTGAGAGATTTCTTCTAAGAAAATCATGCTGCCATGATTCATGTGGTGGTGAGGAAATGCAGCCTTTTGATAAGAGCTCTCATCAGGACAGCCTTGCTTATTCAAAGAACTTACCATTTCTGTGTTTACGTTTGTGTGTATGCTTATGCATGTGCAGTGTGTGTGTGTGTGTGTGTGTGTGTGTTTTTTTACCATGAGAAAGCAGACAGGATTTTCTGAGGTGAACTGACCACTGTGCTTATTCTCCTGCGTGGTTTTGTCTGGGTTTGGATTGAATGTTCTGTACCAGAAATGCAGAGCTGCGTGTGTCCGTTCACAGTGTTTCCTCTGCGTTGTTCCATTCTTAGTGCATTCCTGTGTCCTGTTTCGGTTCTCTGGATGTCCCGCCCTGACTGTCACAGAGGGCAGGGAAAGAATTTCCAGAGTGCTGTGCTACTTTCCTTGAGTCGACTATGCCGAGAAAAACCCAGGCTGCGTATCCACTCATGTATATTTCAGTGAAGTCCATTATCCCATTAGCAGAGTTCACAAGATTCTGTAATCTCATTTACTATGTGTGTGTGTTGGGGGGGGGACACAGGCGGTGGATGGTCTTGAAATGTAGACCAGAGACATTTCCTCCATGTGTCACACTTTCTCACACGTGTCCCTGTGCTCCCATGGTGCTGAAGCATTCAGCGAATTGAGATTTTGTTGTACAACCATTGCATGTGGGTTTAGGAGCATTCCCTCGAACATGGCAAAGCAAGTAGAGGTGTTGAGCAGAGATCTTTTCCGTATTTATAGTATGCTTCATTGTTTTGAGTCCCAGCTTTTGTTCTCATGTTCAGCCTACTTTAAAATTAGCCTGTCATCGTCTGTTTGATAGATAGTGGGGGTCAAAGATAAGGTACCTAGTTTTTTCCTTCCTGCTTAAGTTCCTCAGTAACAGTTTGTGAAGACAGCACTTCAAAACTGGTTACAGAGATCACACGCAGTGTCAACTCAAGGAATAATTTAATTTAGACAGCGCACTTTTATCTCATACTGTCACACATGCAGAATTAGTCATTAGTCATCAGGCCTGGTGTATTGGCTGAAAAATGTTAGAAAATGTTCAGAAGGACTGGTGCATCTTAACTCAGAGCTGTAATAATGGGGGAATATTTATAGGCCCTGGCATGTGACAGTGTGAATGTTGTTCATGTTATTTGTGCTAGTGAGGTCATTCACACATGGCCTGGCAAGACCTCTGTCCAGCCCTTTGGAAAAATCTGACTGGAGTGGTTGAATCAGAGGAAACCTCCAACACATTTCCAAACTCCAGTCTCCGAACAGCACAGGCAAGGCGGGCAATGGTGCATGTAGTGATTTTGCTTGTGTTTGATAACATGCTGAAGCCGAGTGATCCTGGGTCATTTTTGGCTTTACTCGTTGTTTGGGTTTAGGATGAGGGATCGGAAATACTGAATCTGGATCAGTTGTTGGGACTTGAAAATACAAGGAGCGTGTGAAATGCCGTGTGTGTCACCAAGTGTGGGGGCCTGTGGCCGGTGGCACAATGGAGCTACAGTGCGGTTGCCTGGTTACGGGTCTGCGATCGCTGATGCTCTGGAACTTTCCCATTCATGAGACATTCCTGAGGACGTGCCAATCGGGAAAACATGGTGATGCGGTCTAGTGGGTGTATGTGTGCCACTCTCTGTATAATCATATGCATGCCATTGGTTATTGTAGTAATACTTTGCTATAGCTACTCATATTGCCTAAGAGCAGTACTGTTTGCTGGTAGGTGCAGCTTCATAACAATGTTGTTCTTGGATCTGTTCATCAGAATTTAGCTGTGGCAGGAATGCTTTGATATGCTTCAGCTGGAATATTGTTGTTAAAGTATAACCAACTGCCTCTTTGAAAAGGGAACAAAATGTATTGTGCTGCCAGTATAAAAATATGCTGTCATTTTGTACTGCACAGTGATACCATTGTAGCATTTCTTTGCAGTCTGTGATGCTATACTGATATGAAAAACAAAACAAAAAAAAAACATTTTTAGAGTACATTTTATTGTGTTAGAGGGAGAGGCATGCAGATAGAAGGAGAGGCGGAGAGACTGAGGGAAATGCACACAGAGAGTGCTGCTCATAACCCTGTCCCTGTAGGATGCTTATGTAAGTGGTTTACCCCCGCCAGACCTGACCTCACTTCCTGTATGAGTTGGGGGGAGGCAGAGAGACAGGAAGCATGGCATGGGACTATTGTGATTCTGTGTCTATGTGTCTCGATTTCTCTCCACGCTTCCCTGCCGTGTGCACGGCGATGCCGGCCAAGGTAAGTCCTGATTTCACATGTTTGCAACTTGTGCTGCGGGCTGACCAACACGCAGGGATTATCATTGGAGTGCACCTCGGCTCACTGCGTGGCAGGGAAAACATGGCATCTCTGCCTGCATGGGTCAGATGCAGGTCAGTTGTGGTATCCGAAAGGTGCATTATCTCATCGAAAGCTGGCAGTTTCCATGGAGGTAAATACAGGTTTATCAGAATGAGGCAATGCTTATGGGTGTAGCTTAAGGAGTGGAAATCAATACAAAGGCGTAGCTGGCTGTTTTGCAGATGGCTGGGTCCGGCACTGAATGTGGTGTTGATTCCTGTGATTCTAGCAGCTCTGTGGTGTCCAGCTTTGATAGTGGGAGTAAAGACCTCGGGCTTTGCATCTGTTTCAGGGCAGAAACACAGACCATCTCTCCCTCCCTGTGTGAGTTGCATACACTATTAGTCCAGCTGTTCTGATCCTGCTGTTTTGTGAAGCAGGAACACACCCCTTGTACAGCGAATGTTTCAGAGTGCCAGGGACATCTGCAGTCAGATATAACTGCAACACCCTGCCCTAAGCTCTAGCATGGAGAGCTCTACTAGACCTTTTTTATCATCAGAAGCATCCTACCTGTGGTGTGGCTCAGTTGTTTTCTATGGCAGTAGAAGCTGTGCTTTAATGATGATCAGCTGGCCAGGAAATGTGGTATCCATCCTTTGGCCTTCGCATGTACGATGTGCATGACATTCTAGTGTGTCCTGTGTCTAAAATAAAACATCAGCGTTACTCTGATGACACAACCTGCTTTTGTGTGTGTTCCTGAAAAAGCAAAGATTCGAAAGTCATCAAATGGGACAGAGGCAGATGGTGCTGTTTGATGTGTAGGGTCAGTTTCCTGTGGGTTTGGGAAAGATACAGTGTTTCTAGCTAACCCGTCTTTTTTCTTCCTGTTTCAGATGTTACTCTGTGACCATGGGAGTGCTCGTTCCAACCCTGCCTCATACTCTTCCACGTTCCCGGGGCCTTGCTGTCTAGGCCCTGGTTTTGGACATCTGAACTAAACGCTTTCTCCCCCCCTCTGTCCCTCTGGCCCTTCTCCCTGTGTGCGCCTGCTGCGCAAAGATAATGGACAGCCCCCCCAAACTGTCAGGGGAGACCCTCATTGTGCACCACATCCCCCTGGTGCACTGCCAGGTCCCGGGGCGCCAGTGCTGCGGGTCCGTCAAGCGCCCGAACCCCTTCTGCCCGCCGGACGCCCTGGGCCTGACGCGCACTGCATCCCTTCCCGAGCCGGACGCCCTGCGCAAGGAGGAGCTGGTGTACAGCAGCCTGGTGCAGACCTCCAGCAGCAGCTGCAGCTCCAGCGGGGCGGGTGAAGTGGGTGGGGGTGGGGGCGCGGCCGGGGGCGGGGCCGGGCGGGGAGGCGGGAGTGTGGCCAGCGACAACTCCTCGTCTTTCACCTCGAATGCCTCCGAGGACCCCCCCGTCCCGCCTCCGCCAAAGTCCCGGGACAAGAGCAACCCCCTCCGCCACAACCCCTTCCTCCTCAACAGCGAGGAGGAAGAAGACAGCGAGGACCGGGAGGATGACGGAGACAACCTGAATGGGTACCTGGAGGACCTGTCCTTCCACCTGCACGGGAACTCCAATGGCACACTCGTCCAGGGGGCAGGTGTCTCGCCCTTCCAGCTGCACCACCACGGGGGCGCCCCCGAACCCTTCCTCCTGCACGACAGCCTTGTACAGGCATGGGGAGCCGGTGGACGAATGGTGACAGAGGGCCAGGAGGGCGTCCCCGGGACCACCGCTCGGCTGGAGTGTCTGGGCCTGCCAGGGCTGGAGAGTCAGCGTCGCCATGGCAGCAGTGGCTCCACCCTATCCATGGACTGTGGGGAGCAGGACTGGGGTGAGGAGGAGGATGATGAAGATCAGCCCATGAGCAATGCCCGGAGCTCCCAGGCCTGCAGCTGCTGCTCCAGCTCTGAGTTGGCCCCGCCCCTGTCCCGTCCCTGCTGCTGTGGCCTCTCTGAGCCCTTTTCCGACGGCCAGCCGGGGTACACCAGCGACTCCTCCTGCAACAGCTCCGACGGCGTGCTCGTCAACTTCAGCGCCATCTACAACAAGATGAACAACGCTGTCCCCGCCAAGCCACCCAACCTCAACAGCTCGGCCGACCAGTCCTGCACCTCCTCTGTCTCAGAGGCAGGGGGCGCCTTCTACCTGGACCTGCAGTCCTCGCCGACCGAGCCCCAGGGTGGCGGGAACGCGGCGTCCTTGCAGGCCCGCACGGCGAACCCCGCTTCCTGTGGCTGCCAGACGCCGCAGGCCCTGGATGCCAACTGCAACTCGTACCACGTCCCTTGCGAGGGCCTGTCCGTGTCGAGTGACCTCACTTCCTGCTTCCAGAGCCAGGCCCGGATGGTGATGGCCACGCAGAACTACTATAAGCTGGTGACCTGCGACCTCTCGGCCCAGTCCTCGCCCAGTCCACTCGGCTCGTCTGTCACCAGCTGCTCTGAAGAGCACAACCAGAGCAGCCCCAGCCAACCCACTGAGTACTACCTGTTTAGACAGCCGCATAACGAGGAGGACGAGCTGTCCTTGGTAAGCGAGGGGGTGAGGACCGAGCTGGAGTAGGGGGAACGAGGAGCTGGAGCTGGGCAGTACGTCTAGACACAACAAATTAGGAGTAATTTTCCAGCACAGAATACTTCAGCAGCCTATTAAACTAAGCAGCGTAACACAATAAACACAGCACTGTATTTCGCTAAAAGCTAAGCTAAGTAAACTGCTCTGAAATTAATTGGTTCTTAGTATGCATTTGTATGCATTTTGGGGTCATTTTCTGATAAAGGCTAGTTGGAAACTGCTTTGCAATTAAATTTAGATGATTCTATGCTAAACGTCTGTAACACAGTCGAGTCAAAGTGTGAGAAATGTGTGTGACTTGCATTTTATTTGTCTGCTGATTGCTCGGTGCCTTGTGTCCCATCTTCTCCCAGCAGACGGAGGATGAGATTGAGGCAAAGCGGGAGGAGTCTGGGGGCGATGGCTCCGCCCTGAAGGTGATCGAGGGACAGGTGTACGTGAACACCTCCCCCCTGGTGGGCAGCTGCGTGAGCGGGTGTGGCACGGGCGGAGACAAAGTCCGGCTCCGCTCCCGGAGCTACGACCGCAACCTGGACAAGTCCCCCTCGCCCCGGCTGGGCTCCCTGGAGCGCATGCTCAGCTGCCCCGTCCGTCTGAGTGAGGGCGCCACCCCCTGCCCAGCCCCGCCCCCCCGCGTCACCTCCTTCGCCGAGATTGCCCGCAGCAAGCGGCGGAATGGGAGCGCGGGGGCCGGCGCCGGCGGGTCGCCCTCTCAGAGGACCAGCGCGGAGGCGTCCTCGCAGGAGTTCTCCCCCGTCCCCAAGCTGCTGCAGCTGGGCCACAGCAACAGCCTCCCCCCCATGCCCTTCACCCGCTGCTATAGCCAGGGCGGCTGTGACGCACCCAGGGGGGCCCCACCCAAAGACTCCCCAGGCAGGGGCCAGCATGAGGCGCGCACCAAAGCCGAAGGTAAGAGCACCAGAGCCCTGGCGAGAGGGGACGTGCTGGAGCCAGCTCAGAGTTCCTCCCTGGCTTTGGATGAATATACCAGCCAAAACTGTACTGAGTATTGTAATAGATTTTAATAATTATGTCACTGAAAGTGGGTTATAGCTGCACTGGCATAAAGTGCATTTTACTCTGACCACTGATGTTTTTTTTAATTTAAATATCTCTTGGTATTAAAGATCCTGCTTTCTCCATAAAAAATACAGAATAAACAACCATCTTCAGATAAAGAACAGAACAAAGTGTCTGCCTTAGCAATATTCCACTCCTCCACAGAGCAGTTATATGGGAAGCCATAAAAAGGGGGTGGTGCTGTGAACAGTACTCAGTGAAAATGAATTCTGTGCAAAAAGCTTCCTGTTTTGAGGTGTCAAAGAGCGAAGGTCAAACTAGAGAGCAGCTCCGTCGTTACACGTACAGTAGTGTTCCGCTGAACTGAGGTGCTCTTTCGATGCAGTTGTTTGTATGTATTTTTGGGGTTTTTAATATGAGAATATGACAGAATAAGCTAGAATAACTAATTGTAACTGATTTTTGTTCATTTGTACTCCTGCTCTGAGCAAGAGCAGCTTCGCGGTCCCATTTGTAAGGGCAGTAGGGATATGTAACTGATGGCATGAAGACGTGTTCGCCTAAAGTGGGAAACATGTCAAAGCAAAAAATGGGTGTAATCTATTCACGTGTATGGTCAGGATTAAATACATTCAGGATGCTCTACATTCATAGTACATTTTAAAGAGCAGGCAGCAGAAAGCAGAGCAGTCTGGAAGGGGTAAAAAAGCTCATTATTCACTTCTCAGGGCAAAGGTGAGACATCGCTATGTTACTTGTTGGTCCTTCTGCACTCTGCACTCATGTTTGTGTTCCTCCTCCCTTCTTCTTCACTTCATGTGTATCGCAGGGTGTGTGGACCTAGTGAACCAATGTGAGACCTCTGGTTTTGCATTCTGGGTGACTGAAATGGAGCTGAACAGGGTTGGCATTTGCTGTTTAGCTAAATGCTGAGCTGATCCTGTGTGTGATAAAAGTGTTTACAGTATTGAGCAGTCTTCTAACAAATCGTATTACTGACAAGAGGATTTTTAGTGCTCTTGATTATGGGAGTCATTTCACAGCTGATGCTAAAGATTGAGTTTAAGCTTGTCTGAAATTGAGATATGTTTCTTTCCTTCCCCTGAGTGTTAGCTGGTTTTGTTGTCTTTTGGCACGGCGGTGAAATGTCTAGACTGGGGGATTTAAATGCAGAAATGGTCCATCACATCTGTGCTGTGTTTGCCAAATTTGAGATAAGACTGCAGGCAGACATAGCAATACTACAAGAAGGAGATACTGCCATGCTTTCAAATATTTTTTAATGTCAAATAGATAGGCCCAAAGGAGGTATTGGAATAAACAGTAGCGCATAGTTCATTGGTTTTGACCGAACCTAATCCTTCTACTCCGTCATCAGAAATGATTAGAGCCAAACACGGGAGCAGACTGTTGTGCTGCGTGGAATTCTCTGAATTCCAGAGCAATTCCCCAGGATATTAGGAACTGCAGGTTGCTGTGACTGGAACGTGTGTGGATTCTCCAGCTGCTGTTGGTCTAAGAGGGACCTCATTCAGAGCAAACATACCAGCATTCCTCTGTGTGGCCCCACCCACTCTCAACCGTGACAGTCTCCCATTCATGCTGATCACTGACCAGCGCTCAGCTCACCATGTACTGTTCCTGCTTGCCTGCTTCTGATCTGGGATCAGCAAGTAGCAAAGGAGTGTATTTCAGATAGCAGTGCTGTATGCGTGTGTGTGTGGTGTGTGTGTGACTCCTTTTGACAGTGTGTATATGAATGCCAGCAACCTGTGGTGTGCGAGGAGTGAATGAACATGAATGCATTGCTGACACATATTGCGTGTGTGAGTGGACGTGGACATATTTGTGTTGTATATTAATAAATATCCTGCAGATTCATATTTAATATTTAATGTGACATGTTTTAAGACTGTCAGCCGTTGTGATCAAGAAGTAGCTTCATTAGAATTTTTACTCAATGCTTGAAAAAAGACACCGGGTTGATGAAGAGGACTGAGGTGTCACCATGGCCCCCTGTGCCGGTCATTATAAGCGAGGACAGGACCCGGCGTTGGGGTCACTGGTGTGCTGGGCGTGGGAGCAGCTGTGCAGGACGTTATGCAAGGGCACGCTGGTGCTGTTTACTGGCAGCACGGCGCCTCTCCCTTCTGCCAGACACAGAGGCTGTACTGTCAACACACGAGTCAGGAGAGCCAGGCAGAAAAGCTCCGGCTCATGGGACAGGTGCACAGGAACGTGGACAGAGTGGCATCAGAAGGGCTTTAGAGTGCATCCAGGGGTATTTCTCTAAGTAAGCTTACTGCTGTTCCTGTGGTGTTGCCGGGGGTTTGACGAAGCATTTCCGTGGAAGCGTTTCGGTGGAACAATTGTAGGTGCGTTACAAAATTCACCCCTGCAAAAATGTTACAGCAGGTCAGACGGTCAAACATTCACTAAGTAGATAACCTTGAAGAGGATGATTTATACTTGCTTGGTACACTCTGGGTTTAATTTTGTGCCGGAAGAAGTCATTTCAGCTGGGTCTGTAATGTTCTTCTGGGTGTATTCAGTGTACTGTCTTGGCACTACCAAGACTATTAAAGCTGTGTCATCCTGAGCTGCTTGTCATTGTTGTGGCTCAGCAGTTCCCCCCCTGGTGGGAAGCGGTATTGTGAGAAGGGAGCGATGACATTTGAGGGTCGGAGAATTTGAGACAAACAGATTGCGCAATCGGGATGACTTCACAGCTCAGTGACACACACGTTCTCTCTGTCAGGGGACACACAGAACAGGTCTGGACAATGTTTACTGATACAGGTTTAATCTTGGCTTATATCAGGGCTAATTTCTCTCCCAGCTTTTGTTCAGTCGGCACAGCGTTATGAGGCCTTGCTTTCTGTCTGCGTTTGATACTGGCTGAAGCGTATGTGTGTCTCTGCTCCTGAGGTTGCTGTCTGTTTTGTAAGTGAGCTGCGCTCTCGAGCTAACGTGTTGTCCTGTCAGATTTGCAAGCAGCTTTTTCTTTTGGGATATCAGTGTTGAAAAATACAGCTTGAATCGTGGCTTCTTTTATTAATTCAGCTGCGCAGTATGTCTGTCATAGCTTCTTATTCAATATTTTCTAATTTCCAGCATGTAGATAATGTAGCCATCATATATCTGATAATGTAGCCACATTATATGGGATATAAATTTTGTGATATTAATTGATTGTGGTTTTTGTTTAATAAATGTTTAAAATGGATGAATGCATGAACTGATATTTTTGTCCTCTCCTCTCTCTGCCTGCCTTCTCCACCAATGCCCCCCCCTATCCCAATACCCCCCACCCCGCCCTTTCGCGTTCAGGGGGCTCGTCGTCGTCGTCAGAGGGTCGGCCTGCGTTGGTGCGCTACAGCAAGGAGCAGCGCCCCACCTCCCTGCCCATCCAGCCCTTCACCTTCCAGCACCAGGTGGGGAAGCCGCATAGCAAGCCCCTGCGGCCGCTGCTGAGCGAGTACGTGAGCCAGATGCAGGGGCGGGCCGGCGGAGCCCCGCCGGCGCAGGAAGGCCCTGAGGGACCCGCTGAGGAGCGCCGGTGCGGACGGACGGCCGCCCCGGGCTCCGTCCGCCCCTCCCCGCTGGGCAGCTATTCCCCCGTGCGCCAGCAGGGGGAGCCCAGCTCCGGGGCTTGCTCCACCTGCAGCCCGAGCCCCGACCGGGCCCGCGGCGGCGGCCCCCAGCCCCCGCGGAGCCTCTCCTGCCCCCTCTCGGCTGGGCTCCTCCCGTACGACCCTCCCCCGGGCCCCCCCTGCAGCCTGGAGAGGCCCCTGACCCCAGGCACCCCAAGCCGGTGCCCTTGCTCCCGACTCCTCCCCCGCCCCCCCTGAGGAAGGAGCCGCCCGCCGCCGCCCAGGCTGCTGTTCCAGCTTGCTGTCTTCATCATGGCTTTGTGCCCGCTGCAGAGTACAGCCCCCTGGGCCATGTGGAGCATGCCCAGCGCTGTGGTGGCACCGATGGAGTCCGTGCCCCCTTGGGTAGCTGTTCAGGACCCCGGGCAGCCAATGGTAGGCAAATCTGAAAAGGTGCCTGTACATCTGACTTTAAGACCTGGATCCAATCAACATTAACCCATAAAGTTTTGCAATTAAAAGCAAATGTCACTTTTAATCAGTGATCACTGTGATTAATGAATATTATGCTTTTGCTATAAACAAGACAATTCCAAACTGAATTTTGTTTTTCAATTTTAAGGATGAATGTTGATTGAATCCCAGGCTAGGTATGTGTATCAGCACCCAGATTGTTGACCCATGCATCACTTCATCAGAGCAAAGCATCATGGGGCTTATCGGTGGGCTGGCCAGAGCAAAGCCACATTGCCCTGCTTTCCATCAGCAGCCAGCCACACACACAGCCTGTGCCAGTCATCTGTCTATTGCAAAACGAGACACCCAGAATCAGAGAGGGGGCCATTTCTCACCCCAACACGTCTGTGAGCGAGGGGGCCATTCCCCACCCAAGTATGTTTGTGTGCTTCTTTATGTCAGTTCCTGCTCTTCGCTTTTCCTTTGTCCTCTCAGATCTTTACATGTTCTTCCTGGATTGCTCTCATTTGCTTCATTCTTCATATATTCATATTTGCGAGGGGATGTGTTTTTCCATTTAAGATAATTATTTGATAGGAGACTTGTGTTTACAATGATTATACTCTAAACTTTGCTTTTTTTGTACTGATCATCTGTTATAACATGTGACTGTTCATCTGACATGACTCAAAATTACCATGGCAACAAGAAAATACAAAGGGAAATTTTCAGGACTGAAAAATCTCAGTTAAATCAGGAGAATCCATAAATGCTTAATGCTTCCTTGTTGATTTATTGATCTGCTTTCAGTTGTTATTAGCACAGTTAGCCTCCGCCAGATAACTCACTAAGATCAGCCAGAGCGTCCTGTGAAACTGTGGGCAGAAAGAACAGCCTTCTTCTCTGTCCCTCCTTTCTTTCCTAACTGTCTTTCTCTCTTCTCTGTGTCTGCTGATCCCGTGTTCCTCTCATCCTTTCTCCACCTCTTCTGTGTTCTCTTATGTCTGCATGTTTCCCCCTCCTCTCTACCTGCCTGTCTCTCTGTCCGTCCTGCCCGGTCGATCACGCTACTGTCTGTACTCTCTATCTGGACTCTTCTTGGTCCACATGTCTTTCTGTTTGTCTATCTACATGTCTGTCTCTCTGCCTACACGTCTACCTGTCTCTGTCTGTCACTCTGTCTGTGCATCTGTCTGCCTGCCCCTCCCCAGTGCACCACCTCTCCCCGCAGGCCCTAAAATGGAGGGAGTACCGTCGTAAGAACCCTCTTGGGGGGGGCAGCTCCACGCCCCTGTCTGGCAGCCTGGACACTAGGAGGGGCGAGAGCCGGCTCACCCGCCGCAATGTCTTCGATTTCCCAGCATCCTCCAGCCACGTCCACAGCCGCCACAATGGTGCACATGCTTACACTGAGTATACTGGGTTAGGACAGGGGACGAGGTTTAATAGAGATGGAGTGCGTGCGCGTGCGTGCGTGCGTGCGTGCGTGTGTGTGTGTGTGTGTCTGTGGAGGACCATGTGAAAGGTACACAACTCATGGAATTGGGAAAGCACTCATTTATTAGGAATGTGTGTTAAATGTACACATGGTAGTGGGATTCTGACAGGTAAGATAAAAAGAGCTGGGCTTCACAGATATAAACAGATTCATGTGTTAGTTTTCTACTAAGTTTAGTATTTTAATCCATGTTTAAATTCTTTTCTGAAACAAACCAATTGACCATTGATGAGCAGAGTGGCACAAAAATTGACAATCAAAGTTTCTATGGTGAAAAGACCCAGTTTGATAGGTTGACGTGGCTGTGGCACATCCCACCAAACTCCATCCCCTAACCACTCACAGACTGTCACATTCGCCCCCTACAGGTCAGTCCTCCAAACAGCTGCAGCACTACTACAGCGACATTTTCCCAGACTATTTCTCCCTGACCGAGAGACCACCCGAGGAGTTCTGTCTGTCTCCCGACGCCTCCTCTGAATCCCTGTCCATTGACCTGCTGCAGAAGAAAGGTGAGCTGGAACACCTGGGAGTGGGCAGGGAGTGTGGGTGGGGCATAGGGACTGTGTCTTTTCCCCATTAGCCGTATAATTAGGCTGCCTCCTATGTACTGATCCAAGTTACTGTCTTATAATGGTGGAACACTGCAGTTATGGGAGCTGGTGTCAGGGCTGACAGGTGTCAGTGCTGACTGGGAGGAAGTTCTGTAATCCAGCTCTGTTAAAGGAACATAATACATGCCTGTGAACACAGTTCTGACCAATGCCAGACAACAGGATCAAGTTCCATTTCTGTCAGCTGAGGATATTCATGATCCATATTCACATATGATGATTTGAAACCTCTGGAAAGCAATGAGTGTGACCCATAGCCCTTACATCTCAGTAGCTCTTTGGTTTCAAATCAGCAGCTGCACCAGTCTCTTTTATTAGGATTGTCCGTTGTATACTGCCATTGTTTTATATTTATCCCATATATGTATTACATTACATTACATTCATTTAGCAGATGCTCTTATCCAGAGTGACTTTCCAGTACAATAGAACATGAGTGTATCCCTTCAAGTTTGAATGAGCAAGTCAGACCAGGCTATCAGCACTCCCAAACCAGTGAGTGTGAGCATAACACTATTCAAGTCCTACCCTACAAGTTAACAAGAATGTAGTTCCAGAATGCTGCTTTTTCCTAGCTCAGTGGTAGAACGTGGCCTGGTGGGTGTTTGGAACATGCAGTGGATGTGAAAGATGTGATTGTGGCCTGACACTGAGTGCCACCTGAGTTGCTGGAGGACAGTAATGAAGTAGTAGGCAGAGAGATCTCCACGCCAATGAGTTCTCTTCCCCCAGGGTCTATCATCGGTCTATCATAAACGTATCCTAATTTTGTCTCTGGTGCTGTGATTATCTGGAATAATGAGGGCTCATTTCCAGTGAGGTGGAGCAACACGCTGTCTTTGTGCATGTGTTTGCGTGTGCATGTGTTTGTATGTACACATGTGCATATACCGTGTTTGTCCGCATATGTGCCTGTGTGTGTGTGTGTGTGTGTGTGTGTGCTCAGGCTCTGTTCCGGAGCTGCATCTACAGGTGGATCCCTAAAAGTACAATCTATCGAACACCATGTTATATGTATGGATATTATAGCAGTTGTGCTTTACTGTAGGAAGTAGCTCTGATTGTGTTGGTGGTGGTACATAGCACTATTAGCCATTTGCTTTGTTTGAAAACAAACACCATAAACAGCTGTTGGGTCTTATACTAGTTTGTGATGCCACACCTGCAAAATCAGGTCAAAAATAGCAAGTGTTGTTGTCATGGCGTTTGTGTGACAGTGTTCTCTGCAGCACAGTAGATTTGCTTGCTGGAAGTGTGAAAAATGAGAGGGGGAAAAAAAGAGTGTGATTACCATAAGATGAAAGAGGGAGCTGGGTGACTGCGGCATGTTGGAGAGGCACTCCAGCAGCTTCAGGGAGAGACTCTGTGAGCTTCTCTCAGGATGGCACAGTGGGGTGTGTGCACTTTGGGGATTCATTCCTCTCTGAGCTCTCACCCTGTGCGGTCCCCTGAGGTGGAGTCGCTGCTAGAGAAGATTAGCCTGAGTGTGTGACCATGCCTTCTCTCTTTCTCTCTCTCTCTCTCTCTCTCTCTCTCTCTCTCTCTCTCTCTCTCTCCGATGCTGTCTCAGGTCTGGTGAAAGCCATCAACACCGCGGTGGATTTGATAGTGGCGCATTTTGGCACCAGCCGGGACCCTGGAGTGAAGGTACAGCCATGTTTCACCAGAGCCCACTGGTGGTGGTGCAGTAACACCATAATAACCACTAGGGGGCACTTTCTATTGTAAACGTTCTCTAGTTACATCACTGAGTCAGATTCATTTATTTTGTTTCACTTCAGTTCAGTTTAATTTGATTCAGTCTGCTTCAGTTCAGATGAGCTTTATTGTCATGACAACCACAGTATGGCATTGCTGAAGCACATAGATAACAAAAACAACCCAGCCATCAGGAGGGAAAAAAAATAAAAATAAACATAATAGTAAAGATAATCACAATGATGACGTTAACAGCTCTCAGTATGATAATAATGATAATAGCAGCTATGATGAGTCCTTTTACAGTGCTTTAGTTGCCTATTCACTGATCCCTCAGGCTAAAGCACACTGCCACATCTCTCGTTCTCGTTCTCTCTCTCTCTCTACCTCGGAAAGCACCCAGATTGAATCCAGGCCATGCTTATGTGAACGTAATAACAGCTTCAGGAATCTGAACTCCTGTGTGCAAGAAATGTAGCAATATGTGCCAAAGAAGAGCTTTTTTGTTTTTACATTATTACTGATGTGAGTGTAACGGACTCTGTTTAACAGCACATTCTGTCTCTCTCTCACACATAGGCCAAACTCGGGAACAGTTCGGTCAGCCCTAACGTGGGACACCTGATCCTCAAGTACCTGTGCCCCGCCATCCGGGACATCTTGCAGGATGGCTTGCGGGGGTATGTCCTGGACCTGATCATCGGGCAGCGCCGGAACGTGCCCTGGAGCGTAGTGGAGGCCTCCACGCAGCTGGGTCAGTGAGGACGAGGAGTGGTGGTGATGCTGATGGTGGTGATGGGGAGGTTGATATTGACGATTACAATGATGATGTTGATGGTGATGTTGATGATCAGTGTTTGTTGTAGGGGTTGATTGTACTGAAACAGGGACTCATGGGAGTTGTAGTCCAGTCAGAGTGACCATGGCCCCTGTGTCTCTCCTCAGGTCCATCCACCCGCGTGCTCCACGGCATGTACTCCAAGGTTAGCCAGTACTCGGAGCTCACCAGTCACAGCATGAGACTCAACGCTTTCATTTTCGGCCTGCTCAAGTGAGTCCCACTCCCTCAAGTCATTCAGAAGGTTTTTCTTAAAGCAGTTATTAATGCTTTCCTGCAGTGATAATGGGAATGCCTCACTATCAAAATGCACAGGAGGAGCACGTTGGATTCAAATGTGTCATTGCACATACCTTGTTTTCAGAGGGTTATGGTTTTACCTTCAAAGCCCTGGTCTCTTTCAGTGGGATCTCGAAACAGCTCTGCTCAGACCCTGCAGCTGTTCCCAATGCTCGGCACTGCATTGGGCTGGGCTTTGATTCTCTCCTCTCCTGAGACCTGTGCTTTAAAATTGGAATCCTAATGCGCTCCGCTCTGTGCTGCACCAGCTCTCCCCGGGCTTTGCAGATCCCCACCCTCTGGGTCAGGGTCTCAGCTACTTGATAAAAGTCAATAGAGGGTTGAGAAGTTAAGCCCGCCCTGTGCTTTTCCATGGAGGTTATCACAGGATTGTTCAAGTCTGCTGCCGGACTTGGGGCTGTATTCCAGCCATGAGCTCTTTGGTCAGGCACGTTAGCCAGCAGGGAGTGTTGATTATCAAAAAGGCGCTGAGTAGGCCCTTTAATGAGGCCAGCGTTTCTGCGGCAAGGCGTGCACACAGAGAACAGCATCATGTTTGTATTCTACTTTCTTCCTGTCATGCAGACAAAGCTGGTGGTATCTTCCCTGCTGTGAGGATGTGTGCAGAAACCTAGCGTAGAACTGCTGGGAAATTATTTAGCCACTACTGGGCAGTCATTTGTTTTTAGTCCACAAACTCTCCTCATCTCCAAACTGACAGAAAGCAGAGACAGGGATCGACTGATAGACCAAATGATTCTAATGTATTTAGCCCAACCTGTTCTTCTTGTCTCATGTCAACAGTGTAACAAAGTCCCCTTGATAAATGTTGTCGTTATCAGTGTCCTTGCTAGTAGAAATGTCATCTCAGATTACAGTGACTGTAATTAGGATTCGAAAAGACAGTACTCAACCCAATTACAGGAGGATTTCTGTTTTTTAATGTATTATTTTAGCTGGGAGTGTTTTTGTCTTTGCTGTTAAATCAGTACATCGCTCCCAGAGTGCAGGGAAACATAGGACTTCACGTTACTCCGGCAACAAGGTGATTACGATTAAAATCTCTGCCTGAAATCCTGTTAGTGTGATTTAGTGTTCTTCAAAATGGTAATGGCATCAATTTTCTACAAGGAGTAGTTGATGTTTTGAGGATGAACCTTTCTTTGTCTTAGCCAAGTGTCTGTTCTCCTTGCCTTTCAGCTTGCAGTCTTTGGAGTTTTGGTTCAACCACCTTTATAATCATGAAGGTAAGAACATTCTGTATTTTCAGAAAGCAACAGGGGTCTGGGTCGAGTATGGGTGCTAATATTCTCCTTCTCACCAGATACCACTGGTTGTTTATTTTAATTATTCTGCAATTCCAGCACTACCAGCCTCTATACAGATTCCCCTCTTTTCAGTAAAATTATTTTTGGTGCCCTCTGGAGCGTCTGTGGGCTAATGTCATTCCTACCCCTCTGTCTCCTCTTGCAGACATTGTGTCGGCCCACTACCACCCCTGGGGCTTCCTGCCACTGTCTCATGGGGCCTGCCAGATGCTTTTTGAGGAGCTGCTCCTGCTGCTGCAGCCCCTGTCCCTGCTGCCCTTCCACCTCGACCTGCTCTTTGAACCCGGGCTCCTCCAAAGGGGCCAGGAGCACCTGCGCCGCAAAGAGCAGCTGTGCTCCACCGGGCAGGGGCTGGAGCAGTCTGCCCGCTCTACCTTCCAAATGATGAGAGGGAGGAGTGCCATGGGGGCGGAGCCCAAGAGGGAGGGGGAGGGGCTGAAGAAAGAGAGGGGGGAGCCGAGACAAGAGGGTTTGAGGGTCAGGAAGGAAGGGGCGGAGACTAAGACTGTCCCTCAAATCGGAGGGAGGGAGAGGGTGGGGCCAGAGGCAAAAGAACCGTTGAGGGAGGGAGAGGGGAAGGTGCCAGAGACGGGGGTGGATCTCAGGAGAGAGTGTGGAGGTGCGGGAGGGAGGGGAGCGCAGAGGGTGAAGGGGGTTGGAGGGGATTCAGGGTGCGAGCAGGATGGAGGAGGGACAGAGAAGGAGAGGGTGAGAGAAGGCCAGGCACATCCGGTTGATGCTGCCAGGCCGAGGGACAAGCAGGCGGGGTGGTGGTACCAGCTGATGCAGAGCTCGCAGGTCTACATTGACAATTCCACCGAGGGGTCAAAGTTCGTCAAGTGGGAGAAGAGGAAGAAGCCTGCAGGCGAGGTCGCGGGGGCGCATGGGGCGGACGCTGGGGCCGGGCGCAGACAAAGCCCGCCCCCTCCGCGAGAGGGCGTGGTGGAGGGAGCCGAGTCGAGCCAGGAAGGGGTGGGGCTGAAGGAGGGGAGTGGTGGGAGCAGCAGCAGCAGCAGCAGTGGCAGTGACTCCAGCTGCACTGCCAAAGGGAGGCCATCCTGGATGGGTAGCCCCCCGGAGTCGGTGCTGAACGAGCTGAAGAAGAGCAGGGAGAAGGACGGGGAGGTGAAGGAGGCCGCACCGGGGGTCCAGGAGGAGGGGCCCTCGCAGGGCCTGCGCTGGAGCAGGCTGTTCGGAGCTGGAGTTGGCGCCCCCATCAGGACGGAGAAGGCAGAGCAACGACTCGCCAAATCCCAGAAGAACAGGTTGGTGGCTGATTTACACTGCCGTTTACACAGTAAGCCTTAAAATAACTTCTGTATGGTGGACACTAAGCAGCCCAGCTGAGTTCTCATAGTGCTCAGTTAGCACCCGCTGATTTCCCCTGTTCTAGGCTGCCGTCAGGTTGGCTGAGTTTGGACAAATCAGTGCTGGACCTCGTGGCTCAGACAGTTGGGGCGGGGAAAAGGCCAGACACACCTCCCCCTCCTCCTCCTCCTCCTCACCAGCCCCTGCCCACAGCACAGCAGCCAGAAGCACTGGCTGCCAAGCAGCACCCACCACGGTAACAGAACACAGTGTTTGTGAACATGACATGAGTTTTTTTTACTGTTTCACAACAGAGTTTTTTACAGAGATGGATAAGACTTGTAGTAGCAGTGGCAGGACATATGTCATTATTGGTCTTCTGAATATAGATTTATGGCCACTATTAGCAAGAGTGAGATGAGAAGGAGGGTCCGGTTGTTCATCTTGCCCCTGTCTTTTAAGTGTATTGGATGTGTGAGGGCTCTGGGCTGTGTGAAGCGTTGATCGCCCCTGTCTCTCCCTCGCTGTGTGTGTTAGGGAGGTGCGAGCCCTGTGCCACCATATTGCTACGGAGCCGGGTCAGCTGAGCTTCAACAAAGGGGACGTCCTGCGGGTCCTGAGCCGGGCCGAGCCTGACTGGCTGCTTTGCGCTCAGGGGGACAGCACGGGCCTGGTGCCCATCATCTACGTCACGCTGACGGAGGAGCCAGAAGAGCCGCAGGGGCCATGCTGAAGAGGGGGGGGAGTACCAAACATTGACTGATCCCCTACTCAGTCACTAAAGGAAGACCCCTAAAATCCTGCAGACCAACATGTAGATAGGCTGAAGACACTGTTCTCTCACACACACACACACACACACACACACACACACACACACACACACACACACACACACGCACTCTATGCAGAGGGGAGCCCCAGTACAGATTTCAGCTGGGCAGTAGATTGCTTAAAGGCTCCCTCTGTCTGTCTGTCTGTCTGTCTCCTTGTGTGTCTGTCTCTGTGCCCTCTGTGCATGTTGCAGACTTCAGGGCTTCAGAGCTTCTGGAAGGACAGGACAAATTCATCACCCTTTTACAAAGCTTTGTGAGCAAGGAGGGTACTAGTTTGCTTTTGAATGCTTTGGTTGAAGGAAGGGGGCTAGCTGGTCACACCACACTCTAAAATTTTTTGGTATTAGCCATGAAGATCCAAACTACTCTAGACCTCTAGAGGACCAAAAATTCTAGCAGCACTTAAATTAATAATTGTTTTAAACCACAAGAAAGATATTTCTGGTGCATTTTAGAGTGAATGGTTATCAAATTTAGTCCTGATTCAGTCAGTTTAATTCTTATGTTCATTTGCCATATGCTGATAAAGTCAAAAAGCACAGATCATGCATCTTTTAGTGAAGTATTATCACTAATGCCATGTAAGGATACATGGTGTTTTTGCCAACAATAAAATACTAAATTCAAACTATCACATGGTTATTCATTTTATCTATATCATGTGCAGATATCTAAATTCACACTAAAGGATCAAAGTTTTGTATGGGTGGCTTTTCACTCCTGTTTTAAGTGGCCTTCTGGCACTGGCGGTGGGTGAGCTGGAAACAGGGGAAGCCCAAACATTGCCTTTAAATCTATCATTACTTTCAACCTGTTCCCCTTTATCCTCCTTGATTAACAGTAAAACAAATAATTCACAGAATAATTGACACCAATCGTGTGAATAGAGTAAATTATTACGCTCGCGAAACAGTGCAGATTGTCTGTAGTTTGTGTGCTTGCAAAAGCTACAACATGAGATCGTTTAATTAACAAGGATGGCATTTATCGATTTAAATTATGTTAAATGCTCATGACACATCACAACTTTTGTGAGGTCTGTGTTCTAAACGTTATTGTTCATTGCACTCAACCTAATAAAAGTTTATTCTCAGTAATTTAAATCAATTTAACTAAATTCAGCTCCGTTTTGTAATTTGAATTTTGTAACACAAGAAAGGTATAATGTGAAACATTTAAGAGAAAGCTTTGGGTTTACTTGCCACTTAACAAGGATGGCAATTTGAATAATTAATTAAACAATCTCATGCTGTAGCTTTTGCAATAGCACACAAATTTCAGACAATTTGCGCTGTTTCGCAAGCATAACGATTTATTCTAATTACGTGATTGGTGTTGATTATTCTGTGAATTATTTGTTTGTTTATTGTTAATCAAGGAGGATAAAGGGGGACAGGTTGAAAGTAATGGTAGATTTAAAGGTAATGTTCGGGCTTCCCCTGTTTCCAGCTCACCCGCCACCACTGCCTTCAGGGGGGCTGTACAGGTGTTTTAGCAGATTTATTACAGGTCACAGCTGACTTGCAGACAGGTCAGAGGGCTCCCTGCTCATTGGACAGATGTTTTGTTTGAATTGGCATGTGTTTGACACGCAGGCTCGTGCTACCGGACTCCCTTTAACACTCCGCAATCGCACACACCATAGACAAGTACTGGTTCAGTTTGGGGCTGTTCTCCCGCTGCATTGCACCATGGGAAATAAATGGCACATGTCATTATTAAGCTCTTAGACTGAGAGACAGTCTGCAGACTTTTCTCTGAGGCACTTTCACAGAATGAACATATTTACAACAACAGATGTCTCAGCCTGCCTGTTACCCTGGTGACAGGAGCACTACAACCCAACTGCCCTGCCTCCACCTTTCTTCTTGGATGAGAAAGGCCTGTCAAAGAGGTGGTGGGACTTTCTGCATGTGCCCCTCCCAGCAGACATTCTTTATCCAATCTCTGCAGCCCTTTCCCTGGCGGGACTTCTCCACGCCATTGGGAGTTTTTATTAATCCAATAGCCCGCAGAGATTGTGTGATAATGTCAGTAAACTGAAATGATGTGTATACTTTGTGAATTATCTATGTGTTGCATTGAGTTTATTTATTTGACTAAGGCAGTCGTTTGCTCCCAAAGGTAGCGCGCGTGCTCTAGCCATGTAGTGAGATGCAGGGCTGTGTTGGTGGATGTCGAATGACAGCGTGACTGAAACGAGGTTCTGAATGAAGCGGTAGACAAAAAGACAGGGCTTTCTGCTCACAGCCCATCCCATGTAATCCTCTGCAAGGTCAAGGGTTAAAGGATCAAAGGTCAGCATCTGGAGACAGAGGCGCAAGAAAAAGGGACAAGGTGCCATATTGACAGGTGCCATAATGGTCACCTCTGAGACCACCACCTTTCAATGGCGGTTGCTTTGGATCAGAATTATCTATATTTACTGTTTATAAGTGTTTATACTTGCTAGACTTGAATGTGGCCTTAAAATAGAGGAAACAAATGTGTGTCAGAGAGGTGAAGCCAATATGGTAGCAAGTCCTTTCTGTACATGGCTAAACCAAACCACTGGATTGAGCTACTGGAGAGCATGCTCTGGATGTTTGCATTGGTTTCCTTTAGCTCCCCTAAATCCAACGATTGTTAAGTGGTGTTGTTTAAATGTTTGAATCTTAAGATTATCTGAGGAAGGACACAGTCATTCTGAATACTCACTAAGCTAATTTTAGAAATTAGTAGTCTATGTCTAACAGAGATTTATTTATTTATTTTTTATCTGATTCATACTTCTTTTTTCTTTTTCTTTTTTTTAGTTAACAATAGTGCATTATTCCATTCAGTTTTACAATTACATTATTTTTGATATTGCTTTTTGTAAATTGTAAAAAACATTTATCATTTCAAAATTGTAAATATATATGATGTTAATTTAACAGCACTTTTCAGGAGTTTGAGGAGGAGGTGTGTTAATCATGTGTTGTCATTAAAAAAAATTAAAATGAAAAATATGAAGAAGTGTATTACTCTTTCAGTCCTCACGAGGCACTCTTGCGCAATTTCACAACGCCTACCTGGGAGCGGATGGGCTGCAGGACAGGTGGCGCAGGTACGGAGCTGGTGACACGCTATTGGGCTGCCGTACCTGTGTGAGAGTGTCTCTGTTCGCTTGTCAGTAAAGCTTTGCACTCTCATTTGCACCCTCTGCAGAAATGAGAGGGAGGCAGTTATAGTGCAGTTGTTTTTAAGTAAGTAGCAGATGTATGTGGGAGATTTAAGGGGCGAGTGAGGGCACTTGCGCCCCCTGGTGGGCATAAAGACTACTGCCTTGACCTGTACAGTTAATGGGCTGGTCTGCTTCTCTAACCGCTTGATGTTTGCGCTTTCAGGAATAAAAATGTGTTTGTCAGCAAGGGAGGGCCACACACATCCATTGTTATTTTGGATGGTTCCCTTCCTGTTTTCTGTCAGTCACTCAGAATTACACTGTTATACCTGCTTGTACATACTTCAAGTGGCACTGATGTCCTCTTTTGTCCAGGCAAAATACAATGTATGACATCAATATAGTATGGGTATTAATAAAAAAGATGCTTATGTACACACTGCTTAAACATGTCTCGTATTTTATTGCAATTCTCTCTGTTCGGCTCTCCTTCTCTGCATCTATATATTTTCCTTCAGATATTATTTTTCTTGCTGTACTCTGCCTGCTGACATTCAGACCCTTTTCTTCCTCTTGTTCCTTTTCCACTCTAACCTGTTTCTTCTTTTCAGCCAGATGGAAATCAGCAGTAAAATCAGCACTGATTCAGCACTCAGTAGGGCCCTATGCAATTAATGCCATTTCAGCACTGGTCTTTAGATGTACTTGCAGAGTCTCTTTCTTTTTGACCACTAGATGGTACTATTGGTCTGAAGGTTCTTTGGCTCTGTCAGAGTATCTTTCCATATCAAAACTTTTGCTTGGACAATTGAAGCAGCAAATAAAAGACTTTATTTTTCCCATGGTATATTCATTAGTGTGTGAAAGCACACACCTTGATTGTAAATTATTGTTTGCCCCTCTTCACCTCCCTTTATGGGAGATGTAAGTAGCTCATCTGGTTTTTGCATGCTTTCACACCCAGAATAATAACGTAGTAACTTTAATGAGCGTCTAATCTCAAACACAGAATGGATGGAAAAAATTTATTTCCATCAACCCACGTATTTTCAAGGGTGTACATATGCCTGAATGACTAGTTTTTTCTTGTTGTGTAGAGTTGTTTTGTTTCATCAAGGTGAATGGAAAAAGTCCAGCGCTCACTTCTGGAAAGTGAAATGTTTTGTCTCCGTTTATTTTTTTTTCCAATGTGCCGTTACACCACCTCCCACCCACTCCATTCCTGTGCGCCTTCCACCCACAGTCTCAAAGTGTGAGGCACGGCACAGTGCAGTGCAATGTGGCCACCGCACAGGGCTGGACTTCCCACCTCAAATTTTTCAGCATCAGTGCTTCCTGCAGTAACTGCAGCATGCCAAAGAATGCACCTGCGTCTGGCGAGGCCTAGTGGGCCACTTGTGTTTCCTGACGTGTCCTTGAGTGTCATGAAGGATAGACGAACACTCTTTGACACGTTTTAGAGCAGTGAAAGAGCTTCCCTGCATGGCCACTTAGGCTCAGTTCATTCATCCGCTAAAATGGAGCACATTCACAGAGACATTCTTGCTTTGGGTCAGCGTACAGTAAGGGTTACAAACTCAAACAATGAGCAGTGCTTGAGTGGCAGTGGTTTATTCAGTGGTTCCTCAAACAGAGTTTCGATTTCTTATGGAGGGACTTTCTCTGCCTCATTTGCAGAAATCTTACTCCCTGTGTCTTGCGCAGTTCTGCTTTGTTTACATTTCTTTCTGTTTTGTTTTTGCTGGTGTACTTTCTGTTGGCTCTTCTTCTATTCAGGCTTAATATCTTCTGCTCACATTTTATGAATATAAAAGAAGAGGGCTGCAGATGCCTGGCTGCAGAGACAGGAAACAAGGTGGTTACTGAAAACAAGAGGCGCTTGAATATGAGAGCAGAGTGAGGGGGAAAACAACTCGATATGTACTGATCTCACCTACAATATCAATGCAACCTCACGTGAGTGTTTCAGGTTGGGTGGATATTGCATGTATGTGAGTATAGCCCCTGTTTGAACAAACCTCCCATTTAGTTTAATTTGAGAATTTAGAAAAAAAATCTGTGAGAGTGAAAAAAAAAAACTGACCACTCTTCTCAAGAAGAGTGACACAGTAGTATATCCTCTTGCAGTATTGTGTTTGTTGGCTCTGTCACTGACCCTCTCGGGGCTGTTTCCTGTGTTTCCATGTTGGTTTTGGAACATTCTCAGACAGTCATGTTCCCTTAATGTCGGGAGTTGGTGTGTTGGTCTGATGGTAAAAATGACACTCTGTAAATCTGACATATGGAGTTTTACAAAGACTGGGAGGCACCAAACTAAAGGGAAATGTTTGTTAAATAGATTATTGCTGTACTCCCCCATTTCACAAACATGACAGGAAGATAATTCATTTCATTCTTGGTAGCGGAGGGGCCCGCAGCTCCTCTAGCAGCCCCAATATATACTTACATGTCACGGCTTGAGGGACTACCATTAATCACACTCTGGACACCCCATGCAGGAATTAGAGTTTCTGGATAGTTTTAAATAGTTCAATGCTAGTCTTATGACATGTGTTACACAGAACAATTGTTTATCAGTTCTACTTATCACAAATGCACTTCTTAATTTCTGTTTTAAATTGTTCTCCAGTTATATTTGCTGTTACACTTTCTATATTTTTGTGGCTTTTCTTGCTAATATAGCAACATTGAATTGAACGGAGTTGAAAGCAATTGAATTCAAATGACCCGAAAGTCACTGATGTGCCACCAAGCTCCCACTAAAGGCAATCCCAAGCTGGAGGCGGACTGGGAACCCGGTGGGAAGTGAGGTCACAAACGGAATGAGGGCTCCACCAGTACCGCCCACGTCTGGTAAAGAAATGCTATAGAGTTAACTGTAGAGTTCTAAATATACTACTCCATTGGCCATTCCTGCCCACCCGCAGCATGAAAATGTCTTCAGACAGGCTGAGCCAGTCTTCCAACGATCCTCCAGGTGAATACGTTACCTGGGACTGGATCGTGCACATGTAAGAAATTATGCCATTGATCAGCTAACCCTGGACAGCAGCGTCACCCATCCAGGTTTGATTTTAGAACGCACACTCATGGACGTGGTGAAGCCCTAAGAGACAGACACACACACACAGGCATGGACTCACGTGTGCATGCATGAATACCCACAAACATACCCCTGGGTTTCGAGGGGTAGTTCAACTTCATGCATTCCCTGGGATGGGACACGTGTTGCAACAGGAAATGTGGAGGTGTAGCCCAGGGCTATGGCCCCTTTTGTGACATCACAATGTGACCTCGTCTTGACGTGTTGTTGTGACAGTCCCATCCAGGTGTAGCTTATTCTTGAAAATACGGATTTATCTGCTCAGCAGATCATTTGACTACCTGCTAGTCTTCTGTGGATTATTCAAATGATTTATTGAATCATATCCTGTCTGTGGTTGCTTCTGTCAGTACTCCGGCCCCCTAGCTGTTGTGTTTATGTTCTCCCCATCTGTCATTGTGTCCATGTGCTTTTGTTTTTCCTTGTGTTCCAGCCCTGCCCCACTCTCCGCCCTGTCTCCGTCCACCTGATCATCTCCACCTGCCTGCCTGCACACCTGCTTCCCATCACCTCATCAGCCCAACCCTATATTTACCCTGCTTGTCTCTGTCTTGTTTGCCAGTTCGTTGCAGTGTTTCTCTTGTTTCATTTCCGCCGTGCATTTTCCTGTAAGTCTTGCCGTTGTTGTTCCTGCCTGTACCTCGACCTTGATTCTGCTCGCTGCCTTGCTCTGTTTGCCTGATTATCTGCCTGCTTGGTTACTGACCCTGCCTGTTCCTGTTTTTGACCCTGGTTTGCCCACGGACTGCCTGCCTGTTACCAACACTGCCTGTTCTGGTGTTGCTACTTTGCCTGACGTCATAATTAAAGCTTTTTGGAACCTGAAGCCCTGGTGTCCGCACTTGAGTCCTTGCCTGAGCCCTGACAGTTTCACTCAGAAACACAGGGGCTTTTATATGTCTAGGGACTTGTCCTTGGAAAAGCACCAAGAACATATACTACACTTGCAGTAGATCAAAATCAGTTTTCACGAGGAGCAACAAAAAATTCTTTAATTTCAGGAAGTTGTTTGACTGGTAACTCAGTGAAGTGTATAATGTTATGATCAGAAGAAGAATGAACTCCCCATTAGAACTCTTATATCATATGAATGCATCTGTGTAAATGTCATAATATCACAGAGGCCCAGATACAGAATCTGCTTTTCTCATTAAAGAAAAAAAAAATCTACAAGCTCTGTGACCTAGACCCTTTGCTGTAAATATGTTTGTGGGAATGCTGCAACCTAAACACTTTTTTTTGTAAGACTGTAGGGCCTTTTGTACCCTATCAATGTGTTTTATTATGATGGTGGACAAAGTATGGCTTTCTTGTGTGAGAGCCAAGGCACATACACACCTGTGAGAGCAAAATTTTCAGAACATGTTTGATCAGTGCATGTAAAGGAGAAAAGTTCCCATGATTCAACTGGCATTAAAGCAGCTCCATCATTGTGTTGTGATGAAACTGGGTTAAATTTTCATGTTAGTATGGTACCTGTTGCTCTGCTATCTGTGTGCTGGGTTTCTCACTGCATTGTAGTGGACCCCCATTTCCTAACTGTTGGATTGTGTGCAAGTGTCTACTTGTCGGCAGTTTTTCTGAACATGTGCATTGGAATAGAAAATAAAAAAAAAACAAAACAAAACATTTCCTTTAAGATTATGAATACCCTTTATTTAAAAAAACAACATTCAAATGGATCCCAAGGTACAACAGTAGAAATAACAATAAACTTGTAAAAAAATTAGTGCATCATTCATACAAAAATTATAGATTTTCTTAGTCATATAAAATCAAGTACAAGTACAGTGTCAGTGGGAGATTTATGCACTGGAAATGAGCATTAAAGTGAATATATGCTAAATGGAAACAAATGAATTCTGGCATTTTAATATATAGCAGATTGTTATGCAAAAGTCATAAAGTGGCAATGAAAGGCTCGATATATGTTGCATATAGATCTTCACATAGTTTGTATAGATTTCACATTTGTTTTACATCATACAGATGTAAAACTGTTACAGAACAGTTTTTGCATAGTTGGTTATATATGGCACTAATTGACAGATGTAAAAAATAAAACATATTCACAGAAGTCTCCACTGGCTATCAAGTGATCCCACAATGGAAGATCATAAAAGGAGATGGTGGTTTCCTGAATCTAAAAATGGGTAGAGCTTATTGACTCAAAAAATCAGTGATATGTTGCTCCACCCACTACGGGGTTCATGAGGCTTAACTCTTCTGTAAATGGGAGATCGTATAGAGCCACAATTAAATCCAAATGAGTCCTAATTGGTAATGAGATATTGACTGGAATCTTCTTTCTTCATACAATATACAAATGATTAAGGCAAATTGCGGGTGTGTGCTACATTCACAGGATGCGGGTTTTGCTGGTGGGCTTGTGTGATGTAGATTTAAAATCCAGAAATAAACTACAGTTATCACGATATGAACTGACATCAGACCACCCTTTTGATACACCTACCACCATCTACAATATTAAAACAGTCAAAGTAGGAAGAGGGAAAGAAAAGTGCATCATTTAACATAAAAATAAAAAAAGATCACATTACTTCAGCTTTTTTCTGTTCCCAGTACCCATACCGCTGAAAAAGCGACAACCTGTAATGTTTCAATCACTGTGTATCGCTGTTCCCAGTACAGGCATGGGCGTTTAATTATGTTCTTCTTCTGCATTTGCTGTTCCCAGTTCAGGCAGTTTGGCTCAGCTTCAAGCCATTGCAGCTCTTTGGCTGTGAAGACAAGGACATAATGGTCTTCAAACACATGCGCGCACAAACACATACACACACACTGAAGGACACCCTATACTCAAGACTATGTTGGCCATGGACAACTGCTTCAAAATTCAGAACTTCTTTTTTATGAAAAATCTTTGTAAACTCTTTTCGTATGGTACTGACCTTACTAAATGTGGTGTTCATTTATATTAATAGTTAATTTGAATTTAATTAATTTAATAAATTTGAGTTAATGAATCATTAATTAAAAATGCATTGTAATCATTTAAATAATTGTAATAATTATCATTACCACTATTAATTCTAATTTTACATTTATTTTGTATTAATTAATTTTATATTTTTTCCAGTAGAGAAATTCCTGTTAAAGCCAACAATAAGATACTCATTTGATTCTTGACTGACAAGTCCGGAATAAATTAAATTAAATTAACACCCTTTCATCAAAATTGACTTTTCAGGTTCTATGAGTTCCTCGATTACCTAAAATGGTTTGCGAATTCCAGAGAGAATTAGCATTTTTAAGAATAATACTCAGCATGTTAGGGAATTTGTTATTTTCAATCATAACTTTCACAGTGTATGAATAAATAAGTAAATTAATAAAAATTGAAAGGCTAACCTTAACCTTACTTAACTTCATGTTATGTGTGTCATACGCTGAACATCTATGTAGTATTTGAATGCAGTTCTAAATGGAGGCTTGCTAACACTGCTGTTAAATTGCAGCAATTAACTGTGTTCTGTGCATCGGGGTCAAGGTCAAGTCTCAAGGTCAGGGCCCCACTGCTTGTTTTCCCTGTAAATAGCGTTCCGATTATTCAGTCTCTTCAGTGGTAACGCCAAAGGCGGCATGGTTTCAGCTGAGGAAATGAGCTAAGGGTACAAATGGCACATCTCTCTCATTGGAGGCATGGTGCTCTGAGGAAGAGCAGAGATTAAGAAACCTCTGACTCATGAACCCCTCCCCTCGATCACCGCGAGGACCGGTCTCGCTGCACGCGGTGGGCTGGAGTGCAGGATTTCCAGGGTAGTCAAACGAACGACACGAGCGGCGGAATTACCCAGAACTTCTTTTTGCTGCACCACTTCAGCTTGTTCTCATGGAAGGTGATGAGGGTCTGCACCCACTCCGCATCCAAGGCAACGGGAGCACACAGCCTGAGCCCACGCTTGCTTGTGAAGCTGGAATGTGAACATCATACATTATTGTTTTTTTATATTACTACTATCATTTTTTGACACAATTCCCAGTTCTTCCCTCTGTGATATATTACCCATGCTGAGGTACCTCTTATTGCCTGTCTGTGCATATTTCTATGGTTGCTCATGGTTATTTCTGTCTCATGTAATTGCCTATTTGAATAGTTCTAGCAGGGCACCTTTTAGTGAAATATCTAGACTTATGAAGTACCTTCCCAGAGCATGATCAGTCTATCAAAATACACATGCGCTGCATGCTTTATTCCAGCCAATGAAATACTCACATGGTGGCACTGATGTCACATCCTTGACCCTTGACCTGATGGTGGTATCCCTTAATGACACTCCTGGGTATTTCTTTGTCGCTGACCTTCAGACAACAGTCCAGCACCAACTCTCCCTGAGTCACTGTGGGAAGGAAGAAGGCAAGGGAATAATTAATCAATCTGTTACCCAACTAATTGACCGTTCAAACAATTAATTGCTCAATCAACCTACCAAACAGTCAGTCAATCAATCATAAATAGTATCTAAGTAATAACTGTAATGTCCCATGCTTTTTCTTTAAATAAAAGAACTATTCACAAAAAAGTGCTTATTTGAACAAATAGACACTTCATGTAAATAGACACTTCATGGTCTCACTCATTCATTCATGTGAACAAGGTATTCTAAAGTCAGAATATCTCATTCACATGTAATAAGCTTTGCGATGTCAATGTCATGCATTAAAACCAAATAACTTTTTACATTAGACTTAAATGGTATCACATATCTTTCTGGCCAGGTTGAATTTCTTTTTATGCATTTTCACTTTGTGAGAAGGGAAGGTGGTTATGACAGCTGGCTGATGATTAATCATGGATCAGTCTTTTTGTTTTATTTGAATGACTTGAGTGCCTGGGGACATACTCCCTGGGCTCCACACTCAGAGCTGAGCAGCAAAGACAAGATTCAGCTCATCTTATCTGCTCTTTATTTGTTTTGCTCCTCAATTAAGCATGCGGTACTAAGCCCCTACCCAGCCTGGCTGGGCACAGTTGGTAGGCTGTGAACAGTGTTGTGTTGAGAGCAGGGTAAGATTGCTGCCCTGTTAAATCTGATTTCCTTTGTTTGATTAGGGCTCCCACATCCCTGCTCACATCTGTTGGATAAAGCATAAACTGTTGTAATTGCCTATGAAATATGACACATGAAAGCGATATAAGAGGGTTTCTCAGCGACATGCGGCACTCCGCATCATTTCACTTGTTCGTCTTGTTTGTCGCAGACAAGGCACTGTACTTTCCCTCCATGGAAACCCCCCTGCTGGTGGACACTGTTTGCATTCTCATCTTATCTTGAACAAACAATTGCACATGTTTAAGAATACTCACATACCCATACACACACACACACACACACATATAAACGCTTGCACATACACACACACAGACATACAAACACTTCACAGGACCCTGTCCCCTACCTGAGCCCTTTATCTTGAGCCACACAACATCTTTCAGCAGTAACAATTTTTGAGGTAGGGGCCTAAGCTCTGTGTAGAAGTGGCACTGAATGTGTGAAATGCTGTACATTGTGAATGCTCCTCAGCTGTACAGGTGGAAGGCTTTTTCATTTATACTTTCAATATCACAATACTTTCCACTATGCCCGAAACCTGACCTTGCTTTAGACTGAAGTCCATTAATGAATTGTGCATTCACACCATATGTTGGCAATATTGTTTTCCTGGTCCTGTGTGCCTTCCCCCATCTGATTTGTATACAGACTCAATAGTGCATGTTGTAAGACTTTTACTGATTTGATTAATTTATTTTGTTTTATTTTTTTTAATTACATCAAGGCAGTATTCTTAATTCACACAGCCTCTACACAGATGTAATTCTACAATAGTAACTTAGGTCATCAGATATGCATCTCCTTGGATGAAAAAAATATGCATTTTCCTGTCATCCATAGAACTCTGTAGATTATGTTTTTATTACAGACCTCTGCAGGTTTAACTCTTATCCAGGTATGTTTGCTGCCTTGTACATCTGGACATTTGCCAACTATAACAACAACTGCACTACCACAGGGACTCAAACCTATAATCTTCTGGTAATAAGCCCAGTGCTTTCACTGCACTACTGCCTACTGCACTGCAACCTCTCCAAATGGTTAAAAAAGATGAGCCTAACAATTGCACCGTAGTTTGAATTCACATTAAAAAGCTTTAATTAACTGAAACAGATGGGCATGCTCTGCTCCACTGAAACCAAATCAGACTGAAAGTCAGCCATCAAAGCTTTAAAGTTTGGGAGTTAATGAAACTCCTCGCACACAAAAAGAAAGAGCACACATACACACAGTTAAGGAGAGGACTTACGGCAACAGCAGTAGAGGAAAAGTAAACAGAAGCAGAGGGTAGAGATGCGTGGAACCATGGCTGCGTTGTGATGTGGCTGTTCTGAGGTCAGTTCCTTGTGCACGAGGTGAGATACCCTTTCCTGCTGTCTGCTCTCTAACTCTCTCTAGTGCTGCTCTGGACTCAGCAAGCTGAATGGAGGCTCTTGGCTCTTTATAGAAAACATGTAGGTGACACTGAGTCACCACCCCTTCACTGATACCTCCCCCCCTTCCTCTCTGTCTTTCTCAGGGACTGTAATTAATGTGGACTATCACAGAAAGGGAAGCAGACTAGCAGGCTTTTTTTCATGTCTTTGTTGCATCACCTCCTTCCATCACTGAAATGCCCCCAATGAACCAGGTCACACTGATCAGAATTTCAAAAAAGTTTACCTGGAGAAGGAAGGTGCTTTCAGAACAGAGCAGTGGAGGCGTGGCACACAATTATAAATCAGAAGATGATAATATCAAGCCTTCAAGTCAATCATTTGCCATGGCAAAATCTTACCTGAAATGTAAACCCTGTGATTCCTTAGGTGTCTGTGTCACAGCTGAGGATTATAGAGTGAGACAACTACAGGATTATACAGTGAGACAACCACCACAGGTTTTAAGAAGGCAGTCTGTCTGGGCACATTTAGGGTACAGAGAAGCAGATTCTGCAGAACTGGCAGTACGGTAACATGTGGCTCCAATGACTTTGTGTGAAGATGTCTGTAGATGTGTGACAATAACTCTGGAAGAGTACTTCAGTCCCTGGTGAGCATAATGGATGTGAAAAAGCACAGCTGGCACCAGCACTAAAAATGGATTCTTGTTTATTTGTGTGTCCGTAATAGCACAACACAGCCTTGTTTAACACTATGTGTGTAAGTTTCGTTTTCCTGAAATCCATGGTTGGCTCCACCTGTGCGTATAACTAGCATTTATTCATGTTGCATTTCCTTCTTATTTCATGGATAATGAAACTACAAGCAGGGGCCTGGCGCATTTCCTGGTCTGAGGTTAGGTTTCATAAATGTAGCAGAGTATGGCACTGTGAATGAAAAACATCTTTCATCGGGGTTCTGTGCACAGATAAAATCACAATAATATTTGTCCTTGTGTCTGCTGACATATTGTCCATTATAGCCAGACACTGCTCAGCAGGATATCAAATCTGACTTCCTTCCATTTACTGTACTTCTGTGTGGTGAAGACTTCAGATGGTAACTAGAGGTTCTGGTGCTGTCCATGCTGGTGTGCTAGCTATGGGATGCCTGTCTTGTGAATATTCACAGTGAGACCACAAACTACAAGTCAGAAAACATCTTGGTAAAGGTTATTAAGGAGGCTAATTTATCAATATTTATTTAATTAGCTATTATTTTGTGGTTTGTCATAAGCCTCGGTATTATTCCAGCATGTACAATTCTTCAGTAAATCTTGTAACTATCTATCTTACCGGTGAAGCAATGATAGTTAGCTAATACTTGTATAGTTATTCTGGGTGGTCAGCCACAAAATCCTTAAAGCCCTTTAGTTTTGAGAATCAATGTGTGATTGTTTATTTATTATTTATATTAACATCAGCCAATTACCAAAAAATGGGTGAGAAAAAGTAGATCAAATGCACTTACTAGTTTTGAGTTAGCCAGAGGAAGCTAGCAAACAGAATGGAAAATCAGAAGAAAGAAATAAAAACTGGCATATCAGGAAATCCCCTGTCAGGAAAATTTCTTGTAAACTTTGGCAGGTGTGCTAAGTTCAGCCCACTGCATGTCTTTTTGGTGAACCCTAACCCTAACCCTAATTTATGTTACAACTATTGGCATCAGGTTGACTGAATGCGCAAGACACAATACGTTTTTGAAAGAGAGCTCCGTCTAGTGTTCAGAATTCATCTGGGAATGAGCTCCGTGCAGTCAGAGTTCTGGGAAAGGGACAGAGGAGCAGCCTCACTGAAGGTGGGGGTTTCTGTACTGTAAAATTCGTCAATTTTACGAGAAGTTTTCACGTGTCAGCTTGAGTTTATCTACCTAACCCCCTCTCTGCTCTGAGGAGTCCTCCATGTTTGGGAAGCTGTAAAATGGCTTGGCTTTCTGTGCTGAAAAAGAGTGAGGGGCTTTCCATGCTCTCCCTCCTCTGTTCCAAAAGGGCAGTTATTTCTGCTATTTCTGCCAAAATAACATCCTTTTTCAAACTTGTGGGGCCTTTTACTCTTGATAAACTGACATCATGTCCTTGAATTCCTTTGTTTGCTTCCAGCTGGCCCTCATATCATTTTAAATCAGAAATGTATGATTTCCCCGCAAAAAATACACATTTTGTGTGATATTAAAAAAGTTATTTAAAACTGTCAGACTCCCGCAATTAATGCCTATTGAGTATTCATGATAATGCAAGTGGTAGTGAGTCAGTGACTGTTTTCGCTTTTTTTGCTGTTTTTTTTTTTCCTGGCATTTTGTATGCATTTCTGAGCCATGATATTTTTCTTGCAGCTACAAGTAAAGTGTTGCTTAACATTTTGAATTGCACAGGGTGGATTAATTTTTGCTAATCCCACCAAGTTTTCTCTTTTCTCTTTTTCTCCTGTGATGCAAGAAAAAATTCAGACTTGTCTGACAATAAAGTATCATCATCATCATCATCATCATCATCATCATCATCATCATCATTTAATTCCATGCAGACAAGCAACAGAGATAATTCAACGATTGAGTGCCCCTCTGTCAAAGCTGTCAAAGAAATATACATATTTTTGCATTTGTATTTTTTACATATTTATGGGTGAAGAAGACAGACAGTATTGTATGGAGTGCATTGCACAGGTATTTGCCCTTAGCCAGGAGATAAAGGCATTTTGTTCCATTATATGCATTTCTTTCTGGATAGATCTATGGAGTTCTCTTTGCAATCCAAGGTTGGTTACCCATATTGTCTGCATCCTTTTGGATGTCAGTATTAATTGACCACTGTAGAACCAGGTACTAGAATTACAGGGGCAAGCATGTATTTAATTTGAATAAATGAGTTTTTATTTGCATGAATAAAACATGGCAAACAATGGCTTGAATTCACATTTTAAATAACAAACAATTAAGACAGATTGATTTGAACACAAATATTTACATGAAATTCCTTTTCACAACAGAAAAGTAAACTGGTTCTGTTTTTGAAGGCAAGACTATGAAGTTGTCCTTTCCTATTTAGACAGCACATGCAAGCCATGTCTATATCCATCTATACCCTGGATTCAATCAACATTCTGCATTAACTTTTAATCACATTTAAATATACATTTTACTTTTTATTTACAGACACAGAAATCACCTAAATCAATGACAAAAAGGCTTTATTGACAAAAGCATCATTGGGATTTATTTCTATATCAAAGCTGAGGATAGATATTGATTAAATCCAAAGGGTGATGTTTGTTATTTAAAAGCTACATACAAAAAGACAAAATCATGAAATAGAACTGTCTCATTTGACATTGTTAGAAAATGACATTAGTCTCCATTAAATGTTTGCGTGACCTCTTTACAATAGCCACGGTTCACAAGCAAACAAAATGATGAAAAAAGAAATCACAGTCGATTCTGCATGATTCTGCACTGCCTGGATTCCATATCCCAGATACAAGGGCCGAATGGAGCAGAGGAGACAGCAGAGTGGTCCTAACTTCTGGTTCCTGTAGAGAAACACACAACCCAGGAGGAAAAACCATAAGAAAAGAGAGGCTTGCATTCACAATCTTTGAGCAGCAGACAGGCACTGGGGAGGTCATTGTGGTCTGAGACAGCAGCAGGATGAGCAAGTTTTGAAGGAGGTCAAAGCAGTGAGCCAGAGTTATGTGGCCTGATATTCTGATAAACCTTAACCCGAGAATACTGTAGTCCCTATACCAAGCCAACATGCATTTTTGTAGTTTGTTTTGACTATTTCTTCCTTTATTTGGGATGTTTGTAGATGATGGGTTTCACAGAAAAGTGGATATATTTTCCACGACATAATGTGTCTTACCACGTTTCTTCTTCCTTTGAGACCTTGACTTTTTCATAGGAGGGTGTTTTGGGTCATTGGACAGTCTGCTGATGAGTTGTGCCACCCAGTTGTTCCCGCTAGGAAGTGGAGCACATAGTCGAAAGTCCTTTTTGGTGATGAACCTACAGGCAGAGGGGTCATTCAAGGTTAATCACAGGTGTAAAAGGGACCAGTAGTGAGAGTACCTATGCCTGTTACTCCTCAGGTACATCCCCGCACTCAGGTGTAGCTCCCCAAAGGGCTTCCCTCACAACATTACATTCCGTTCATTTTTATTACCTTTACCATTTTATTACCATTTCATTACCCATTTTATACCCTTTACAACATGACTTCATAGAATGAGTTATGGCTAATTTGCAGAATTCCCTAAATTACACCTGCCCCCACCCACAAAAAGTAACATTTCCTCAATTTGCCATTCAAATTTCCAAACTTCCAAACAAATAACAGGGTAGACTGAATCCCATTCTGAGGAGTGTAGGCCCCTAGACCCGATCCCTACCTGTTGAACCAATAAACCAAAACAAACACAGATCACTGAGAGATACTGCCATATTGTCCATTTACGAAGCCAATGACGGTGAAGGCACTCACAGTGTAGCTGGAATCGGGCAGCCCTCCTCCACAGTCTGCATTTTGTAGGATACCACTATTTTATGGGGGATGCGCTTATCTTTGGTGGAAAGACAGCAGTCCGGTGCTTCATCAGTGAAAGCTGCAGAAACATCCATAAAGCATCATGGAGTTAGTATGTGCATTTATGTACTTATTCGTTTCCAAGCTGGACACTGTAATTGTACAAACACAAATGCTTAGACCTTCAGCTATAGGATATGAGAAGAGAAGAAAGTTTAATGAAAACAACAGTCCCTTCAGCCCACTTTAGATCATTATTTTGCTTGTAGTCTAGGTTGCATGAGGCACTGTATCGAGTCTTTGGTCTCTGCTTCTGCTACAAGTCTCTGTAAGTTGTCCTATGCACCAATATCTGGGAAATAGGTTTGGCAGTCTTCAGCCATTAGCATCAGCCATTAAAGTTGAAGGCTAATGCTAGTCATGCTTTCTTTGAGCCTTTTGATGAATTGAATTTGTGCTTGTGTCTGTTTTTCCTCTACATCCCACATTCCTTATGTTCTCACTATTCTGCATACAGCATTTTTACAGGAAAGCTGCTGCAATGAATATCTGGACTTTCCAGGGGTTGCACACAGCCAAGAGTGGAAGGGGGGCTAGACTGCCCTTTGAGCCACTGATCTCCATATAAACGAGATTTCACACTGCGTTCTGGCGTTTAGCACCAGAGCCCGCGGGCCAAGATCTGAATCACGCAATGCAACACATTTGCGGGATAAGGGGACTGCAGACTCCATCTCGGAACTGACAAAGGAACCGGATGTAACTGGCTTTGTTTTTACAGGGGAATCCTGGAGGTGCGACCCCGTGACTCTGCAATTTAACCCACTGGCGCCATCCCAGGCCAGAGCTCTCCAGCACAGACCCAACATCCCACCAGGCTGGGGGGCCGTGTCCAATTGTCGAATCAAAGCCTGTCCTGAAGTAGGACTCCGAGCCACTGATTTACTGGATAAACCTCTGTATATGATGCCAAATTCTATGCCCAGAAGAGCCAGGAGTGTTTCCTCTTGGCACGACACTGCAAAAGGCTTGATTATATCTGATGCTTTAGTGTGGCTTGTTTTGGCTTTATCCGGAGCCTTTAGCTCAGCACAGACCAAAGAGCTCTGCTAGGGGACTCATTCTACGCTTCCTGCTAGATGTCGCTCATTCTTTTCCACCCTGACAGACTGCTGCATTTAGCTTTCCTGCTGAGAGAGAAAAGCTTGACCTTTGGCCCCTGGCTTGGACATAGGCCCTGTAATGAATGCCTGCAGAACTCTCTCCCTATCTCTGGTGAGGAACAGCTTCATGAGAATAATGCTGAGTCAATGCACTGGCTGTAGAATGAATCTGCTTCCCTTATTTATGTCTTTATTATTTTCTTTATTTTCTCTGCATCTCTGATGAAGTCATTAATACTTATCAGATATGTGCAAATCTTAATTAACAGCAATTAGAATAAAAATTTACATACCCCTCCTACCCTATGCTAATACCTGCTCAACCTGTGAAACCTTCCTGCAGTGTCAGATTGGTTGGACACTACTATGGCACCTGCACCTGAATGAATAACAATCTATTTAAACACACATAGATAATTATTCATTCAGTGAATCAATCAATCAATTAATTGACTAGTTGATATTATTATTATTGTTGATTTATTGTATATGTAAAATACCTTATTTTAATATGCATACATGAAAGCACCATAAATCCTGGTGTATATAAAAAATGCTAATTTGCACTTTCCTTTACAGGTGCACATGCTGGCGCGCATGTTGTTTGCAGGTGGAGGGTGAAAGTCAGTCTGCTCCAGGGTCTTACCTGCCACGTAGCTGCAGAGGACAGAAGCCAACAGGAGGAGCGCTGCGCCTCGGAATGCCATGCTGTTCTCCTGCTCTGCTTCAGATCGTCTGCTGCACGTGCCTGTCTCTGTGTGTGCGTGTGCCGCGCAGGCCTGTAGACCTACTGAGCGCAGGTAAGGTGGCACAGTTATATATAGGCACACCTGAGTTTGTTTCACTTTCGTTATGTGTCAACAGTCCGCTTATTACCACCCACTCCCGTAAATCCACACAAGGTGAACACACCTCCCTCCCTCACTCTCCCTTTCTCACTCTCTTCAGTTAAGTTTACATGTCCAGGCATCACTTTCAGCTTACTAGTTGAACCAGTAAGTGACCTCCCTCATTGGGGCAGGGTGGTATTATACGTCAATTTAAAGGTGGGATTGTCAAAAAAAATAGCGATTTATCACAATTTATGCACGCACAGTACATGCTTGCTGATTGGCAAGGAGATTCGGGCAATGTTGTTACAGAATCCAGAGATCAAATGTTCCCTCAGTCATAATTTATGGGGCGTGCAAGACGAGACAACACAACAGCACATCTTTGGCCTACACAATGTTTTTTTATGCTCTTATGCATTAATGTAGACATGCTTGTACATTTATAAATACAGCATTAACTATAGCCCACTCTCAATGAGGCGTGACCAGTCTCTTTTCAGCAGTGCTTGAACAGTAGTGCATATGTGCATATGAAATCTACTGTAGTAATTCAAATAGTGACCTTATATGCAAGTTTTTGAATGCCTCATGAAACAGGGCCACTACTCTTTCTGCCAATAAATAATTCCTCTGTTGGCACCACCGGAACCTCATAATGCTTGTCTGCTGTAGTATTGCTGCATTCAAATAGTGGTCTTATATTCAAGTATCAAATGCCTCATAAAGCAGGGATACAACTCTTATTCATGATAATGAATAATTCTTCTGTTAGCACCACCAGGACCTCATTGCTTGCTAATTAAAACATAACCCTATCCTTTAGCCATGGGAGTAAAATGAGTTATTCTTATGGGTAAATATATTGAGTCTGCATATGCAATTTTGAGATACCAGAGCTGTGTTGCACTTGTTACCATCCAGCTCATATTTTGTGGGTAAATTTATCTTTTTAGTTTTCAGAAAACATGCATACAGTGTTACAGGGCTGGGAGCTGAACAAGGACCTGCACACATGCACTTTATTTACAGTGATTAATTCTGAAGAAAAAGGAAGAAAAATGGAAACAGAGAAGAAAGCCAATGTTGTAGTAGTGGTTTCTTACTCAGCAAAGTGGAGAGAAACCACAAAAAAACCCACAGAAAAACCCACACCTGCTTTTAAAGGGGAAATGAAGCACTAGAATGAGTTTTTTGTTATTGTTATTTGTTTTATTTATTTATTTTAGCATTTTCCCCCTTTCTACCCAATTATGCAATAAGCGTATCACCCCTGCAACAACAACCACTGAACCCACATAGGTGTGCAGAGTGAGACACATGCAGTCCTCCAATACACACACATGCCTACTGAATTTGTTTTTCACACTACAAATCCCAGATGGCACCAGGAGGCAAACACCATTAGAGGATAGGTGCATCCTTATGACCCAATTCAAGCAACTTAGACGTCCCAGGGTGTCAAGAGTAGAGCGATGAGAGGAAACTGGCCCAACTAGCCACCTGTCTGTTTACCTGCTCTGCCAGTGTATATGTTATTTTAGAACAAGGGTGAAATTGCTAATGGCATAAGTTTTATTTATACACTTTAGATTATTATGTTTTGTGTAGATCAATTATTATTCTAGATTTGTTGTACATCAAGGTATCTGAACTGGTAGTGCCAAGTCATAAATTAATGATATCATTGGCTTGTTCTGTCCTGAACAAACAGGACTGGGCTAAATGATGTGCACCAGGCGTAATACCTGGTTAGCGATGTCTCTTGTTAAACCTTTACGGCCAAGCAATGTCCTTGTAGCTAGCTGTTAGGCAAGTCAGAAAACATAGGTCTTCCAGTGAGTTGAATGGTGAGACTGCATGCTATAATTGGCAATGTTATACCACTCAAGTGCCTCTCCACAAAAAGCCACCAAAAGACCGGCCTGTTTGAAAAATATCAATGGAAATATAGTTAATTAATGGACATTATCAATTTTACCATTGCAGAGTGTTTTCAAGTAAAGGTGTAACAAAGGGAACGACTAAGCAATCAGCTCATATAGTAGATGCTATTTAGCTATTTAGTTTAGCTAACATCAGCTAGCTAGTTCATGAAAAAATACTTATGTTAGTCATCTAGCTATATGGAAAGTAAATATATAAAATCATGATACACTGTCACATTTTTGCATGCTTTTGATGTGTCACTCTCCTTTTTTTGGGCTGACATCAGCAACATCAGCATTAATTGCCACGTGCACCTGGAGGGAACTTCAGAAAATACCACAGCCTAAGGGAGTTTTCCAGGAGATGACTTGCAGTTACAGCATATAACATGTAAAAAAAAGTTTCATTTCCTCTTTAAAACAGCTCGCCTGACAGGACATTGGCAAGAATAGGCAGAGAAGAGGCTAAGCTTGTAAAAAAAAAAACAACAAAAACAAAAACTTGAGTGTAAAGGGACCAAAGGCTATTTGCAGTTGTTTAAAACAACTTAAGAATGGCTTCCATGTGCTATGACATTTCTTACTTTCGCCCCAGGCAGAGAATTAGATTTTCTTTGTGGAGGAAATTACATGACATGTCTTATCCTGTATGTAACAGAGGGAAAGAGGTTTCAAACAGTAGTATCAGTTGTCTGCCACAGAGAAATGTGACTGTCAAATGATCCATCTTTTTTGAGTTATTTTCATTAATTTACTAATTAATTTTAGTCGGTAATGTTAAGAGTTCAAGAAGGTCAGGAACAGACAGGGTTCCATATCTAGAGCAGACGACTTCATTATAGTGAATTAATTTTTTAAAAAAAAGAGCAATTCCATAACTGTGCATGGGAAGAAAAAAATCCTTGCATTTAAAGACAAAGTCGCAGACAAATCAGATTATTATGCAATGATTGAAGAATTATGTATTTTTTGTAATAGCACTTCACATTAACATGGCTAGCATGATGTGATCAATCTGGGTGATAGTCTCATGTTTGCTGGGCTGGTGGCACCAGCGTACAAGAGTGGCGTACTTCATAAAGTGTTACTCACAATCCTTTCTTGGATACTTCATATTTACATTTACATTTATTTATTTGGCAGACGCTTTTATCCAAAGCAACTTACATAGGTTATAGTTCTATAGTTCATATGTCTCAACTCATTAAACTGCATGCTTGTCAGAACTGTTATCTTGCTGGTGTTTGCTTTGTGTCCGGTTTATTTATTGGGGCAATTATCTGGAATTCCTTTTGAAGTGCATGGTGCCTTCTGTGCAGACGATTGTAAAGTAGATTGTGTGGGTTTTGCTGGATAACAAACTATGCAGAGCTGCAGTATTTGAGGTGCCTGGGCAGGACACACATCAATTAAAACATTTAGTGGGCCGTTAATCTAATTTCTTTACCCAGTGGTACTTTCCGTGCCAAGTTTTTTTCTCTCAGTGTGGCCATATTACATTACATTACATGTATTTAGAAGACACTCTCATCCAGAGACACTCTCATCTCTGCATGCCTGGCTGACATCTCCAGCCTGCACCATTCAGCCGCTGCAGCTCATCCAAAACGCAGCTGCTAGGCTGATCTACAATCTCCCTAAGTTCTCCCGCATCACCCCCTTACTGAAATCCCTCCACTGGCTCTCAATCGCAGCCAGGATCAGCTTCAAAACCTTGACTCTCACCTTTCCTACTGCAAGAAAGACTGCCCCGACCTACCTCCAGGACCTCATCCTACCCTATGCACCTGCTCGACAACTTTGCTCTGCTACATCCAGACGCCTCGCACCTCCCACCAAAAGATCGAAAGGCCCATGCTCCTCACAACATCGTTTTTCCATCATTGCCCCCCAGTGGTGGAATGATCTCCCCACCCCCCTGAGAACAACTCCTTCACTCCAACCCTTCAGACGTGGGCTGAAGACACACCTCTTCAGACTCTACTTGGACTGACACCTTTGCCATTTTTTTGACCTTGTAAATTTATCCTTGCAAATCTTAGACTCCTGGCTTGTACTTGTAGCTCTTACCTTGTATCGTGCACATTTTTTGCCCAGGTAGTATAGCGGTACTTTATTTTCCCTGTGATTGTATTTGATATATGTAATCCTCGATCAGATTAGTTGGCTCGCGACACCGACCTTGCGCTCAGCCTCAGCACTATCTGCATTGTATGACTTGTACACATCTTGTTTTTGTGTCTGTTTGCCCTCTATATTCACTTTTGTACACCGCTTTGGATAAAAGCGTCTAAATGAATAAATGTAAATGTAAAAATGTAACATTGACACAAATCAAAACTGGCAAAAAAGCAATCACTGGGGTAAATCTTTTTGTGATTTCACTTTACATTATGTATAATAAAGGTGTTAGAATTGGAGGCTAAACCAGGTGGCAGTATAAGCCTTTGCTGTGGCAAAGAAAGTTTGGTTGTCAAACCTTTGTGGTGATAGAAGCATGTGGCGGGTGGTACATGCTTGGTGGCTGAAAATGGTGACATGGCTACACCTCTTATGACAGCACTTACTGTCACAATGTTGTACTTACTGTCACAATGATGCCAAGTGTGATCTATTGATTCAGGGTTTATAATGCTCATTGCCTAACCCTATTCAGTGTGCTTTTTGTAAGTCACTCCAGATAAGAGCATCAAATGAATAAATGTAAATCATTACTAAAATATGCTGCCAAGCTAAGGCATACATCTGGATGTAATTACTAAAGAACTGGGTTTGTGTCCAATGCATTTAGCCAGAGCCATCTTATCGTGAAATAAGATGTTCAACCTTCACAAACCATGAGGCCATGGGGCTATCCCGAAATCCACCCCACCAATAAACAATAAGATGACCCTCTAGTCAGCTGTCGACTGTCTTGCAAACTACAAAAAGGCTGTTGATTCATTAATGACAATTTACACACACCTACATGTCTGTGTAGGTGAAGTTAGTCTTCCTCACATGGGACACCAATTATGTAGGGACAATGCCTATGGTTAGAGGGGGGTACCACTTACGTGTAAGAAATATCCTTACATGAGGTACCAATTACGTTGGTGATAATTAAATTAAACATGGCGTCTACCATAGTGGTCAAAATAAAAGATCAGTCTCAATTTCGTTTTGTATATCAGTCTCATAAAATATGCTAAGCTATTAATTTGGAACTTCACTTAATAATTAAATTAATAATCATAATCAAAATGACCACATCAATAGTTAATCTTAATCAAATCACAATATTATCTATTTAGCTAACTAAACAAATAACACTGATGATTCAGCTAAGAGGTGCCGGTATTTAGAATTCTGATCAGCAGAGGTTGGCAATATTCATTCCACGTGTAACATTACAACAGACAACCTCCACGTTCCTCTTTTTAACGCAGGCGGCCGGCTGCTCTTCTGATATCCCCTCTAAAATAACACGTAGCCTAAAATTATGACTTTATTCTTGTAATATTATGACTTTTTTTCTTGTAAAATTACAGCTTTATTCTTGTAATATTACAACTTTATTCTCATAATATTACAACCTTATTCTCAGAATCTCTGATTTTTTTTTTCTTCAATGTGGCCCTTATACTCTGTCGTAGTTGGGTGAGAGGTTGTGAAACTGCAACATCACTTCCTGTGAGATCGCATTTCACATTAAAAGCGATTTATGTATTACTGTCCATAAAGGTTTAACAAATAAAATGAACTAATCTATCTGTGGACGGCACTGTACCTACATCTGTGTAGTATTTATTTTTGAAGTGAAATATTTTCCACGAGTTTTCTCTTTGGGTCAGAAGTCAATCTTTTCTCTTGGGTTTTTTTTTCAGTTTTTTTATTCCCCCTGGAAAGCCTCTGTGCAGTGCTTTATGATACTCATGGCTGTGAAATGTGCTACATTATCTAAACGTTGCTGTTTTGCATGCAGGGCAGAAGTCCTGGCATATAAGGATGCCTAGGACCCTGCAGCCACTAGGGGGCCCCCCAGTTGATTTTTTTTATCAATTTGAATACTTATATATTTTTTTTCAAAATGTACTTTTCTTGGCACAGAAATCCTATAACAGCAGAGGGGAAAGGGAGGGGGGTGGTGGCTGGCTGTCCTAAGGTACTGACATGCTCTTAACCTCTGCAATTGATAACTGACCTAAGATCAGCTCACCCAACACCAGGCATACCCTTAACCATGGTGACCAATCATCTCTATTAACAAAATGTACTTATCTTATGCTTAAAGTGTCATATTTGTATGTTTACTGCCAACAACAGCTTGCCTATATGTGCATAGCACCACCACATCTCATTATTATGTGAGCCAGCCAGACACAGAGTTTGCAAGTTAAAAAATGACAGAATAATAGGAAACAGTAGTGTGAGAGCCATTATGCAAGCTATGTGAGAGAGAGAGAGAGAGAGAGAGAGAGAGAGAGAGAGAGAGAGAGAGAGAGAAAGCATTAACCATGGCATTTAAAATGAGGTATCTGTGCAACCTAAAAAAGTGATGCAGCGTAACCAGGAAGGGTTCTTTATAGCTCATTGAGGGTGAAAATTTGTTTCATTTCATGCTCTATTTCACATTCTATTTGTTAGGCTCTCAAAAAAAAAGTACTTAACTACATTCATCCAGTGTGTGTATGTAAATATAAGTGTGTGGTGGGCATGCACAAGAACTCACGTGGGACCGGAGGTGGGAGTGTGTGTGTGTGTGTGTGTGTGTGTGTGTGTGTGTGTGTGTGTGTGTGTGTGTGTGTGTGTATGTGTGTGTGTGTGTATGCTTGTGCATGTGCTGTGCATATGCATGCCTGTGTATATCTATGCATGCGTGCATTTCAGCACATCCATATCTGTGAACCCAGAGCACAGCTCCCATACACTATTTCAGTATAATGCCATTATCTTTTCACCTTCAAAGAGAAAAACCCACATCCCCTCTGTAGTATACTATGCAGTCTCTGGTAAAACAGGCACTTCTATTATTCTTTTCATCCTGTCTTACCAACCACTGGGCCAAATCTCAGTAACAACACCAGACATCACAGTTTGAAATCTGCGGGTGAGCTCACTGTGACTGATGTTGCATGACGCAGGGAGTTGGAAGTTTGGTCTTTGTTTGTGTTTGTGTGAGACATAAATTTGTTTTCTCTGCAACTGATTTTTGTTGTATTATGTTTCATCTATAAATATATGTCAAATCAGAGAGAGGGGAAGAATATCTTGAGGTGCTCTTTCTAAACCAGTTTTTTTACTGAATTTTTTTTGACAGCTTTAAAATTCAGTAAAGCCCCCATTTATAATTTTAAACTTGTGAATGGGCAGAATAAAGTGATATGAATAGTTTTTTTTACAATTATGGACATTTTTATGGAAGCTTGTATGTATCATAACATTGCATTGTACACATTTCAAACTGCTGTTTGAAAAATATTATTTATGCTAAGTGGAAGGGTAATGACCCCTGAAAGAAAACACAAAAACTAAAATGAAAAATTCCAGCTGGAACTGTTTTCCGCATGCTTTCTACATGTTGCCTGCAGTTTAATGCTCTATGCAGAGCTCACACAGCTCCTTGCACTATTTTAAAAAATCACGGCAGCCATATCTCATGATCAGATTCAATCAGGCTCAAGTTTTATTTAAAGCCACATATTTCATTATTGTGTAAAGGGGAACTGTGATATGAGACTGTTGCATATGGTACCCAGATGGAAGTGCTGTCTGCCCCCCTACTGCACTTGTGAAACATCTCTGTATTGCATTTTCTACACTTCCCCCATGGTTGGTTCTTATCACTATTACTTCTGGGGTCTGACAGGAGAAAGAGACAGGTGGACTTCTCCTGGGGGAGGAGACTTAGCTTGGGAATGTGTCCTTAATAACCTATCCCTTCCTCACCTCGCCTAATTGGAAGGGGCCTCTGTGTTGGCCTTGCTTCATAAAACGTGAGCGGTAATGACTTTGCAGAGCAGGTTCGGCACAGTGCTTGGCAATAGACTGGCATTATTTTGTAAACTGGGAAGGGGCGTGAGATCGTTCCAAACCCCCGTTCTCCCCTATCACCTGAGAACAATCGCTTTTTGTGAGTGCTTTTGCACTCTTGTTTACAACAACATCAGGTCCCGACAGCATTCCGACACCTTCCCGGCATTTCCTTGAGGGGCCGAAATCTCTGCCAGATCTTTGCGGAGAGCTGGAGCGGGTGCAAATTTTGCCAGGAATGACCCTACCACATTACCACCCCAGGGCAGCCAAGCTGCACCTGCTGTGCGATGCCTGTCGGGAGGGTGACAGCCATGGACAGGTGGCACATTGCATCTGGCAGCCCTTGGTTTAGAGGTGGAAAGTCCCGGCGGAGGGTTGGCGGTAATTGTTGTTGACGTGCAGATGCAATCAGACTGCAGCATTTAAAACTGTCTGAGAAGAGTGTGAAGGGGAGGTAACGCACTCATGTTAAATTAGTGGTTTTGTATTCCCGTGAGACTGGTCATGATACCCTGGCTCTGCTTACTTTATATAGTGCCAGTGATCAGGACGCAGTGCAACACAGCGGGCAGCATTTGAAAATGAACACCAGGAAAAATATTAATGTGTTAAGTTACTAAGAAAGCTCCAGATCAACAAGACTAAATTCTAAATTCTGGTGCGTCCAGCTAAATGCTTGACCTTAGTTTATTTTGTCTTAGATGTCATTTGTTGCAGAGCCCACTGTTGTCTTCTGCAGCCCCAGGCCATGGCTTTGTGCACCTGGTTGGCCTTTTTAGTCCTCCAGTAACTCACACCCCCAAGCTTAATGTCATAAGAGGTCCAGCTACATCTGATATCTTGAACCCGTGTTGGAGGTTCGGGGACACCATTTACCAAAGGATGGAAAGTCAAGGATGCTTACCTCACAGACCTGGTCATTGTCAGCTGATGACGCAATCAGATTTGAAGCCCAGTCATAGCTCTCAGCGTGCACTCGAGAAGAGCTCCTTGTTGTCTGAGCCACACAGGAAGTCTTTGAATTTGGCAGTCTTTGAACTTTCATCAGATCATGCTGCTGTTTATGGGTTCACATGCACTGATAAGAATTCACCTGGCTGCTCATGGTGGGACTCTATTTTAATCTACTTATCTAATTAATTTTGAGTGCAAGATTACAATTCATGCATATTTGATCTGTTAACATTTACACTGTGTACTACAGCACTGATTCTCAATTCTGCTCCTGGGGGCCCATTGCTCCGCACGTTTTCCATCTTTCCCTGCTCTACCTACCTGACTGAACTCATCAGTGGCACATTCGATTAGCTGAGCACATCTGATTTAATCAAGAGCATGTTAATCACACTAATCAGGTGTGTGTGGAGCAAGGATAGACAGAAGATATACAGGACAGTGGGCCTCCAGGAGTAGGATTGAGAAACACTGTACTACAGGGACGTCACCATCTAAAGGGACTTGGGCTTTTTTGCAGGAGTTTCATATTGACTGCTGTGCAGAACTGTGCTAGTGTTGTTATTTCTGCACTGTATGTCTGTATGCCTCAGTTGTTTATTGAACTGGCCCCTGGTGAAAGGTGATAATCTTAAGGACTTTTTTGTTGTTGGCATATAACACTACAAAAAATCCCCCTTTTGAAGTTCCAAGAAAAAGGAGTGGCTTTTTCAAGAATTCTGTCCAGCTGCCAGATACATACTACAGGTATATGTGCTTATTCCTACTTTTTATGCAGATCCAAGTACCCCTGGCACACACTGCAACCCTTTACTGTAATGCTGCCTTTCAATGCATGTGCATGCTGGCCTGGTTGGACATGCAAATTATTTTGAACTTTTGAACAACACATTTGATGTACAATGCAATATTAACAATGCTTTATAAATATATATTATATATATTTCATACATAGTTAATTATAAATACACACACACACACACACACACACACACACACACACACACACACATATATATATATATATAATGGATAAATTCTATTTATACACATAATTATAATGTATAAATTATGCTATTCTACATACTATATAGATTTTTTCATGCGATCTGAATCAGATTCAAGAATATATATGTTCTTTGCTGAAATGTATGATGTATATGGAAATGTATGACGCATACACATTACTACACCTTAAGTAAAATGAATACATTTACAAAGAAAAAAAGAGTGATTTTTGTTCTGAAGAGAAGGACAAATAGCAGTACTGAACTCACTGTAAGAAGCAAATGTCTCTCAAAGGCATGGACTCAACCTTCAGCAAACCAGCATCATTCCAAAGCCATTTGAAAGATATTATCTCTTCTGTTTCCTGGCAGCTTTTTGTGGTCCAAGCAGAGAGACGAAGTGGGATGAGACTATCATTCATAACTGACAGGGGGGAGGACTACGATATGTGGGTGGTTGAATTTGAGGCCTAAACCCTGAGCAAGTGGTACGTTTACTCTCCTCACAAACACGTTTTGGACACATTGGTGATCACTAAAAATTTTGGATATTTGAATAATATGTGAGAAAAGTAAGTCTTTCATATATTTTCTGTCAAAGTTAAGAACAAATCTGGGTTGAAGCCAGGCCTTAATATTCTCACTGATCCTTGCTATTATAAAAGTAACAATGCAACTGTTATCAAAGTAATAGCAACTGTTAAGGCATCAATAAAATGAATGCTGGCACTATGCATGCTAGTTGTGAAATGATTATTTAATTCTCTAAGTAACATTCCATACGTGTGTTCATACCCCACACTTTGAAAATCTCTGGACTCTACTTTAGTGTAAGCACAGACAGTGGCATGCCTATAAATTCAGACAACTGGCTCTCACACCACTGGAATTCAGCATTGACAAAGCAGTCATTAGGTTAATTATCTGCATGATGGCATTAATCAAGATTTAATTCCAGGTGCGGGATGGAAACCAAAAACCCCTGCGGTTCTCCGGCACTGAAGCTGTTTTAAACTTTGACTCGATCTGTCTTCACATCCTTTGGGCCTCACTGGCATTACTGTTCCTTGCTGAGCATGTGTGCGCTCATTGGCTTAAAGCATCTTTGGGTGCGGGTAACCCGACCGGAACAGTCCAGTGCTCACCTTGGAAGCCCAACTCAGCCCCAGTTTCAGTCTAGAAACCTCACCTGTATTCAGAAAGCCCTGGCTTTATCCCAGAATTCCCAGGTTTAGGTGAGAGGTGCCCAGAGACCTTCTTCCACACTTATCATCTGCTGGAGGAGATTAAGCCTCAAGCACATGCACATGCACACATTTCAAAGTGTTATGCAATTTTGGGATTGTTGAGAGAACTTCCTTTTTTAATTGGCACAGTTTTTGTCTTTTCCCTAGATAGCAAGCAACAGGAGTCATTCTAACACTGCAATGTGTTTTTCTTGGCAAAACACATTGTTATCTGTTCTTATTTTATACACTTCAATAACTTCAGCTCAAAAGAGCCTTTTTGGAAGTTACAAAAAAGCAAATAAATAAACAAAAAACACCCTTTACTGTAGTTCAGCTTTTACTCAATGTACATTTGACAAAAATAACCTAAATACCTTCTGTACATGTATTATTATTTTTATGTATTCATCATTTCTTATTTGACTATAAATTCCTTTATATTTTTGGGGGGCATGCTTGTGTTTTTACCTGGTTGCATTATTTCTCATAGGAACTTGGGTACAGCCTTGCAACTGTAACATGTTGTAGTGTCAACCATTCCTCTTTCTCAAGATAAGACATTGATGACAAGGTTGGAATGTGTTTGAATGCGTCTATTTCTTGGAAAGCCTATAGAAAGTAGAATGGTAGAAGCCCATAGGTCAAATGACATGCTGTCTAGGATGGATCATCTACTGAGATAATGGTGACAAAGCAATAAATTCTTACTGTACCTGTTTATTTACTTATTTTTAAATATGTTCATTTGTTTATTTATTTGGGGTCTCATTCCAATAAAAATGTAAGTATGCTGAACACATTTCTTCAGTTCCTCCTCATTCCTGACGTGGCCTTCCTTCTTCCTAAGGAAAGGTCAGTATTCATTTGTGAAAGCATTCACTGCCAATGCCATGTATGATGACTGTGTGTGTTACGGCCTGGTCTAGGGTCAGACCGCAACAGGGACAAAGGGGAGACCAGGGTCGCGATACAGAACGTATAACAATTTATTATATAACAGAAATAAACGTAACATAAACCAAGGGGGTGACAGGGAACAAACTCAGGAGTCGATAAGCCAAAATAATAAACAAAACACACTCTAACTAACAAGGGGGGGAACTAATTGACCTAACAAAAAGAAATATCAAACAAAATACAACAAAACTTCCCTTACTCCCTTACAACCAAAAAAACAGTGAGAAAAAGATATAGAAAAGAAAACGGCAACGACTCCCTACTCCCACACCCAATAACAGTGAAACGGAAAACCAACCAAAGGAAAAGAAAATACTCACAAATACACACGAACGAAGACCTAAGTTTACAGTGGACGAAGTACAAATACAAAAACCGATAGTGAACCTATACCGAAGCGAACAACTGAATACGAAAGCGGGAAAGGATGCACCCACGGGGGGGAGGGGATGAGACGGACCTAGGGAAAAGTAAAACGACGCAACGCACACAACCGGGACGAAAACAAAATACATCGGGAAAACAAAAAAAAACAAAAAAAGTACACAAACACAAACGACCATGGTCGTAACAGTGTGAGAAGAGGAGATCTCAAAGAGAAGACATCTGTGAGGAGGAGATTGTGCCATGTTGTTGAATGCAGCGCAGCGAGCCAGGTAACCCATGGATCACTGGGGCAGTGACAGGGTCCGAGGCCTGTGGGATTAGAAGGGAGCGGGCTGTTAAAAATGCACCAGTCCTTGGCATCCCACCCCCAGGGTAATATGGCTGCCTGACCCTGTCCCACTTATGACTGCTCAGCTGCTGATGGCTGTATCAGTTTGATATGGGGATGTCATAGCTACTGGCCAATGAGGTGACTGATGTCTACAGCTCTGTTCAGAAACCTATTTGCTGAGCAAAACTAGCACACTGCAATCTGATCCCACGAAGATTATGGCATAAAGTGAACAAAAACAGTAGGCTATGCTAAAATGAATTCCAGACTTTCACCTGGAAATAATACAATCATCGAAACCACAACATATCAGCATTTCATTGTGCCCTGCAATGTTAGTAACTAACGCTGAAGCATTTGGGAGGCAGCCACAGCAATATCATATATCACATATCCTTCACTCAAAGTTTATGAGTCCCTTTAATCCTGTTAAAGGACCTGCTGTCAACAAGTTTTTCTGTCATGGCCACATGAATTCCCCTGAGGACAGATGAACTTTGCCTCAGTAGACTGTGGGAAAGAGCAACAGCTAAAAAGAACAATGCAGTCTTGATAAGTTTGACTCATCATGGGAGTAATTTATGACACATTTTGTATATTGCGTTGTCAGGTCTCGCGCGCGCACACACGCACACACACACCACCAACCGGTTCCAGCGGTTCCCAGATGTACTGAAATACTTTTGTTTGTGTCTCAGAAGGAGTTGATTTACATGTATTTGCAACTGTCTGTAAACGATGAATATGATTCATTGATACGGTACAAACTAAGAGTTTTGAGGTGATATGGTATCTGTTTCATCTGCGGATTCTTGGACGCGAGATGGGAGAGATACCCTTTTATGGAACTGATAAAGGCTAGAATGAAAACTATGTGGCATGGGACCCTTCCAGACGCTTTGGTGTGGAGTAAAACATTCAGAATTCATTCCACTGCTGTCTATGCAACCATTAGAGCATTAAAACTTACGTCAGCACTTAAAACAGAAGCGTGTTGTTTTTTCACCAGAAAAGGAGTACATGTGAAGATGCTCGAAACTGCAAAGAGGAAATCTCTGCAAATGTGTGTTCATTTCCAACTGACTCATCTCTGAAACCGACCCCCAGAGACAGAGGCAGAAATCACAACACGGTTAAGACTCACACAGCCTTTGTGTCAGTGTAAAACCTGCTTACAACTGCCACTGTATTTTTTTCAATCCCTGTGTAATATGACAGGACAGAAAAACCATTTTAAGAATGGCTTTTGTAACTGAATGTTAATTCTGTATATTTGTCTGCATAGTCTTTCCATTCATAAAATTATGTACAGAGACTATATTGTAGAGAATACATTTTTAACTCAATGAAGATATTGTACAAAATATGTATTTTTTTCTGTTTTGGTCTATTGCAATATATTTCTGTTTTGCACTGATATATTTAAATGCATTTTCAATCAACTGAAGAACATATTTATCAATGTATTACAATATATTTCATTTTAGTATGGGTTTATTGATTTGCTTTGCAGATGTCCTTATCCAGGTCAATCGAAAAGGCATACTTATCAGAATGCTCAAAGCAGGCTACAGTGGCAGTGCCCCACTGAGGACTTGAACCTGTGGTCATAAAACATACATATGCATGCATATATTCATATACATATGCATATACATACACATGCCATTTCCTCAATATTAACGCCTTACTACCCCCAGTCTTGTATGGTGTTCACGATGATTGATTCTTTCCATGTGATTCGTTGGCTAACATAATTGTAACAGCATTTTTCAAATAATGTTTTTATCGTATTCACGGTAGTGAAAAAAGAGTTTTATTGTTATGAAGAAAAGGCATGTGTATCCAACTTAATAACAATAATTACGTCACCACCTCACCATCTGATTGCCTGGCCCATAGCCATTTAATTCTAGCCAGCCAGTTACTTTCCTCAATCCACAATATGATCCTGCACGCTCATATTGTGCGCTGGATGCAAAACATCACAAAATCTAAAGCAAAGGAAACACTTTGCATACCATGCAGTTGCAAACCTGAACAGCATACCTATACTACAATGAAGTGGCATGTCAAACAAAAAGTCAATGCATTTCTGTTGCCTTGCTGAAACTGATTCTCTTGGTTTACAAAGATATTTACCAGAAAGAGGTAGTCTAAGGGCATGATGAAAGCGCCTTCTGAGCTTTTTTAGAGGCTAGTCAATAAACACAGACAGAAGACATTCCGCGGAGATCTTGGAAATTCCCTTCATGCTATGACCACTGTAAATACAGAGTGAAAATGTGCGTACAGGGTTCAAGTGTCCAGGACCAACTCACACAGGTCAATTTGCGGGAAGTTATGTTGCTTGCTCCAGGAGGAGGACTTCGCTGCCAAAAGATATTATCTGGAAAAGAGCCATGTTCAGATTTTACAGCTTTGTATATTTGCAATGTCCTAGGAAAAGATTAAAGTTATATCTTGGATTGCTTCCTCTCTACCAGATGGGAAATTTCCCTATGCCCTAGTGGCCCATTAGGTCGCTGTTTGCAATCGTGAAAAGTCCCCTTTATTTGAGCTGTCACTTTAGTACAGCTTTTATATGGTGATTTATTGTTTCTGAGTTTTTGTGTAACCAGTGCAAACGTCTGAACTCTGGACTTGTTTTGCAGCTCACATGAAACAGCACTAAGCAGGGTGCAAGTTTTGGAAGTCACTTCAAGCACCTGAATACATTTTTTAAATCGCTAAGCAAACATTCTTATCCTGGGTGACATAAATCAATTAATACATCATCCTTTCATGTAGCCAACTCTTGACTGAATCAAAGCAGGCTTGGTATTAAACCTGCAACCCCTAGATAATACGTGTGCATGTGTAGGAACCTTAGGTTTAGAGGGCCTCCCACCAAATCAAATCACTGTAAGCCTTGATCCTTACCCATGAACCGACACGGACACCCAACCCCTTATTGTCAATATATACAATATTTTCAAATTTCAAATCTGGTCCTGATAATGACATATGGCATATTGCATGCCTGGAAACTCTCACATCAGTAAGCATAGTTACAAATCATTTTGTCATATGGGATGAATGTTAACGCTGATATTTTGAGTGAATCCACTTCATTTGGTCTGAATGTGCATACCCTGGTTCACAAATTAAGGCAAGGGTGAAGGAGAAGGGTGTCTGTTGAGCAAATTATAAATGAAATGCATTCAGGTGCTTGAAGTGATATCAGAATGTCACACACACCTCAGTGATGCTCATGTGGTCATGCAATCTACAATAAAACTCAATATTTTAATTATGCATGGGGGAGGTATGGTTCTGTGTATAAAATGTGATCCATGTAAGTGTTCACCCTCCCATTTCCTATAAAACAAGAGTGTATGAATTTTCAGTGAAGCGTGAATGAAGAAAGAATGATAAATATATTTGCACCACCAGCCTATGAACATATACAGAGCAAGGAAAGGGTCTCACTTTGATGTTACAACCTTAAACTGAACCAAATTAAATGACAGCTCAAGGAAAGTGTTTTGTTGAATGTATCCAACACTGATAAGCCATTGATTTTATGTGTGCTTGGCACGTTCAACTAAATTTCCCACAGTTAAGCCTGAGATAGTTACATTTAAAAACTGAATCACAGATTAGATATGCAAGTAAAAGGCTCATTATAAAGTTCCTGATAAATATTTCACATAACTGCCTTTGTTGCCCTTTAACTGTCCCAGGCAGAGACAACCGTTCAGTTTGAAAGTGAAAAGAAAACCTACACACCTGACAAGATGAAACACATTTCTTTTTTAATAGTATTTATCATTATCACCATTTGCATGTTTTATAGGCATTTTATGGCCAATGTGACTTCATTGTTAGATGATAGTTAGATTATTTGCTGTTAAACCAGCATGATGGACTAAAGCATTGCTTTACTTGTAGTCAAAAAGAAGAATCATAACTCCTGGTGTGTGGGACCACTTCAGTGCAATAAACAAGCCAGGCCTGACAGACCTCTTTCTTCTTGTCTGATGAAACTTCTGACATTAGGATAATTGCTTCAATTGAAGTATCAAAAGAATCATGCTGGCAAGAGATGACACATGCTGGGTGTGGTTTGACCTAGTTTCCCATTACCTGTCCAACAAATGTGTTCTCTGTTGGTATGCATATTCCTGCCTTAAATGCAATGGGTGGAAATCACAAAAGCAATACTAAGTTTTATCTCACAATCTATATATGCATAATTTAGTTTAAAAAAACAACGATCAGGATAAGGTTGTTGAGGTCTTGAGGAAGTCTTACATTTCTTATAAAGCACTGGTGTAATAGTTCCTCAGTAAAATATTTCACAGTCATTTTCTGATTCAATGTTTACACAAAAGCAATGACTTTATGACATTTCAGTTAAAACATCAACCAGACACTACTAACCGGATATATGACTCAGCTGGGAATTGAACAGATTTGGTAGCTGATGCAGGCATGTGGGCAGAAGGCCAGACACCAAGTTCCATTGTATTAGGTTCATTTCAATGTGAACCATACAGAAGTGCACCACAGTACATGCAAATGCAATCTCTGGAGAGGGGCAGTCCTATCCCCATATTTCATAGGAAATCCACTCTGGCATCTTCAGGTAAACATGTCCATCGAAGCAAGATTCCATACCACCGAGGCATCCATCCACAAGGTTCCCAGCGATGGTCACTCCAGGCCTAGGATCCTCCTCTGACTTTGGTATCCATGACTCCAGGATGATAGTGCTCCTTAGGAGCAGGCCAACACGGTGTCCCCAAGCCTAGAGGCCACATGCTATGGAGCTGGCATTCTTCAGCTGCCCTCTGCTATTCTCAGCCTGCGTTACCATGGGGCCGGGCAGCTGGTACTGTAGGAACAGGGACAGAGAGAAGGGTACCAGGAGACACTAAGGCAGTGAAATAGACACCAAGGATACCGACAAACCGGAATGCAAATGTACTGCTCTCTCCATCCAATACCAGGCCACAAATCTATTTGTTCCCTTCATTTTCTCCCCATATATATAGAAATAAACAGTTTTATCATATACTCTCTAGTATACAGTGGGGTGTAAATATGTACGCCAGTATATGAATACAAATGAGAATATACTCCCTCAGCCCTGTGCTGTGTGGTCCTCTTCACGCTATCGAGAGCCAGGGTTGTTGTGGTTCAGCTCCTGCACTCAGATTCAGCTCTTAAGCCAGTATCTATGTTTCTATGCAGAAAAGTGTAAGTGTCAGACAGATATTTATTTAATCATGTCATGTTTATCATCCTTGCAACATCATAAAGGTAAATATCTTTGCACCTTGTAAGTCATTATGGGTGTAAATGTAAGTATCCTGTAATCTGAAATACAGTAAAAGCAAACTGGCAGACATGTCCCTTGGAAAGCAGGGATGTAAATGAGATGCGACATGTTTCTAGTTTCCTCCTGTCACTTTTGGCAGGCTTTTGTACAGGCACTTTTGGCAGGCTTTTGTAATGTAGTTTCATCCAAGAAAAAAATGGCTGCCATCTTTTGAGTGCTCTGTCAATATTAGTGGTTGCTTAGTGTCTATGCCAGAAGTTCATCGGAGAAATAAAGCCAATATGTCCCATGGGAAGCTTAATCACTGCATGATACTGACATTATATATGGTGTTTTACTTTGAGTTAAATTGAGAAGAATCCCTGTACCATTTCCAATTTTATGACGTGAAAACTAAATATTCAGATTAAACGAGAAAGCATGTCTGAATTCCTGATTTTTGTGTTCTGTGACAAAGGAACAAACCTCCTCAGTCACTGTGTCCCCCAGCTGTATCATCCTTACTGCTAACTGAAGAATCACATCTGTGTGTTAGCTGCAGAATGCAAGAATGTCATATTCTCTCCTTTCTACTTTTTATCTCGTGGCTGTAGGAGCCACAGTTGAAAATGACTGTTAGTGCAACAGTCTGTATTGTAGATTATACAGAGCGTGTAGTGTGCATGGATAGTTTTTCTTTTTTTACTTATTCCTTGTGTAGATGAATCCTTGGCACATATGACAGAAAAATTACCATTCTTCCAATACACAGCTCACTGAACCGGCTTTACCACTCATTTAAAAGGTGCCAAAAAGGTGAATGAGGCAAGCTTTCTGAAACAAACCTGCAACTCATTGATCCACCCTCACCATGAAGACAGAGGAAAAGATGAACAGAGGAGAATCTTAAAATAATCAATCCAGACTCTAGAGAAAATGACCGACCTATGAAGTCAAAGCCCGAGCCTGCTATTCCAATGGAAATACTGCAGCAGGTTTGACTCTGGTCTACCAGAGGGAAGCTGCATGCACAGCTAACTGCTGCTAAGAATCTCGTTATTTTTTAATATTTCTCATCCAGAGCAACTTACAAGGGCATTGCCAGTGAGATGCATATGGTGGAACAGGAATGGCAGGAACAGGTCCGACATGTTGAAACATCCTGTTGAAACTCTCCTCATGTTTATAACGGATGAGCACAGTTCTGTGCAGAGCTGGAATCATGGGAAATAACTATATGTGTGCCACCTCACAGCAACAGCCTCCAAAAACTTTAGTGTCCACCCCCACCCCTCATTTATGACACCCCCTGCAGCCTCTGTGTGTGGAGGCTTGTTCCCATGTCAATGCAGCTGTCACACCTAGAAGGGACTTTTTACAGTCAGCCCTCGTCTAGGAAGCAGGGCCATGAGACACAAGCCACAACAAGTCTGAAAATCATCACGTGGTTTACAGCAAAATCATTTATTTATTTATCTACGCTCTTTAGCACAAACGAAACTCATCCTAACCCTGGCATCCATCCACTGCCTCTTAATCCTTAGTTAGGCATGAATGTGAACATATACAATTTAATGTTTGATTCACTGCCATTGAAACCTGTGAGTGTAGATAGAGCCGGAATGTGACAGGTGGACAGGTGCACAAATGATAAGGTTGTGCACTATTGGCTGGACTTAGGACAGACACTTATTATTTCATGGTTTAAATTGCATTCTGCTTTGTCACCATTCTTGTGCTTTCTGTCTTTATTTACCTGCTACTTTTGTATTTTTGCAAATTTATGCATGCCATGTAACCTTATGCATGCCATTGTTATTAGCCTGCTTTTATTAATTAAGCTTGGATTTGCTTATGAAGTACTTCAAAGTGCAAAATGTATGAAAGTTCAATACAAACTAGAAAAGTGCATTTCCTGAAGAAAATGCAGAGTGTGATTGCGACCTGGCAGCGAAAACGTGCTAACGTTTGTGAGACGATCGCTAGGATGTGGCTAAGTGGTTGCTAGGGTGTTGCTAAGTGGTTGCTAGGGTAAACAATACGGTCACTGGGGCATTGCTAGGGCGTTGCTGGGTGGTTGCTAGGGTGTTGCTAAGTGGTTGCTAAGGTATATGAGGTGGTGGATAGGGTGTTGATAGGTGGTTGCTAGGGCTTTGCTAGATGGTTACTAAGGCATATGAGGTGGTCGCTAGGGTGTTGTTGGGTGGTTGCCAGGATGTTGCTAAGTGGTTGCTAGGTTGCTGCTAGGGCGTTGCTGCGTGGTTACCGAACTGTTGCTAAGTGGTTGCCATGGTGTTGCTAGATAGTTACTAAGGTATATGAGGTGGTTGCTAGGGCGCTGTTGGGTGGCTGCCAGGGTGTTGCTAAGTGGTTTCTAGGTGGTTGCTAGGGTAAACAATATGGTCGCTGGGGCATTGCTAGGGTGTTGCTGGGTGGATGCCAAAGTGTTGCTAAGTGATTGCTAGGGAAAAATAAGGTTAGGGTTAGGGTTTAGGGATAGGGTTAGGGTTAGGGTTTAGGGTTTCAGGGTTTCAGGGTTAGGGTTTAGGGTTAGGGTTAGTATATAGGATGATACCTATCTCTAACCCTGAAACCCTAAACCCTAACCGTAAACCCTAACCGTAAACCCTAACCCAAACCCTAAACCCTAATCCTAAACCCTAACCCTAACCTTCTTCTTCTTCTTTTCTTCTTCTTCTTCTTCTTTTTATTATTATTATTATTATTAGTTTTATTAGTTTTAGTAGTAGTAGTAATAGCAGTGTTCGTGGTAGTGGTAGCTAGTGGTGGTATTAGTGGTAGTGGTAGTAAACGGGTAAGCACATAATTTACTGTACCTTTTGGGATTCCTTTTTAATGGAATTGTTCTTCTTCTTCAAAATTAAATGCTGTTGAAGAATTATCCACATGCTCACTTATAGTACATACAGATGTCAGCCATTCAGTGGTAACCTGCTCTTTATGAATCATGCTGGCAGCAGGTGTAACTGAAAACACCTCGTCCATTTGGATACCCATCATCTCACTGTCATGACAGTGTGAACTAGACTGAATTAAATCAGGTTATCAAAACAAGCCATATCGACATGAGTCACTCCGCTTTCACTCCTGAAGATGCCGCTGTAAGACAGCTCTCTTAAGGTCAGTGCATCTAACACTCCCATCAACCTGCATGTCCAAGAGACTGCAGATGCAGTGAGGCCCCAGATAACTGTTCAAAACCCCCTAATGTCTCCTGAAACTGTGGGAAATGTTCCTGTGCAAACAAAGATGTTCACCAATGGGAAAAAATGGTTGCATTTGGCATCTCTTAAAAAAGGTTCAAATAAGAGCCAGGAGACTGATGGGAAACAAATAGACTAAAGCAATCATGGTGGCTGTGTGAACAAAATCTGGGAGGTCTCCTTCCACCCCCCATCTTTCTCTGATTTAGTGGTTGGTGGAAGGGGGCCAGTGACATTGTGCAGCAGCAGCTGGGGAGAGTTAGAGGCTTGGGGTTGGCAGGCAAGGGGATTTTGGACACAACGGTGAAAGCACTTCTCACTTCTTTCTTTCCTCTCACCATGATGACTTAAACCATACTGGGATTCCACTAACAAATCTCCACTAGGTTATGATGAGTAAGACATCATTTTTCAGATTGCTTTTTACCTTTTTGATACCCAGTTTTTGAAACTAACTTCAATTATTTATCACTTACATTCTGAAAATGCAAGGATGTCAAGAACACAGCGCCAAACCAATTGTGCATGCACAAATAAATTCATGGAACCTGAGACGTGTTCAACACATTTTCCTGTATAAGAGATAAAGTACCATATTTTGGCCAAATATAAGGTGGGGTTTATTGCCTTATGTTGCTAATGCAAAGTGGTGATAGCTGGCACCACAGGGCATTGGGGGACACAGAGGCCAGAGTGTGTTTTCAAAGAGACATGGCTGTTTTTCTGGCACTCATACGGAACATGCAGAAGCTAGTCATATGCAATCCTATGATAAAGTCCCAATCCTATGATAATGCACCCAAGCAGATCCAGTTCAATGCTTTACAAATTTCTCCATGATGACAATTCATCACCATATAGGCATCCTGATTAGGATATTACTGCTTTGTCAAAGGTTGTGATGCTTGATTTTTTACAACATTATGAAGGAATTTTATTTATTTATTTATTTATTTTACAAAGTATGTAAATTGTTTTCAGTGTCAGTAGATTCCAACTAATGATAGTGGATTACAAACAAGCTATAGCTGATACCTTCAATGGCAATAAAGAAAATTCATATCTGAATTTGGATTATGGTTTGTGTGATAAAGGGCATTTTGTAAAAAATCCTTTGCAAATGGAAATATCTTTATACTCAGGGGATACCTTATGCTATGGGAGCCAGGATAGTATTTAGGTCATGGTTTCAGGATGCAAATATGGTTATTGTGCTGGACCCTACAGGGCAACAGTTATGAATCTTGCTTTGGAAGTCAAAAGCAGAGCTCTCCCCATAGTATCAATCAATCAATTGAACAATCAATTAATCAATGACACAGTCAGTCTAGCGATCAATCAAAATTGATGCATCATAGAGAATCTTTTTTTTTTATAGTTGCATTGTCCCAGGGCCCTAGACAGAGTTTTTTCACTGTTTTCTAGAGGGAATAAAAAAACCTGAAAATCCTGCATCAGTTTGGGGGAAAACTGGTAAAGTATTCCTTAACCCCTGGATAAAGCAGTGTATGTATATAAAAAGCAATCCCCTAGTTGACTCCAGTGCCCAGCCTCCTATACTGCAGCACATGTGGAACCCAGTGCATTCCTGTTCTCAGATTTAGGAGGCTGATGGGAGGAAGAGGTTAACTCTGGAATCTGCCGAGATTTGTCCTGATGTGTTTTTATTTCCAGTTACGGTAATCGCTTTGCCTTTCATGCTTAGACAGGCCCCGGGGGCAAGGCGAGTTTGTGGTAAATGAGAGCGTGACTCCAGCCACGCATGGGCTACCAGCTTCACAGCACCGCTGTTTTCACAATCACGGGAAGGGAGCTGTCCTCTGCTGGATGAGAATAACGGGCCTTCCTCTTTTGCCTTATCTTATCACTGACAGTGTTCTTCCGGCCAATTCATATCCTGAAGGAAACCTACTGCACGCCTGTGCTTTAGTTTAAATGCACACAAATGGCAAATTTGGACTAAATCCAGGGAAGAAACACACCATTTGTTTATGTTCTGTTTTTGGTACCCTGTACATTTAAACTGCTATTTTTTGAATACAGAACTAATTTTTCATTAATTCTGATGACTGTTCACTTTCTGAACTGGTTTCATGAACAGTTTCTTCCATTTAATATTGAGTCATAATTATGGGTAAATGTATATTAAATCAAGGCCAGTGTCAAGCCTCCCCACAGGACTGATTCATGATCGCATTCATCCTGAAACCATTCCCTAGGATTTCTGATCTCATAGAGCCAGGCTTGGTGCCTTACACTTGGGTTCCCAGACTGTTAATCAGAGTGAATTACAATCACAAAGAATTTTTTTCTTTGTGATTGTAGAGTTGTAGATTGTAGAGAGTTTTTTTCTTAGTATTTGTTTCTCAAGTTTTGGAAAGCAAGGACCAAGGAAAGGTGTTTTGCCACAGTGTGCTTGAGGTCATGCTTTTAATCTCTGTCTGTCATATGGTTTGGTGTTGAGAGATGCATAAAAGACATGAAAAGTTTACTGACAATTCTCCATTTCTGTTCTGCAGCTTTGTGTTGGCACTTTGAACCAGAGAAGGACAGGTGAGTTGCCTCTCCACTGACGGGTGGTGGCCCCAGATGCCAGCTTGTGCCAAGTCTCACGCCAGCCTGCTTAATTGCTTTTTCCCTGTCCACCGCCAAAGTGACGGAGCAACCTGACATCCATTGGCATTTCTCAGGGGTCAAGAATTGCCTCCTTTTGGTGGTCGTTTGTTTATTTACTCTCGCCTTCCTGCATGACACTCCATTCCCGCTAAGTATCACACAGACGCCATTCCCACAGAGACTCTGACTGCTGAAGTAATTTAGCCTAACGACAGGCCTTTCCGAGCCAGCCGGCACCAAACATAATCACTCATAACGGCGGCTTTAATTACTGCGAGGAGGAGGAGGATAGAGAATTACGCGTGAGAACAAAGGGTCATGAAAACCTTTTTCCAATCACACCATGTGCTGAGAGTGTAATAGAGACTGAAAGAGAATTAAGGAAAAGATAATTAAATATAGCTTCTTTTTTAACCTTGTCTCGTATGCTGGCAGGCATGTCTGTTGCTGAAATTTAAAGTCCTCTGACAGCTGAAATCATTAAAACATGTCCTTTGCTGTAACCATGTGGTGAGATTTGGTACTGCGACTCTCTAAGGCTTGTGTGGCACCATGAGATGTGGCTGTTCTGTATCCATCTGTTCCGCAAGGTGGGAGGGTCGGGGTCCGAGGGTGGCCAGATCTTTGTGAATTTCATCCCACTAAATTCTGCAAATTGCGAATTCCCCCCTCATTTCAGCTATTCTAGGCATCAAGGTGAGGAAACATCTGAATTTTTTTACTTCAAAAATGTAGATGGAAATGCAGGGTTGGCTTTCTTTCATTGTAGTTACATATGACAGTAGCTGACAATAGCGGAAGAAATGAAAATGACTACAATGTGCATTTGCAGATCGATTGTGATGTCATTAATTTGGACCTACTACAGGGCAGTGCAAGACTTAAACAGTACCAGAGAAGGGATCAGAAATGTCATGGCTTAATTTTGGCACAGGATGCCTGCCCCTTTCTGGAATCATGGGCAAACTGAGACCTCCTCTGAATTTCTGGCAAGCTGCTTGAGCTGGGGGTGGGGGGTGGGAAGTTTTCAGCCATCCCAACCCTGTCATAGTGTGCGGATAATCTCGCACTTTGGGCCTGGCTTTACCTGAGCGGTGGGCCGCAAAGCTGTTTTGGATTTGTTATAACTAAAATGGGGTAAATGTTTTGAACGTGCCCGTCAGCAGCCCGCTCTGGCAGCAGCGCTCTGTCTGTGGGCGTGACAGTCCAAATGGGAGGATGAGGTGCCCATCTGTGATCGCTCGCCAATTGGCATCAGTTTCAATGATCCAGCTGACACTTCCCTGGCTGCTGTGACCAGTGGCCTGGCAGAGTTTTTGTCTCTTTTAAGTCCTCCACTTTTTGCCCTCAGGTTATGGGACTTGTGACCTCTGCTGAGCCTTGTGATACATTTACTTTAAGGCAGAACAATAGAAGAAAGAAAACACTTTGCACAAAAATACAGAAAGCATAACTCAGCATAGGACCTCCTGGTGTCATTGAAGTCTGGGAGAATCTGAAATAAAATAAAAATCTATAATCCACAGAGAATAGTTTTTCTGCTCATTGAGTCACCGCAGTGAACTGTTCTCTTTGCTGTTTCACCCAGGACAGTCAGCATTAGCATTAATGAGAGGGAGAGGACTGCAGTATTGGAGTAAACATTCCAATCACAGATTATGTGATACCTGCAAACATATTTTTTAACTACTGCCCCCACCCTGCCTTTAAATGTCTTAGGAACATTCTGTCCACCTCTACTGTCACAAATTTATAGATTTTTTATTCAGCTTATAAATTCATGGTAAATTCACACCACATCCAAATTTATCTGCTTTGCAGTGCCTAAGAATTCTCTCTCCTCCATTCCTCTAACTGCCTCTCAAGCACAGACTCACACACACACACACACACACACACACACACACACACACACACACACACACACACACACACACACACACACCCACACACACACACACACACACTTATATTCCTTGTAATTGAATGTTGAGATGTCATTTCTGGAATTTCCTGAGGGGTTTCGCTTACCCCAGCTCACCTCCATCTTCTTTCTGCGCTTATCATTGGACAGACTCGAGGAAATAAGTATTCACAAAAAAACCCTCCCCACACCCTCTGCCCACTCCCCCAGTCCACAGGCCATTGGACATCAGTAGATTTAACAGGAAATATATATATATATATATATATATATATATATATATATATATATATATTGCCTTCGCTCTGTGCACACTATGATTGGATCATCTGCTCTAAAAGAAAAATGCTAAAAAGGATCTTTCTGGTTTCTTCTAATATGACAGCAGAGCATGTTGAATAACACAACAAAGGCCAGAGAAAGACAACAGAAACACATCTGGTTGCTGGGTGGAGGAGAGACTCACTGGCTACTCTTGGGTGTTGGACCTTGTCTTTTTAGGGCCCTCGCATGCCAACTTAACCGACTCCCGTGAGTGAGTGTAGAGGGTGATGAGTTAGAGCTGCGATAATATTGCCTCAGTGCTGCCGAAATGCTGCGGGAAGGAGGAGCGAATGGAGAAGATGGGGCTGAAAGCAGCCATATCAGGATGCATCAGAATCAGAATCAGAATCAGAATCAGAATCAGAATCAGAATCAGAATCATACTTTATTTGCCAAGCATGCTTGTACACTTTCAAGGAATTTGACTCCAGTTCCAGTGTCTCTCGTAGTGCTTGCATACACTATCAAAGTTACAACAATGAATACAGAACTAGAGTGTTACAACAAGCAACAATGGTAGTGCAGGACACATACATGGAATAAGGATGGAATGAATGAGATATGAGCAGCTATTGCACAATGAACATGAGTGCAGGCTATGGATATGTACAACTATTAGTGATATACAGCACTGCGTTATATACAGTACATTTACATCAGAGCCAGGGCTGGAGGACTAGGCCAGAGATAACAGGGAGGGCTTGGGTACGGGTGCCACGAGGGTTTATGGAGTGAAAAGGTGGTAAAGTGTATGGAATGTTATGCTGCACTAGGACTCAGGTTTTTGTAGTGCCTGCAAACAGCAATCGATAAGCAGTGGTAAAACAGGCACAGTGGGCGAGGTTTGGCAAGAGACAAAAGCTGTAGACAGATTCTCCAACTGACTTGTTCCAACTTAGCAAAACTGGGGCTGTTGCCAGTTTGAAGGGCGCTTAATGCTTTGAAATGATCTCTAAATGCCTTATCTGAGTGCCTCACTCTCTTTAGAATTGAGCACAAATGAATGAAAGGATTTATCAGCATCTGCATCAAATTGAGCCATTGCACTGCAAAATTAGAGGTGGCTGCAGTTTTCCCCCAGCTCAATCTCACACCAGCTAGTGTCGGCCACCATCTCTCTTCTGATCCAACAACCCTGCACACTCTCCCCTGTCAGCAGTAGACAGCTAGTTACTCCTGATTTGCCTAGCAGCAGAAGGCTAGCAATGCAGGGGGAGGGTGGTAGAGACAGGTCTCTGGTACATTAATCTAGCGGACAGCGAGAAGCTCCGCCCTTAGCCCCTATGCGGTTCACACCTTTCAGGTTCACTAATACACAGCACAGGTGCCGCACGGAGTTTCCCTGGCAAGTCTTACACAGGTTAACTGCATGGTCTGACTCTCTGGGTGGAGGTGCGACCAAAGCAGTGGTTTTAGCTGTGATCTGTTCCCTGAAGGATGGAGAGTAAATATATAGACAAGGGTTGCTTTATTTCCCTTATTCCGTGTGAAGAGAAGAAGGTCAAGATTTCAAGCAGGGGTATGATGGGAACCCCTTACCTCACATAAATGTCTTTCTCAGCAGGAGGCAGGACATGGGGGATTACTACAGTGCAGGATCCCTGTGTCGGTGCACATGAACCTCTTACAAGAGACTGAAATATTTGGCAGTGGCTGTGGTACATTTACACAAACTTTGCATGCACTCAGCACGACCACTCCATAACTTCTCACCACTAGTAGAATTGAGGAAGCCAGTACTGTCAAAGTGGCCTTCACCTCCTTCCACTGAACTCATCACACTGTTTTTCCACATCCACTCTAGAGAGCTGACTCTCGTGCCTTTAATGGAAATATAGCCAAAAGAAATTTCCTCCTGGAGTTAGGCGGGCTAAGTGAGAGATCCTCCAGGATGAAGTCTCACTTGCGCCGTCTGGGGACTCCCTTGCACTTTGGGTGAGTAGTGAAGACCTCAAAGTAAAATATGCTCTGTGAGTGATTGCCCCAATCACAATGAATAATTAATTTTATTTGTATAGCACTTACCATCAGATCCCAAAGGATTACCCATAGAGAGAGAGAGAGAGAGAGAGAGAGAGAGAGAGATTAATAATAAAAACCAGAAATTCTTTCCTAAATGTTCCCTATTTCCATCAGACAGACATACCCGAAGCTGAAGGAGGATTGGTTCGGTAATAACAGAGTTCCTAATATTACCAATGAATGTAGGAGCAGAGGGCTCCTACTGCAGGGAGGTAATGGAGGGAGGTAGTCCTGGTACATGGTACACTCTAAAGGGAGTTAGAGGATCAGCTCCTGGCCCGAAAAAAAGCAAAACTCTTAACCAAGCCCAGGCATAGCCCACATGTCAGTGATAATGTTGATGGCATTAATGCATGCAAAGATAAAATTTAGTATCATTTGTTATTATTTGGGCACACAATATTTGGCCTACACCTGCTTAAACACCCATGCCCATTCTCGTGCATGCACATACACATACACGCATACACACACACACACACACACACACACACACACACACACACACATACACACACACACACACACGTATCTGTTAATCCTTAAGAGAAAACATACTTAAATTTATTTCCCAGAATATGATGAAATAGTGAGAGTGAAATTGCAGTACTAAATCCTATTGGACTGATTTCAGCGTTATCGATATTTTAGCAGTTACAGAGCAACATTTGATCCGTTTACAGCAGATATCTGTTTAAGACTTCCAGTTTCCATTGACAACAGGGAAGACAAATCTCTGTTCATGAGGAAGCAGACTATTAAGATAATTGTCATGTATCCGTTCTCAGCCGTACAGAGCTTTCCCTCTTTGACACTTCCTTCATTATAGTACACAGCTAGCTTGACCTTTTCCTTGACTGGAAAAAAACATGTAAGAGAGAAAAAAAGAATGCATAGTTTGTACCCTCAGGTTCAGAGCCACATTACCATAATGTTTGCAAATACAGATTTTTAGAATGATTCATATTAGAAGCATCTGTATTCAAACAAATGATTGATTGACCTAAAGGCAAAAATACAGACTGTTCTCAGCTGCTTGTTCTAGAGCGATCTACTTTTTGATGAACCGGGTACAGCAAGATTAATAACCTTGCATTTTAATCTTTCACTTAAGTGACAGTGAGTAATAACTCTGCTATATTCAGACCATGCCCGACTGAATGACTGACATCTCCCGTTCAATTCTCGAATGCCGAGCTGACACACAGCATGCATAAGACCTGATGATTAGGAGATGGAAACAAACAAGAGCTGAATACCATTTTGTTAATGTGCCTCACAGAAAACAAAACAGAAAAAGAGATATATTGACAAGAGGATGACCAAACAAAGCGACCAGATCAACTCAAAGTTGGCTTAAGAAATGCAAAAATGTCCACCTTTTTTAGCTAGGGGGCATTTGCTACTGCTGATGAGGATGATAATATATGTATGGTCGAGCTGGTGTCTTGATTTCTGACCGGATATATTGAAGTCGGTCTTAGAATACGCCTGGGGCACAGCTGCGTTTGGTAAACAGATGAAATAAAAGATTGCACAATAATGCCAGCATTGCTGCTGCGATGCAGTTTAGCCTCGGTGAGTCATGGCTTCCCTGTGCATGGCCCCCTGTGCGATCAGCCCTACAGCACTCAGAGACAGCTGGAGGTGTTGCCCCTGTGGGTCTCTTTGTGATCTTGAGGTGATCTCAGCCAGCCAGCCAGCCTCCCCCTCCCTCACTCCCACCGCCCGCCCCCCCCCCCTGCCCCCAACTGCCATGAGGAACACATCAGAGGACCTCAAAGGGTGAGTTCTATGCTGATGCGCCCGTGGGTTTGCACCACAGCTCGTCTGACAGGCCCTGCTCCTCTGAACGTCTCCGTTGTGCTCATCATTCAACCCAGTGAAAATGGTGACCGTTAGGGCATCAGCAATGCAGGGCGGTGTGCTGACAGCCACTTTTTCCTGTCTCTCCTGCTGCCAGCTTTTTTGGGGTGGCAGTATAGCATAGTGATAAGTAGCAGGACCTGTAACTAAAAGGTTGCTGGTTAAATTCCCTGCTGGGGCGCTGCTGTTATACCCTTGGGTAAGGTAACCCAGAACTGCCTGAGTAGATATCTAGCTGTATAAATGGGTAACATGTAAAAAATTGTAGCCTATGTAAGTTGCTTTGGGTGTGAGCATCTGCTAAATGCCAATAATGTAATGTATTGGATATGGAAACTGTGGTGGAAGGCAGCAAATAAAACAACATGAAAGAGTGGTGCATCTCTGTGGGCATCCTGTTTATGTTTCAGTTCACAGAAAGTAGCGATTATTATGATGACAGCCGTGATGGCAATGGCAGTAGAGAGGATGATAATGACAATGGCTAATTAGCACAGAATAATGAAAAAACCAGTGCACTCAATGATTTGCTCATCATTTACAGGCTGATTATGTCATATCAGTGCTGTGAGAGGAAGACAGCGGCTCGACAGCAGTCTTGCTGTGAATACAGGAAGCAGATTAGAGATCGGGCCCGACGGGACACACAGGAATGTAAAGTGATGAGACAAAAGCTGCCAGCGCACAAGTGCATGATGGGATTTCAGGCCTATTTTTAGGCAGATGTGTTCCTGTGGAGTCACAGCATTTTGGGGAAATTTTTAAAAGAGCTTCTTAAGCTATGTGGGTGTCCGTACATGTTTGCTCCAGGAATTGTAGTGCAAGTGTTCAAGTTTTTATTTATTATTTTCATTACAGCCAAATACAGTACAGGAGAAACAAAAGAAAATATGTCATTATGGGTATTATGCCAGTACACCCTTACTATATGAAGAACTTTTATCAATGATGCTATTACACATGTATAGCATGATACTTAGATTGGTATTGTTTAAATACACTAGCAATACAGTACATGTGTAATTACTGTTTTTCTGTACTATGAGTACTGTGTAGCAAGGGGTACCCTGTAATAACATAAGTTCATAAGATGTTGTGGGTGTTGGTCTTAAAGTTTTACAGGATCTTGACTTGTGATCACTTCCTAACATCATACGAATACAATCACTAGGAAATCTCCACAATAATCATATTTACTTACAACGAGTTCAATTTCATCTCTCTATCTTCCCAAACTTCTTCAGACTGCTGCTTCAGTCTGTCCTGTTTGTTTTCTGTCCTATTTTTTTCCATTAAAGGAAACCAAGGTGCCATCCTCAATGGTATTAAGGTTGGTCTCCCTGGTGAACCACACCGTGTGAACCACAAAACAACCCTTCTGCAGGCAGCTTTTAACAAACTGGCAAAAAAACAAAGAAGAAACAAAGGAGGGGAATAACAGACAAATGGACAAATAAGCAGACTAAAACAATGCACAGACAGACGAGGACATGAACAAATAAACAATACAAGGAGGGGAAGCAAACAAAGGAAGAGCTCCAGAGGTCCAGGGGCATTCCTTGTGTCCCACAGATCTGCCCCGGCTGATGTCATACTCCCTGGTGGTAAAGGTGATAAAAGCTCTGCATGCTCACTCCACTGCAGGTAAAATATAATCACACCAACAACAGCCAAGAGTGGACATGCAGCCAAGCATGGGAATCAAAGAACACCCCTCAGAGTGAACACAGAGCTGCGGCTGGGGGTGGAGTGCTGCACTGCTGAAGAGCAACACCTGCAATCAGACATACTGGGAATCTGTTCAACAGGCCGCATGTTTGCAGGATCCGCATGCAAGTGTGACATAGTGCTGAGGAAAGGGGCTTGTAACCAAAGGCTGCTGGTTCCTCAGGTGGGCTGATTCCTCAGTTGGGCTCTGCTGTTGTGTCCTTGGTAAGGTACTTAACCCTAATTTCCTCAGTAAATATACAGTTTAAAATTTGATACATTTTAGTTACATGGTTTGATAAGACCAAAATGTAATGTTACAGTCTCACAAGCTGTTTATATACAAATATGCATTTATTTAAGACACATACAGCATGACAGATTCAGTTTTCTAACAGGCATTCCCCGATGTCAGAGGAGAGCGGGCTGCATGAATATGAATGTGTACCAGCAGTAGCAAGCAGAAGGAGATGAGCTGTAGGTTGTATAGGCGTTTCTCTTAATGGAAGCAGAGCTGTAGGTTGTGTGCAGTTTTCTCTGAGTGAAAAGCTGCTGTGATGCGACAGGTTGAGTCTGCCTTTCTCTCAATGGCTCTCTTTTCTGGATCTTCAGCCAGCATAACTCTTAAGGATCAGAAAGAAAATTAAAAGGAAAAAAGTACTAGAAAAATGTAGAGGCGAGCATTTCAATAATTCAGGGAGGCTATGAAACATGACATTGGGGATTTGTTTTCATGTGCATACATCCAATCCCTTTCATCATCAGAGCCCCTTATGGCAGGACTAGATGGAGGGAAAATTGAACAGAAAAGCTTTTTCTTTGCCCATACATGTTCCGGATACTGCCAAAGAGGGGATCAATAACCCCTCTCCATGTACAGTAAGATTTATTGCTCGGTGCATAGGGTAAAGTGCAACATGAACTCTTCCGTACGCTTACAGGGTTAGAAATGCAGTGCTGTTTGTCCTTGTTAACTTTGCACCATGTTCTTTCCTTTCACACTGCCATCTGAATGCTCTGGTATTTCATGCAGTGCTTGCGGTTTTGGCAGACTGTCCCCAAAGCAGCTGGAGTGCTGTATCACATGACAGCATAGACACAGAACGCATTTGAGAAACTCAACTCTGATGAATATTTCCTCACTTTGGAACAATGTGTGGGTGGGAGCAGGACGTTCACCAGGTTTACACTCAGGCTTTGCTCTCAAGCATGAAGGTCGAAATGCTAATTATGAAACCTGAAGAGAGACTCTGTAAACAGTGGGTCTAGCAAGAGAGCCAGCAGGAGATGTAAATCAGAACAGTTGGCAGTGCGTTAAGAGCATTTCACACCTGACCGGACCGCGTTCAAAAGGAATCCAGCGGTTTATAATGGCTGGACTGCTGGCACTGGGTGAGATCCAACAGGCAGCGCTAATGGACATGGAGTATTTTTGCAATCACGACCCTGTTTTGAGTAGCAGACATGCTTTCCATTTCTCTAAAACATCTCACAGCTGAACATGTTTACCAGTACAGTGGGTGCTGTTGTGATGCTTCGTGGCGTTTTCTCTAAAAGCAAAGGCCTCTTTTTGATTTGGGATTAAAGGTGGAACAGGTGGCATATTACATGGATTGGAATGGTATGAAATCAGCTGTACGAGCTTACTCACAAAATATTATCAAATCCCCATTAATCGGATAATAGAGTTTAGCTTTTTTTTTTTTAATTAAACCTGTGACTGTAACAACACAAGACAGTACCTCTGGTCTTGTGATGAACCGGTCCTGGAATTAATAATTCAGCTAAACCCACTGAACTGCCAATTAAGGTATCTCTCATGGGCACACACCCAGGGCTGTCATGAAAACGCTGTCATTTAAACCTCCATCTTTTATGACTCCTCCCCCACCACCTCAAACCCAGTCTACTCCTGCAGCTGACCAATGGAAGGGTCACCACGGTGTGGGTCGCAACATGCCCTACATGGGTGTACACATTTGTACAATTGACAGAGGAAAAACAAGACACTATTTAAGATTTAGTTTCTTCACAAATTATTGCTGCTTATCCCATTTTAAGTAAGCAGGAAGGAAGAGTCTACGATTTCTCAATTGTGTGCTCAGGCTACATCTGCTATAGGTAGCAAAACATGCTATCTCTGTCTATAAAGCACACAAAATGATATAGTTGGGCCCCTGAACTAAAAGAACTAGGGGACCAATCACACTGGATTTGACTCTGGGCAGGGTTGGACTCAGCTCCTCTGCCTTGTTCTGTTTGATTAATGTCTCAAATTCACAGAAAACAAACAAGAGGCAGGGGGACTGCTTTTGAGGGAATGAGCGCAATATTAAAAAGCATATAACTGCTTTCTCATGGATAAAAGCCATTATACATGCAAACATACACACACCAAACAAACCATTAATTTATGATCTGGTAGATCCCCTTTAGCATCACAGTAATAGCAAGTTCACAGCTCCCTGGCCTTCTATCTGAAGGGATTTTTATGGTAGCACACTCCATGTAGTTCAGAGCACTCTGGAGCTCTCACATGAATCTGCTGAGAGCTCATCGCTTGTAATTTTGTAATGGTTTTTGGTCCTCAGTTGAAGGAGGGGATGTAAGTTATGCCTGTGATGCCTAGCGCTTTCACACCGACAGAACAGTGACAACTGAAGTTATCCTGTTATCCTACGCTTCTGAAATTTCCTGCCTACGCTAATCTCAAGGAACCGCTGAAATCAGTGGTGCAGCTGAGGTAAAAACACACTACATAATATATGTAGTAATTCATTTTTTAACTGCCAGTGAACTATATTAGCTTCAGGGCAAATGCTGGACAAGCAGGTCATTTGCACATTACACAACACCAGGGCATCACACTGTGATATTTTGTTTGACTGACTGAGTCTCCTTTAAACAAAGACAAATATCAGTTAATGTTAAATAAAAGTGAAACAACAACAAACATCTACATTGCCAAAAATAGGTAGGATATAAATATAGGACATAAACAATGTATTTTGAGTTTTGTATTATTTACTTATTAATGTTTTATTAAGTATTTATAAGCAGAATGTATTACCAAAACCTCAAATAGATTCTCCAATTAAACAGTGTATGTGGGGCATACTGACATTGTTTTGCTTGAGCAAGCATAAAATAGACCTGCTGGCTGTATATCAGCAGATGGGACAGATATCGTCCTATTGGTGAAGCACAGGAAATCCAGCCCAGAGAGTCTTAAACTCTACTTTAAGCATGTAAATATGAAGTCTAGATCAATGACATGCCTCTGTCATTATCAATTATATTCAAAAATCAAACCATTAAAAATTAATTGAAAATTGTGATGAAATAATTTGTATGATTATGGTAAACATAACATTCCAATAAACAGCAAATATGAAGTAAATTGATGGTTGTGTATGTATTCTTGTGTGGGTGTTTACACTGTGTGAGTGTGCATATGTGTATGCATGTGGTACGGCTCCTGTCAGATTTTCCTTTATAAAGTAATTTGATGTGTGTATGTATTCGTGAATGAGTGCCCATTTCTATATGTGTGGGTGGTTTTATGTTTAAGCATATTTATGTGAGTGTGTGTGCATGTGTGTGCGAGAAAGTGTGTGCATATGATATGGCTTCTGTCAGATTTTCTTTTCTACAAAGTAATTTCATGTGAATGTATATATATTGACATGAGTATGGATTTGTGTTTTTTTAGGTGTTTTTATATTTGAGTATGTTTGTGTGTGTGTGTGTGTGTGTGTGTGTGAGAGAGAGAGGGAGAGAGAGAGAGATGGCTTTTGTCATATTTTTTTCTATGGGGTATATGAAATGCATTTGCAGCGAGCTCACCCTGCCCATGAGAGAGCTAAATGTTAGCTTTTCACACCACGCCTTCTCTGTGATGGTAGCGACCTTTCGCTACCAGCCAGACAGCAGAATTAAGTGGCCTGGGAGTCTCTCAAACACTCCCCTAATGGGCAGTGTACAAAACGTCGTCCATCCTTTTTCACTCCTCAGAATAAAATCTGCCACCAGCCGCCCCGTGAAATAATAACAAATGGCTCTGAGAGAGCGGTGGATGTGTTTTCTTCTGCATCTCTTTTCTCTTTGTGACACATGTCACCCCTCCTCTCGGGGGGCCTGTGTCAGCTCTGATGCCCTGACATGCTGCTACGGGAAGGGAGAGGAGCTCGTTCTGGTGTGTCATTCTCAATATAGAGAGTAACATTACATTTCCACCCCCACATCTCCATCAGTGAAACTCCATCACCTGAGAGCAGAGGACTGAAACGCTATGTTCAGCTCTCAAGACTGGAGACAACTAATGATTATCTTTAAAAAAACGCACCTGGCAAAGTGAAAAGAATGCCGTGCGGGGGCTTTATCCAGTCTACCAGGGCCCTCTAAAAAGTGGCGTTCTGGGTAAAATTATGAGTTATTCTTTCTGCTTCACTGCTGCTTAGTTATAGTACCACTAGTAAATTTCAACAATGTGTGGTAATATACACAAATATTTAATAAAAAATGAAGTTAGCAATATATACTGTGTTGTGATACATCAAAACACATGCATTTTATTCGGGAAGTCATAATTCCTAATGGGTTCATATCTAAAGAAATTACAGGCTCAATGGGAAGATATTCAGTGCAAGAATGCTTGCATATTGTGTCACCCAGATTGTGTACTAAGGCCTTTATTTCCTTGTTTTATTGTAGTCATGGGGTCACATGTCTCTCTACTTCAAGACCTTATCACATCCCCTTCCAGTCACTGTCTTCAGTCTAAACTGATGCAATCAAAATAAATGAACAACTCTTCCCAGTTTAATAAAATACATTCGAGAGAAGAAACATTTTAAGGATAGGTGGAACACAATGGCAAAGTCATGGAGGGGGGCATTCTCCTCTGGCCTGGCTGGCAATGCTTACCAGTCCCCAACAAAGAGGCCTGTGTGTGAATGCTTTCAAGATGCATGCACTCCTGTCTCTACTCTTGGGCATCGCCATGTGCTGTGACCCCAGACGGGCTGCCCTGTAAGCTCACAGCTTAATGAGTGCAGTTGCTGCAACAACAACTGCGTCCCAGAGTGGCTGGTACACCCCCTTTCATGTTAGAATTAGGAGACTTAAAATTTTGTCCAACACTCAAAATGCTGACCCCATCAGTCACAGCACCTTATTAATTATTCTTCTCAGCTGGCTTCTTATGCAAGTGCACAGATGTCTGTCATGACCGGTCTCCAGATCACTGTAACTTTCAACGGTGTTATGCTTGTACATCTATTATTTTACACTCTGTTTTTGTTTAGATTTTTCTGCTATGATTGTGGTTACAAAGATGACCATTCTGTAAGGGTAGAGCATGTTAAAATCCTCAAAACTGCTCCATTTAAAGCAATATGCCTGCAGCCTACGGAGTGATGAAAAGCTAGTAGTAAATAACATCTATTTTTCATCTGCCTCTATACTCTGAACAATTATGCAGAACGCCAGTGCCGTTGATCCAATTTGTCCGAATTACGGTATCATTTATGGGGTTGTTGAGACTCGCATCCCGCAGCAGCAAAACTGGGATAATCACGCATATCGGAAACAAAGATGGTGCAACCCAACAACCCAAACCCCCCACCCCTACTCTGCTGTGATCATCACACACATCAGGAACATCCACGACCATTCCCTTCCCTGCTGTGGTTCTCTTTAATCCCCCAGAATGCTTTTCACTGGCGTACAAAAAAAAAACACGAGCGCCATACTGTTGTCATTAGCGGCTGTTTTTCTTTTCTTTTTTTCATTTAAAGCATCCTGCAGCTGCAGCCTCCCAGCGGCAATTAGTGCATGCCCTTGTTTGCCCTGATAAACAGACACAGGGAAAACCAGCTCTGCACAACCTCACCAGTTCAGTTACAGAACCTGATACCATAGACTATGGATCCTGTTGCGTGAGGTCAAAAGAAATGTCATATTACTGGTATTTTGTAAGAAGGCTGCAATGCAAACAAATAAATACTGAGAAGGTGATTAGGTCGTCATCGTCATTGTCACAATCGTCGCCATCATTGTCATCATCGTCTACGTCAGAAGCAGGAGTGTACAGTCATGCCACCTGGGTGATACACGTCTGTTTATTAATGATCCCGCTGTTCTTTGTCAATTTTCAACCTGATCAATGTATTCATCACTCCACTGGCTCCTGATGATGAGATGATGAGGAAGGGAAATGTTTACCTTCTGCCCCATAGCTTTTTTCCAAAACCATTTAAATACTGAATCAGTGAGCGATCGCCTACATGGGTGATTGTGTCACCAGAAACAAAAAAAGTACAAAGCGGCATTGAGGCTAAACCAGACGGCCGTTCTCACAGAACGCTGCGTTAGTCAGCAGGGACATGGTGACATGACAGGATGGCAGCCAATAAGCAATACATTTTTTGGCCAGAATTTTTTTCTCAATAAACCTGTTTTTCTTGTCAGCATAGTTTTCAGATTCCCTGCAGGAGGCTGATTCCTCCACTGGCTCACGTGTGTAAGCTGTCTTAGCTCACGCAAAAACACCAGCATGGAAATCAAAGCCACTGTCCACCTTTAGGTATGCAAAGTCTGTGCTGGGACACGCCAATCCAGCAGCTCTACAGTTGCAGACCTCACCTCTCCAATGGAAATACACTGGTATTCATTGTGTTTGTGTTTTTCCATCTGAAGGAAAAAAGCTGGTGTGATAATTGCTATGGAAACTGCCTCTGTTCCCAGGGTAAATCTATATTTGGTCCTTCAGGAAAGCGTCCAAACACGGCATGTTTTTCCCTTTGTTTTTAAAATCACTTTATTATTCCCAATTATATTTGCTACTTGATTACCACTGGCATGACTTCATTCTCTCAGTATAGAGCTGTTCAGCGCCAGAGCAGATTTTGTTCACAGAGTAGATATAGATGTTGGCTTTTTAAGGTCTTGATGTCTTTCAGTGCTTTCTTCATGCATACATGAAAGCAAATTCATTTGATTATTTTGTCAAGTCTAAAAAATTGCCTCTTGAACATGAGGACTTTCCGGCTCTGTTTTTAAAAATATTATTATTTCTATTTATATATCATATTTTATTTTGAATCCTCACATTTTTTTCTTGGCTTTCTTGATTCACCATTGCAGCTTTGGCTAACAAGCAACAGTCGTCACGTACTCACAAAATATGCAGTATTCATTGAACGCAATTTACAGAAATAATATTTTTATATTTCTGGATCTTGGTCAGAGCCAAACCTCTGATGTCCACACACACACACACACACACACAAATTCCCATTCTGCTGTAGAGTTCTGTGAGATGGCACGGGATGAAACAGGCCTGTGATGACGTTCACCTGCTCACATCATGCTTGCCTGTGTCACCTTCATGCGTCCTGCTTGTCTGTCTGCATCATAGAACGGATCAGTTCACACACTACATGTTTAATGTTCCTGATGTCCTCCTTCCTGTCTCTGCATTCAGTGTTTTAAAATGTATTAGCTGATTTCCTACCAATGGACTCCATCCATGTACTATGCTATCAGAGTTTAGTCATTTTTATTGCACAATTTATTAAACCATTCAATAATTCACTGTCTTCAGGAAATCTCTCATTTAGTATGTGCCTGCTCAGAAGCCCCCCATAATGCAATTTGTGCATTTGATTTAGACTCGAAAAAAAGAGATTAGAAAAGCTGGGGGTCCAAAAGATGCATAGTCCACTAGAGAAAGCCCATTCTACTCTTTTAATAAAGAACATATCAGGCCCATTTCAGATCTAAAACACAGAGGACGTCCATTAAAATGAAAAAAAGTGTGATGAAATATTAAAATGTGAAAATGGCTTATTGGATTATTGCCATCCAAAGGAGTTCTTCCTGTAAACACTATTTAGAGCAGACATGTGAGTGATGAGCCTGAGACGACAGCCTCTAATGTGCTTCACGTCCATTACCCCTGAAAACTTTTTAAGTACCCACTTTTATTGGAAAGGCTAATCCTAGCTGAAGAGCCATTGTGATAAATTAAAGATACGCCGTTTGGGGATTCCACCTGAAAGGATCTGCCGCCGGGAGAGGACACAGAGGTGTGGAGGAAGAGGGGCGAAATTCACTTTACCCTCTTCCTGCTCCGTACAATCGGATTAGAGGCGGGTTGTCAAACGCGTCCGGCGCCGGCCCGTCCACCGAACACCGCGTGCATGCCGGTGTGATTACAGACTCAGCACAGCTACAGCCTGTGGAGAGGCAGACCGAGGTGTGTTCATATTCACTGAACCTCCTTGATTGCTTGGAGCCGAGGGGTACCTCGAGGTCCGGTTCACTTCATTCTAGAGACCAGCTGGAAGTGAATGAAGAAACCTGTAGGTGTGGAGTAGGTCAGGGTGCATTTGCAGACCTGATCATGTCCTCTTGAACAGGACCACGGCAGACAAATTGGAATTACAGCCCTTTGCTGTGGAGAGACACTTTAAGCTTGAGGTTCTACTCCCTGACTGCTTCTGCAGGTGGGCTGACATACAGGGAAAATGAGGAAACAAGAGGCAACCCTTTTTTTACCTGCCAATTCCCACTACAGCTCTTTGCACCTCTCCGGACCTCGAGAGGCGAGTTTCCAAGACTTCAGATTAGGCCAGATGGTGTGGGACAGCGGCTCGTGCCCTCTGACCCCACGTAAGCCAGTCTGACCCAATCTCTGCGCTCCTTTGAAGACGGAAAGCACAAGCTGTGTGTGGTTGCCCGCTCGCTCTGCTTCCAAAACTCCACTCTCATAATAGATTCTAAGATTGATTAAACAGCTTTCCAGTTAAAGCATCTCTAAAATCCAGGAAATCTAAAATAAAAATTTTGCTAAAATTTGTTTAGAAACATTGTAATGTAACGTGTAGCGTAATGTAATGTGTTGAGCTCACTGATAAAACTGAGATAATAAGAACAATAACACTTGCCTACACACTATTATTTATTAAATCTATATAATGTCCAGTGTTTCAAGCAGGGTACGGTTGAAATGCAGATCATACATAGGGTTTAAATAAATCAAGCATTGCTTGAGGCATAGCAATTAGTGACTTCATTCTCAGGCCTGGTATATTGAGAACTTGAAATGATCAATACTAAAAGGGCTGATCAATACAGTAATTGGCTTCTTGAATTACTTTGCTGGTTTACGACCTCCTTTGGTCAAGCTGTAAACCCTACACCAGGATATTTATATGTGACGAAGAGTTAGGGATGCATGATGATATCGGCACGACATTTGTATCGGCCGATAAAAACTTAAGAGGTTAATTATCGGCATCGGCAGATATGAACATTTCTGCCGATGTGCCAGGCCAATAAGGTGACGCGTTAACTATGAGCACGCCATGACGCTAAATGTTTATTATGAGCGCCAGCAACAAGCTTCAACATGTCAGCTGTATGGAAGTATTTCAAAATATCTGAAACAGATAACAAAATTGCTATTTGCAATGCTTGTAAAGCAACAGTGATGCGAGGAGGGGTAAAATATATACCTAAGTTTGTCACTCTGGGAGGATCCTAGCTGCCTGCTGCTAAGCTTTTTTCTGCTTCTGGAGGGGCGTGAGACCATTTTTAAATAATGCGGCTTCATAAGGAGAGAATGCGATTTGAAATGAAACAAGACCGCCCGCGATCGCCGAGCTCGGGCTTTGGGACTCGAACGGAGGTCCTAATGGTTTCGACCGACCACCTAGCTAGGTTTCTCACCCTGGGAGGATGCTGGCTGTGTGCTGCTAATCTTCTATTTGCTTCCGGAGGGGCGTGAGGCTATTGTTTCGCGGCTAGGTAAGTAGAGAATGCGATTTGCAATGAAACAAGACCGCCCGTGATTGCCGAGCTCATGCTTTGGGACTCGAACGGAGGTCCTAATGGTTTCGATCGACCCCTAGCTAAGTTTCTGACCCTGGGAGGATGCTGGCTGTGTGCTGCTAAGCTTTTCTCTGCTTCTGGAGGGGGCGTGAGGGGCCATGGTAGGAGCGTCCGAGCATCTGTTCACGCAGCCCTGGATAACCAACCAATCCTACCACCACCACATACAACAACAGCAACTACAGGAACATCGTAGTCCAACAACATCATGCCCAGAAACGCAAGCAGATGCCAACGTTGAAGGGATTTCTACTGCGAAACGTGGACTCGCCAAGAAGAAGAAGAAGTGACTTTTACTCATAGACCCCTCTGGCGAGAATACTGCAAACAAAGCTACATATTGCATGCTGTAGTCATATGCAGTACAGCGCTCTTCAGTCTCATTTGGTTTAGTGATTTCTACCAGCTGCTCCAAATGAGCTGGCAAATCCTTCTCTCACTGGGCATTGCTACAGGGGGGCCAAGATAGAGCTAGGAGAAATGTCTTCCCTCAATAAAATCTGCTTTTGAGCAAAAAGAAAAAAAAGAGAGATAATAATAATCTTCCTACACAATCAGAATGAGCGTGAGCAAAAATGATTCAGCCTCCTCTCAGACGGCAGAGGGGTTGAAAGCAGCAAGTTGCTGATAACGTGCGACAGCTCCACCTGCGCTGGGGCTGGCGAATTCTCGCTCTTCCATCACTGCAGCTAAGCATCGCAGTCAGGAGTAAGTGCTGTGGGTCGGGCAGCCCAGTTTGTGTAGAGAGGGCAGCAATGCGGTGTAGTGGTAAGCAGCAGGGCTCGGAACCAAGAGGTGGCTGGTTTGATTCCCCACTGGGACGGTGCTGCTGTTCCCTTGGGCAAGGTACTTAACCCAGAATGGCCTCAACCCAGAATATCCAGCTGTATAAATGGATGAAATTGTAACCTACACTCTGGATAAGACAGTAATGTAATGAGAGGGCTGAAAAAGAGCTGGACCCTCACGCTAACCCTGAGGTGAGAGGCATGTTACTCCTGGCAGGGTGGATGGCTCCTTTTGGGGCAGCGACGGTCCTTCTCCCAGCACTCTCCGGGCGTGGGATGGGAGCTGGATCTGCTTCACTGTGTCGTCCTTTACCAAGATGCTGTGTAGGAGTCGAAACACCTCCTGTAACCAACTTCCTTGCCAGGACTGCAAAAAAAACTTAAACCACAGATACAAAAAAAAGCATTCATCTGGAGTGCTTTAAATGTTTTGTCTGAAATGTAGTGATATTACATGGCACGTATGGTTATGAGGCAGTCTGTGTAATGCATTTTAAATCACAGGCCCTGGACACAAAATCTGAGAATGTGTGACCTTATAAAAAAGAAAAGTCCTCAACCACCTGTGCAGTCTCCTGGCTTTTCACAGCGGTATGATAATCACACTGGCAAACCACCAGTCTGGCTTACAGTAAATTTAGAGGCATGTTGTTTACTAAAGACCACAAACAGCAAACTCAAACCCACAGCTTTGTTCAGGATCTCCAAGGCATTGGTGTTCAAAGAAACATGCAGGTGAATACAAATAACAATCCCCTGCTGGATCCAAAACACAATAGGTACAATAGTTACAACCAGAACTCTCAAATGGGAAAGAACTGATAGAGTGGCCACCTCCCATATGGTGTAGCGGTTAGGATTCCTGGTTTTCACCCAGGCGGCCTGGGTTTGACTCCCGGTACGGGAAGACAGTTTTATGGTGACAACTGGGATGTTTCCCTGTGACCTGGTCTACTTAATTGTCGCTCTTATACACACATGGGTTGTGGAATCACAAACAGTTTAAGAGAACAAAAATTAACTCTGGCTGAAAACTTTATAGGGGGTGGCAGTGTAGCATAGTGGTTAAGGAGCAGAAATCATAACCAAAAAGGTTGCCGGTTCAATTTCCCATTGGGGCACTGCTGCTGTACCCTTGGGCAAGGTACGTACTCCACAATTGCCTCAGTAAATATCCAGCTGTATAAATGGATAACATTGTTAAAAAACACTGTATCCAATGTAAGTCGCTCTGGATAAGAGCATCTGCTAAATGCCAATAATATAATGTAATAATGTAAAAAATAGCCACAAAAATCATCCCAAAAAATAAGAGACCAAAACCTGCAGCAAAGTTTTTAAAAAGTACAGGTCATCAACCACACAGAAAAGTTTATCCCAAAAGCAGACATTATCAATGCACTGAAAAGACAAAAATACAGCTGGATCTCACTCATAATGTTTTGCCTGTCGTGAAGGTCCTCAATTTTGTCACCCTTTTGATCTTGGCCTTCCAACCTCTGTGCTTTTCTTCATTTTATTTTGCTTCTCCTTTGTTTTTACTGCATAATGTGCTTCTTTTCTTACCACGCCAAACCAATTTGAATTGTTTTCTTTTCTTTTTTTTTGACTCAACTGCACTTTTCCATCTTACAAGGCTGATCTTTTCTTCCATGTTCCAGATCCTGAACAGGAAGCCTCTTAGTCTCTTTCCTGTCCTCTGACAATTTTTATATGCATGTTTAAAGAGGAAACTTCAGAAAAAAAAGTTGACCGTAAAAGTTATTTTTTCCAATTTACCAATTGGAATTGATAAATTGGAATTGATAAAGATAATAATTGGTATACTGGAAATGTAACTTTTACAGTCAACAATTTATCAATTGTGTGACTTTACAATAACCATTAAAACAATTAGCACCTAGATATTTTTTTTTTTATTACTAAATGATTACTTTTGATTTGCACTCTACAAAAAGCAAATATACATTTACATTTACATTTATTCATTTGGCAGACGCTTTTATCCAAAGCGACGTACAAAAGTGCAAATAGTGAGCAAACAACAGGCACAAGAGCAAGATGTGTACAGGTCATACAATGCAAATAGTGCTGAATCTGAGCGCAAGGTCAGGTGTCAAGTGTCACGAGCCAACTAATCTGAAACTAGGATTACATATCAAATACAATCACAGGGACAATAAAGTCCCGCTATACTACCTAGGTAAGAGAGCTACAAGTACAATACAGGAGTCAGATTTACAAGCTCAAAGTTACAAGGTCAAAATGGCAGAGGTAACAGTCCAGGTAGAGTCTGAAGAGGTGTGTCTTCAGCGCACGTCTGAAGGGTTGTAGTGAAGGAGTTGTTCTCAGGGGGGTGGGGAGTTCATTCCACCACTGGGGGGTGATGATGGAAAAGCGTCGTTGTGAGGAGCGTGGGCCTTTCTTTCTGTTGGTGGGTGGAGCGAGGCGTCTGGATGTAGCAGAGCGAAGTTGATGAGCGGGTGCGTAGGGTAGGATGAGGTCCTGGAGGTAGGTCCGGGCAGTCTTTCTTGCAGCAGAAAACGTGTATAAAATATAAGGTATATAAAGGTAAGGTATATTATATATATATATATATATATATATATATATATATATATATATATATATATATATATATATATATATATATATATATATATATATATATATATATATATATATATATAATATAACACTCACTGAACAGCTTTATGCAGTAGCATCACAGTGTACTATCCATGAAGCCTTCAGTGTGCATGGAGTTCAATGGATGGATGAGCTTGAGAAACTCTAGTTACTTTCTGCCCTTGACAACAAATCTAAGATCAACTTGTCCACACCCAAATCCTAACCCCAACCATTAAGCGTAAAATTCTGATCCAGGATCAGTTTCTACAGGCAGAAGGTGTGAGAACAGTGACACCAGTGTTAGCCTTCATATTGCAATTGCCTTAGCTTTAACCTTAAAAATGACATTGCCTCAGTGTTTGCCTTAGTATTGCATTTGCCTCAGTGTTAGTTTAGTATTGACATTGCCTTCATATTAACTTTAGTATTGGCATTGCCTTAGTGTTTGCCTCAGTGTAAGCTTTAGTATTGACATTGGCTTAGTGTTTGTCATAATAATGCATTTGCCTCAGTGTTAGCTTTAGTATTGACATTGACTTCGTGTTAACATTAGTATTGTCATGTCCTCATTGTTAGCTTTAGCGCTCCTGTGCCAAACTCAGAAGATTTGGTGCATTTGCCATGTCTTGGCGTGCAGATGTTTATGTGCTGCATGTTCATGCAGCAGTGCTTCCATGAGCGTGGTCAGAGCCCCCGCGACTGATGCTCAAACATGTGTTGTGTGGTTAGCTGTGAAACGCTCACTCACACAAGCCAGAGCTACGTCATCCCGAGACGCAATGGAGCAATAAATTCTGGCAATTTATGTACAGAGGAACATGATCAGGCAAGTGTAAGGTTGAATCAAGGTGCCGTCTTCAGTGTAAAATTTATTGAATGTAAACAGTCTTTAAAAGCTGAATGTAAAGAGTTGAAAATAACTGATCATTATTATTATTAGTAGTAGTAATAGTAGTAGTAGTAGTTGTAGTAGTAATAGTATGTTGAACAATAACATCCTTCTATTTCCACACAAAAAAAAAAAAAAAAAAAAAAACTGCTGGCAAACTGTTGCTCTGTTGGTCTGGACTTCACACCACCACTCTGATCCAAAACAACTCCTTTCATATGTGTGAAAGCACAGAATGTCCTAATAAGGCCACTGTAGACACAAACTAGGATTAAAATGCAGGTAGGTTCCTAAGAGCGCACAGCTCAGGTCCTGATCCGGCAGGGCATTCCGCTGAAGCTGTGCCAGAGCAAATGGCCAGTGTGACATTCCCCTCACTAAAAAAAGAAAAAAAAAGAAATGGAGACATGTCCAGGTGTGCTTTATCTTTGTGTTTGGAGAGGATGAATTTATTCTCTCTGCAACAGGAAGTCATTTCAGTCCACAGCGGTGTCCGGCATGTTAGACTGAAGCTGACAGCTAATTTTTTACCACTATCTGTCAAAGTTTAGTGAGTTACGGCTTGAATCTCAAAACAGGGGGCTGTTTTTATTTGCTGCAGAAATTTGTTCTAGTGCAAATGTCAGTCCGGACGCATGCATTATTTGGTGCAAGTTAGATAAATCCAAAACGCCATAATAACATTCATTGTATCATCAGCCTTTGCAAAGAAACGCAATGACTAAGAACTCTAAGTACAACAAAATGCAGTATATTCCAGCTCACATTTCAGTTAACTTTGTAAAAAAAAATGTGCAATCCAGTTATGCAACAGTTAATAAATCGTTTTATATAAATCTACTGGCCAGAGTGTCAGTACCACAATAATTTTGTGTTGGTATCTGAGCTATGACCCATGTCCACTTTTATTACTACTACCAGGGGGAATCTGAAGTGTAAAAATCAGAGGTGGTTTTAGGATGTAACAACTTCACTAACGTGTCTTTGATATCTCTGACTCTCAGAAAACATCCACAGAGGCTGAGGGCTGATTATCTTCAAGGGGACTGTGCAATCCCGCAAATCTGTCAGTTACATTCAGTAAAAAAGATTAATGACATGCTCTTTGGGCTTGAGGTCCTCAGCTTTCATTTTGGGCAGCATTTGCCCCCTGAGAACAACTCTGAGATGCCCCTGAACTGGCAAAGGCTTGAGCAGGTGCAGGATCATCACAGCCTTCGTCTTCAAATTCAATTGAACCAATTTCTTTATCAATCAAATAGATTTCTTTACATCATTTTGGAGACTTGTAGCAGCTGCCCCACTAGTATACCACTGATATATTGTGTATCTTACATCTAGGACATTGGATTTTTGAGTTCAGTAATGAGCCTCAATCCATAGGTTTGGAGAGGGGACGGTGTCCCTTTATCTTCCACCTCTTTTGTAAGTCAAGCTAATGCATGCTTTGAAAGTTTTCCTACCATTAGTATTTCACACGCTCATTTGTCTGAATGATGCAGTGGATAAACGTGTGCCAAAAATACATCCTTAATTAATCTTTAGCACAGGGACAGGTGAGTACAAAATGGGTCAGAATCACTCATGATATATTTTCTCCCCAAGTCCTATGCTATTTTTGTGCCGTTATGAAGTTCTGAATATATTCAGAATCATATGAGATGCATCTGCAGAACTCTTTTGGGATGTCACTGCCTCTCTGCTGTCCATGTAAAGTATATAAGTATCCATACCAGTATCATCAGGCAAAGCAAGAAAATGCTGTGGCTCAGCATATAAGATGTAATGCAGAATATATGTGCATCAGCAAGATACGAGCAGAGAGAATTCAAGAAGCTGAAAGAAGAAATGAATGCAGTGAGCGAGACACCATACCCGACCCCCTTTTGCCAGGATTATGACTGCACTTGGATCTGTACCCTCCTTCTCTGGAGGACAATGAGCTTTTCACAGCCAAGTCTAAAGTCACATGACGCCTTGGCCATAATCAAAGGTGTTGAGACTGTTCTCAAAGGCTGGTGGAAATGTTTGTTCTCCTACAGTGTTGGGACTTCAGATCTATATTTAATGGTGTCCATGACAACAATTGCCTTTGTCAGTGGGTTTGTTATTGTTGTCCCTCTTCTCCTGGAGTTGTCTGTTGTTAAAGATGTCTGCTAAATTGGAAGAGATGGAGGTTTTTCATCAATAAAAATTCAAAACTATGTGGTTTAGGTTGTCAGTAACAAGAGATATTGTTTTTCTACTGGTGCCATTTCTCCTATCGGGAAGACTCTGGGCTGTAGTAGTTCTTATGATTGCCTGATTTCTTTAATTGGTTGCAGTAATTGTTTGATTGTGATGGCTACTTAATTGGTTCCATGTGTGCCTTGTTATTCTGGTGCATCATATACTAGCTGGATCATGACTTCATGCCAGGTATTTCTTCTTCACCTTAATGTTGTTAACTGGTTACTGCTCTAACAATGAAACATCAAGGTGCATCATCACTATCCATTTCATTCTTGAGAAAAAAAATAAATAAAATCAATCAACCTCTGGGAGCCATGGTCTAAAACCACATAAAGCAGCATTCTTCTCTGAAATGGCCAAATCCTACAGCATGTTATTCTGTCTAAAGAGTCAAACTTCTGTTGGATGACTGAGAATTGGCACTGATGCGACTGGAGATTGCCTATCATCCTGATTGCATCCTGTGTTTGGTAATGAAAGCACTTCCTTAACTTAATTTACAACTTCTCATAGTTTGTCTTGGGCAGTGGCCGATTCTACATCTCCACGACTTGATTTGTCAGATAATCACTGGCCCCACTGTTTACTAATACCAGCTACCTGGCAGGGGAATGGATGCTTGCTGTGTCCGGAGGGGAAAGCTAGTCTGGCATTTGTTTGAAATGCAATATCCAGAATCTAGAGACAAAATTTAGCTTCAGTTTAAGATGATGCTTGTCTACATTGGAGGGGAAATGACTCAGAATTACATCTCTCGAAAGAAATATAAAATGTTCAGCTCCTGTCTTTCAAGCTTTATAATCACTTGTGAACCAGGATATCTGCCCTGCCCAGGTTTGGATTTGTTTCTTGCTTGTCACAGTACATGCAGCCCTACCCTGACTGTATCAATATGGGATAAGTATGCTCCCCATTTTTATTCTTTATTCCACATCCATATTTGAATTCCCCTGACTACGCATGTTACAGTGTATTTGGAGCTTGAAATGACATTTCTCGAAAAAAAAGGAAACAATCAGCTTGTATTTGAATATGACCCCCTGGCGCAAAAAGTCTTAGGTTGTACATGCCATCACTGCTGCTTGATGTTATGATGGGGTTTCTTCTCAGAGCAGGAAAAATTTATATGCCTTTTAATAGGGTAGAACAATGACATAATCTATGGCACAACATCAAATGAACACAGCTGAGTCTGCACCAAAACAGTTCACATGAATTAAAGTCACCCCTGAAATAAAATAACTGTTTTTTCTCTCTTCTCTCTCTCTCTCTCTCTCTCTCTCTCTCTCTCTCTCTCTCCACTTCAGTATGTGCAGTCGAAAGTAAGTGCACCGAACCATCACTAAACACACAACAGCATTGTGCTGATACCAGCCATCAGAGAATTATGGGTAAGTTATTGCCGTTCCATCTCCTCCTTTGCTTGAGATATGTATTTCCCTGTCTCTGGTTTGCATAACACTTAGGCAGGCTCTGAAGCAGCATGGCTCATACAGAGTTCTCTGCAGAGTCCGAGCATTTTGAAAAGCCATGGGCACAATTGGGTTTTCACTCTCCAAGTGGGGAAGTCTCAGCATCTCAGTAAAAGGAGAGCCATTGTTTCAGGAGCCATTGTTTCAACTGCCTCAACCTTTACAGACAAGAATGTTGCTCAGAACTTTTAAAATGTGCCTCATGCTCGATGGGGCCTCATCTATCCTAGACGTATCCTAGGGGTTTATCCAGAACACCTTCATAATACATGTGCAAAGCTATGAAGGATAATCCCCGAGTCCTTTGTGCAGGGAAGACTTGTTATTCCTTTTGATTTGAAATGCTTTTGAAAAGGAGCACAAAACACACTGAACACTTTGATGGGCTTTAATAAAACTCACTTGATTTTCATGGGTTGGATAGGGCAGAGTGTGGCATAGTGGTAAGGAGCAGGGATTGTAACCAAACCAGGGATTGTAGCCTGTTTGTTTCCCAGGAGAGCTACTGTTGCTTTGCCTTTGGGCAAGGTAGCGAAACTGAATTGCCGCAGTTGTTTAAATGGAAAACACGCATCTGCTCAGTAAAAGAAAGGTACGTGTTGGTCCTGCAGAGAGAAATGACTTGCCCAGTGCAAGGCTGAAGTTACTCCCTTAATCATGTTTTGCCTTATTTTATTAGTGTCGCCATAAAACAAGAAGACATTCCTCTACCAGATATTTTATTTTTTTTTATATTCTGAGATGTGTCTGAGATACACAAAACAACAGTAATCAAAACTACTGAGAGTCTTTTGCAACAGCACTCTCCTAGCAATCAAAATAATGTCAGAGTAAAAGAAGAAATTTAAACTTATAACTTTCTTTCAGCTATTACACTACATTGTGGTTAGATCACCAACTAATATGATTGTTTTAGTTTTAAATGTTTTGTCTCTGTTGTAAAAAAGCCATTGTAAAAAAAAGTTATAAAATAATCCATAGATGTGCCTTGAAGATTAAATATGATTCAACAATCCTCTGCATGTTTTTGTATATGAATTGCTCTCTGCTCCAGTGTTCTGTATGGATCAGATAAAATGACAACACAGAAAGAGTGGTTCCCATTTCCTCTATTGAATTTCAGGCTCACTGCTCTAATATGATTATAGCATTAGTGTAACATTTCAAACCAGTAAAACAACAACAACAACAAAAATCTAGTGTCAAGCACCAGAGAGTGTGCGTTTTAGAATGCACTGGAAAGAAAACATACAATTAAATTATACCATCATTGGTATCAGAGTCTGGAGGGGAATTTGTAGTTCTTCTGATAGTCTTGTCACATCCATTAGCACAGTTACTGTGAAAAGATCCTGCATGTTTCACTGGTATACAAATTTGTTTCTCTCACATCATGCAGCTTGTGGGAAAAAAAGCGCTATCCATGTTATAATTTGGCAGTGCAGTGTTGGTTTTTGCCAATGACACCCACACAGAACAGAGAACATTTTTTTTTTCCTCAGTGGCACGCTAACAAGGAGGTTGAACTGAGGGGGTTTTTCAGTGCAAATTGCTGTAGGCAATGGCTGATGCTGTCTTGTGTGACATTAACAAGTCTGGCTTGTGACTTATCAGTGAATGACAGCAAGGTTGTTAGGAGGAGTTTGATGGATTTTATAGATTTCCATTTGGTAGCACAAGAACAACAAGCCGAGGACACGTGGAGACAGGGAGACAGTCTGTCGGCCTATCAGAAGACATGAACCTGTTTTGCTGTGTTTACTCTTCCCCTTTTCCTCCTGGCCCCAGATCATCTCTGCTTGTATCTGGCTCTCAGCAGGTGGGTTGTGATGCCAGTTTATTGTGCAGGGTTGAGGTGAATCCTATTTTCAGGTTCTGGAGTCCACGTTTTGTCTCTCAGAAGCAAGTCTCACATCTCTGTCATCAAGCTCCACTGAACGGGGCCAATCAGATTTGGAATGTGTCACTGAGGGATCATGGGACGCGAAATGCCTGCCTCCACCCACTGCTCTTTTTTGCCATGGTGCCAGCTTCAGAGAGATGAATGCTTTGCTGTGACGCAGGTTCTGTAAAAATATCCACAGCAGAGAGGACGAATTCCCTCCATGCAATCTCATTTAAACTGACATACACTGTGTTGTACATTGTAATCCGGTGTCTTTGCCCGTTAACTAAAAGTGGCATTTGAATTATCAAGAGAAAGCTGTACAACCAATTTAGCTTTAATTCTGGAAGGGCACTTTTTATGCTCTTCACATTCAACTCCTGTTCAAAAACATCACTGAATGGGAGCTTCAGAATGGATCATTCATATGCGCCTTGGGTTGCCATACCCATACAGTGAACTTTGTTTCTGAATTCTTCAGTGTAGTGGCTATTTTACATTTTGGCTGCTCATTTCAATTCATTCAAATTCTGAGCCTTGAAACGTCAGTGGATTCTGCATAACATGACAGTAAATTTCAAAAAGGAACGATGAAAGTCATGAAAAGGCATGCATTTTGGACAACATAATTGCTTGAATTGCTTGAAGTAACACTATGGACTGCTATTGTATCAACTGTCCTGTTTTGCATTAAAAAACTTCACAATACATTGGTTTAGGAGGAATAAAAGATGATTTTTTTCCCTCTAAAGTTGTTTCTTTGAAGGAAAGTCAGCAATAAAACATCAAACACTGCACTGCACTGTCGCACAGTTTATGTTATAAAAGAAATAATGTAATGTACTTATTTTTGCAATAAAGCTGTCTTTTATTTAGCTCTTTTCCTCTGATTAAATATGATGGATGTATAGAATAAGACACACTGTCTATGTGTGTGTGTGTGTGTGTGTGTGTGTGTGTGTGTGTGTGTGTGTGTGTGTGTGTGTGTGTGTGTGTTTACGTGTGTGTCTGATGTGCTTCTACTACATTTCCAGAACATAAAAATGAGATGCTGGAGGCACGGATGGGCCTTTTTGATGTTCAAATACAGCTCTCTGGCAAGAGTCAAACTCACTGAAGATCTGGGAAGGCCAGCGGATCTATTTTGCTGTAATCCATTCCTAATGCCTGGCGGCAGGAGACCGTTGCAAGAGGAGACTACATTCACGCTCCTGCTGGCATAGATATTCACATCCCACATAACTGAACTTTCATCTTTCACAACTATTTCACTACCACAAAACTTTCATGTTTTGAAGAAAGGGAGCTGACGTCATTGGTTTTGCACCCCTTGTAATGAGGCTCAAATTTTGTTTTTCTCTGACTGCAATCGATTCATCATGTTAATTTTTTATATGTGTCTGAGAAGACCCAAAACACTTCATTATTGATATACTTTGGCTGGAATTACATCAAAACAGTTGTTCCACTGAGGCTATTCAAAAACCACCAGTCTGGCCTTTTTTGTGATTATCCTCCTTGTTAGAGAGATCAGAGAGATGATGTTTTTGCCCAAAATGTAGTGCATTATTTGGGGCACAGGACAGAAGTTCTGATTGGACGGTGGTTCTTTTGCTTTTTGGTTGTTCAGGTGCTGTCTGGTGAGAATCATGGATTTCTCATTTGCAGGCAGGTCAAGCATTTGATCCTTCCCCTGGAGTCAAGGGGCGGCTTTAGGTTTTCAGTGAAAAACCCTCTGAAGTTGACCCAGTTAGGACATGCTGGTTAGAGGAGAGCCCCAGCTCTGGCTCTTCTGAGAAACACTACACAATTACTACGTTATTTGCTTAGCAACTTTTATAGCTTTGGCTGTATCTGTCTCAATATAACAAACTGTATCTCCAGTCTACACAACTTAACATTTACTGAAGCACTCTAATTTAAGTACCTTGGTCAAGGGTATGACAGTAGCACCCCACTGATGGATTGAGCCAGCAACCTTAAGGTTACAATCCCCACTCATTACCAGTACCCCACACTGCTGCTGCCAGTAAACTTGTGCTCCCAGCCATCTCAAAAGTGCAGGCGCTGCCCTGGGATCAGCCTTCAAAAGCAGCAGAATGCTGTCGTCACTCCTCCATGTTCCTGCTGGCTCACTCATCAATCAGTCCACGGCCCATTTCACACATTTAGATCCCTAATCATGCTATGGCCCACCTGCTCATGGGTAAAACAGGGAAGTAAATATTTGCTGCCACCTTGCAAGACTACAAGTAAATGGGAATGTGGAAGAATATTACTGCAAGCAACAAAAGACTTCCACGCAAATGTGGAAATAACAAGCCGGGATTGAAAAAGTAACTTCATGGAGCTGTTAGAGGAGCTTCACCCACCAACGTGAGTCACCCCGTCAGTGCAGACAGAAACCTGTCTGACTGCAGCGAACATGGGAAGAAACTGTAGAAGTACCAGACTCTGTGAGTGTGTTTGTGTGTGTGTGTGTGTGTGTGTGTGTGTGTGTGTGTGCCCAGACGTGTGTCGTTAGTCACTGTATGGAATCATTACTGAGGCGTCAGATGAACTCCCACTGTCAGCTGGAGTGAGGCCCACGACCCACGCTTTCTTCTGTTAGCAGTGCTCTGCTCTAACGGGAGTGGGGGGAAATGGGGGTGTGGGGTAGAGGTACTGGTCTGGAGGTGAGTGTGGGATCTGTGGGATCTGCTGAAAGGGACGAGGGGGGCTGTTTTTGGGGGTTTTGTTTCACAAGAGGGAAAGCAATTACATTCCCTTGGCCATCGTTCCAATGTTTACCTGCTTTGCTATGGACTCTTACAGCTGAGGAGAAAGCAATAGAATTTAAACTTTTTTGCAGGTACAGCCCTTTCACAAGTGCTTGTGATTTAACCTGCTGACATTTTATTTCAGTTTTATGCAAGTTTGGATCTCTGAGAATGTTTTGGTCAATTAGTACACATACACACATATATGTGTATGTGTGTGTGTGTATAGATAGGATATACTGCCTGTATACTACTGTAAGAGGTAGATAAACAAATTGATAAATAATTGAATAAAAATGTCTTTTGTAGAAGATGTGGTTAGAAAGAGTTATGAGCTGCTCCCTGTAGTATATTAGAATCTTTTTCTCAGGCAACGATATCCACTAATCATCTGCCATTAATCAGCTCAAAATGGGACGCGAATACCATGTTTTTGGCAGTTTGTTATTGTAAGTTTGTCAATGCCAGATGTCAGGGTTGGCGGTTTTTAGGTTGGGCCAGTTCCAGGCAGTGACGCCTGCAAGTGCCTGCCTAACAGAGCATTGCAGAAGCTGAAATAAACATGCTGTCAAGATAGATTTAACGCATTAAAAAAGTACAATTGTGTGTGTCTGTGTGTGTGCATGTATACATGTATGTGCATGTGTGATTATGCATGTGTGCATATGTGTTAATGTGAATGCATTGTGTGTGTGTGTGTGTGTGTGTGTGTGTGTGTGTGTGTGTGTGTGTAAGTGTGTGCACTTGTGCTTTCAGACTTAATAGTTTCCACTTGGGTACATTGTAGTGATGATGTTTCCAAGGGGACCGAGCTGATTTTATGGGATTGTCTCTTGAGTGCTCTGTTTGCACTCCCAGCCCAGGAAGTGCCTGGAATTTGATGGATTGCCTGAGATGAAGGAACCTGTTAGTGTGATGTCTCAGGCTAGAGGAAGCGATTAGATCTCTGATTGCTCACAATGATCTCATCATTTTGGATTTAGCCCATTTATGAGAACAACTGATGGACTGATGGGAGTTGAAGTCTGCAGCTTAAAGTTGTGGACTGTATTTATCTATTGAATTTACTTTTAAACTCCTACTCACCACTAGCTTGCTGGGTACTTGAACCGATGATAACATTCAGTTTAGAACTCCCAATGACACCCACTGACAACTGCGGATGCAACTGCCGTTGTGGGAGTCCTTGCCTCGGTCAACACCTTTATCTGTTAAACAAAGCAGCAAGATGTCAATAGCCGGCCTATGTTAATGACCATCCTACTGATCATTAGAGCACCAATCACCATCACCTGTTCCAACTCTTCTTAAACTCCACCCCAGACACCCCTCTCCCATGACTCCAACATCTGCTCCGGATACCTCCTCTCACTGTGCGCTGATCCACTAGACGGCAAACGTGAGGGGATGTCCATGGCACCAGACTGAGCCCTGGTGCGATTTGACGTTCCTCCTGTGCAGTCGTGGCGGACTGAGTGGAAGGCGTGAGGCGCGGTGAGTCTGACTCATTTCTCACACCTCCTCCCCCTCACTGCCACACCATGACAGGTGAGGGCGCGTCTAACCGCGTCACGTGACCTCCCACCTGCAAGGGGTCTGGTAATGAAACGGCTCCAAATCAGGACCCTCACTGCCCCCTTGGCCCTGAGTCATTTTTAATATCTGCACCTGCTGGTTGGGGCATGTTATAAGATATATAGCTCTGTGAAAGTACCTTCATCAACAGAAATTCTTGGAGTCTGAGAATGACTGTTTTGAAGAATGCTCTATTTTATTCATGACTGGCAGCTTTATTGGCATTTTCAGCTACATTTTCTGTACACTCACTCACACTGGTAACAACTCAGGGGTGTTCTAAAGTGATCTAGAATCTTCCTTTCAACAAAAAAACCTTATTCATGCAGAACGCCTACAGGCTATATCATGGCTTTATTTCTGCCTTTAGCTTCTCTGACCCAGATGGTATCTGTTCCGTGCTCTCAGGGTACTCAGAGGTGCCGCAGTGATCACGACAGTAAAAGCTTTGCTTTTCAGGCACGTTCTCATGCTTTAAATCAAGAAGCTCCAGATACAGAAATAAATTTGCTTCGTCTCTCTCTCTACCCAGAGCGGCGACAGCAGCCTCATCCCCTCATGCATTATTTACGCCAGACAATATAACTGCACAGTTAAAAACACTTCCAAAATGCTGTGAAACATTACTTTGGCTCAATAATTGGAATGCAGCACTAGGTGCAGGGCTAGGACATCTAGACTCTCAATCAAATGGTTGTACATAAAGATTGATTCCTTGAGCAGGGTAGTTTGCCTAAATTACTGCAGCAAACTTACTGTCACAAAGTGTCGAAATATAAAATACCCTGGACAGGGACATATCAATGTACTGTTAAATCTGCAACTGCAATGTATTGTTCAGACAACGTAACAATGTTATGTAAGTGCTAAGAAAACATACACATTATTTTCACCCACAGGGAGTGGCATTGCGTAAGATTGATAGGGGAAAGAACAACGGAGGAACCAAAGGGATTACTTTCCAGTTAGAGAATTCACGGTCAACAAACTCTCCTCCGGATTAACCTTTCAGTCAAAGTGCCACCGTCTCTCAATTCAACAGCACATGATATTAGCCTGATATATGCCAAAGTTATTAATGTGATTTACTGACGAGTACTCCTCTTATGCTGTTGTCCTTTACCCCGGGGCCCAGTACAAGGATTAAAAGTGTTCTGTCTGAATGTGACGAGAGGGTGATCTGTTTTAATCTTGTTGCACTCAGTACAGTGAGCGGTGCCATTCAACCTGATGGTTGTTGTGATATCTCTTTAGATTCATGCACACGTCAGCATGGAAGATTATGGCTGTTAACTTATTGCTCATCTGCTTTGGCTCTGGATCTCTTTGGCGCCGCCTGTCACTCTGAGAACGCGTGGGAGCTCCTGATCATTCTTTATTAGTAAATTGCTGGGCCACCCCACCCTGCAATTTTGGGCTGATTGCAGAACTTCCCCTCTCTCTCTCTCTCTCTCTCTCTCTCTCTCTCTCTCTCTCTCTCTCTCTCTCTCTCCCCCCATCTCTCTTTCTGTCTTTCTGCTGTTTTAACTCCAGGTGCCTTTGGGCCTTCTGGTTCTTGTTGTTGTTGGATGTTCTGACGGTAATGGTTGGTAAATCCTTTCGCAGCTTGGGGGCAGAGAAACATTCGCGTTCCGGGCTCTGTGGTAACTGTTGCCTTCTCACTTACTTGCAGGTGTATGTTTGTGTTGCGGTTCATTTCTAATTTATTTCAGATTTATGTCATTGTGAAAATAGTGTTTTGATTTTTTGGACACAGCTGTGTGTTCTCCAGGGCCAGGTGCGGCGATGGTGTGACGATGGAGAGACATTGAAGCTGACCTCCTTTGGTCATGGTCCATTGCGTGTATCTCTCCTCCTCTTTATGTTATGTAAAGGAGTTTGATGGGATTATGTGAAATATCTGGCTCAGACATCAGCCTTTAGAAGCTGACTCTCATACTTAGGTGTTGTGATTTCTGAAACCGAAAACCACAAAGAGTGAAAAGCTGATCGGCTGTCGGTGTTAGAGCCCAGCACCTTGGCAATAAAGATGCAGTAGCAATGCCTGTTGGATGACTAATACCGCTGCAGAGAGGCAAGTGGCCATTAGGTCAGTAATGCCATCCTTTGCTTGGATCAGCAGATTGGCTGCTATTCCTGATGGGGTGGTTCTGTAGATTGGCTGTGCTTCATTTAGTCAATAATGCAACGGCCTACATCTGAGGCATGTGGATTTTATTATAATAATAATAATAATAATAATAATAATAATAATAATAATAATAATATAGTATCATTATGTTATTAATAACTGTGGTTGTTTTCTTTATCTGTATATTAAAAGTGACATCAGATTAACTTGGATAGTTCAAAGCTGGAAATGTAACTTATATTTGCATTTTATTAGTTTATATAATTATATGTATGTTTACATCTTATATATTACATAACCTTATATATTACATTATAATGCCTATTATACTGTATATATGCAAATTAAAACAGTAAGTAATGCTTTCAAAGAACTGCTGCTTTTTGAGATTAAAAAAATATTTTTAAAAATGACTTCTGTTTTGTAGCCATTCATCTTTGTGCTGACAAAACTCCTCTGCTATTCCTTTGTGTCTTCACACTAGCCTGAAGGAGACAACTTGGCTAAATGGTAATTAAGAAAATCAATGCAATCTGAAGGTCTGAGCCACCTCTGCCTCACTGGCTTTTATCTTCTTAATAAAACATATAATATTAGCAGAGACACACCTGACATTATTGAGATTAAAACAGCTACAGTCATAATAAGTCAGCCAAAAGACAAATACGATAAACACAGAACAATATCAATGCTGACATTTGGATGTGAGCAAGGAAATTTGTTTCTTATTCATAATCGGAAAAAAAAATGAATACATGCACACATAGATGGTTCAGGAGAACATAGAGTATAAACAATTGCAAAGCTTGTCAGACTCCATCCTGGCTGTCATCAGAAGGCAGAAGTGAGCACCTGTTTCTGTGTGCAGAGATTTGGTACACTCCCTCTGCCTGCGAGGCACCTCTCAATCCATTTGCTGCTTAGATAGAATGATTCATGCTGTGGCCTTTCCTCTCCCCTGCCCTGACAGCGGAGAATACGGGAGGCACGGGTCATTTAATTCTAAAGCACTGCCTCCGTGCTTAAACCAAAGGAATCCACTGCCTTACCAACCCAGGGTGGAGAGAACACTGGTCACTGTATATTCTGGCCGTATGGCGCACACAGAAACAAGTCCAGTTGCTCTGGTTCACATGTGATTTAGTTACATTTTTTCCCATAAAGCACTGATTAATTGGAATGCATAGCCAAGTACTCTCTCTCTCGACCCCCCACCCACCCAACTATTATATAAACCCTGTAAAACATTTATCATCTAATTCTGAAGCATTTCCTTCCTTCATTTAAGAAAAATACCTTGTGATAGTAATGCAGTATTCAGGCAATGGTCTCAATTTCACACCAGCAGAAAACTTGCAATGGCTAAAAAGCTGAATGAAAAACTGCATAATTATATACACTTAAAAACAAAACCCTGCATGGATTATAGGTTTCAGGGTTGAAAGGACAGGGTTGAAAACGAACCAGTATGGTGCATTCTAATTCATTTTAAATGACTGAATAATTTAAGAGTACCTTTTAGGTTTATGCATCCACATTATTATGACTTTTTAAGCATTACCACTTTTGAATATCTCTCTCTCTCTCTCTCTTTCTCTCTCTCTCTCTCTCTCTACACACACACACACACACACACACACACACACACACACACACACAGAATAATCTACAATTCCATTTGTTCAAACTGAAAGTCTTTTGTATATTTTTGCACCTTAATGTCATTACAATGTAAATCCGGGATTACCATTTTGGCTACAAGAGAAAATTCTGTCCCCTTAAGCTCTTAACATGAGCACCTGGTACTGAGGCTGCTATGTCACTGCACTCAAGTACATGTACGAATATGAACACGTACAATAGGTCTGAGCGAAGTTTTACGTCGCTCTTTTGTTCCACCCTCCTCGTGTGGCCTGTACGCAACGCTGGAACGACGCGTTTCTGAACTACTCTCAATTGTTATTGGTGTTTCCCGTGAGAAACGTGACTTTTTTTTTCCTCTGATGTACACCAGGGCCAATGAAGGTGACTCGCATTCCACATTCAGAATAGTTTGCTAAGGAGATCAGAGCTCTCTGCTGAATTAGGTTACCAACGTGATTATTGATATGAAAATAGTAAGAACAATAAATTTCATGTGTATTTTTTTCTTATATTTTGTATGGTGGTTGTAGCTCGCTGAAGTGTCCCGCCGAACAGCACCTACTTGGCAGTCTAGCGTTAGGGCGCAGAACAAGATTTCAGCACCGGAGCTGTCCAAGCCGCGTGCTCCTCCGCCGCCCTCTCCGCCTGTGCCGTTAAGACCGTGCACACAGAGTGCGCTCATACTCCGCCGACTGCTGCATTGTCGTCGATTCACTTCGGTCAAGTGAAAGGCGCGGGTTTATTTTAATGTCGTTTTTGGTTGGGCTTTGACCAAACAAAGAAATATACGCACATAATTAAAAGGCGAGCTGAGTCTTGACATGCTGTACGGACGTGTCTAGGAGAGCGGGGAAAAGACAGCCTTGACTCAAGGAACGTAGTCGGAACCCATCCCAGGTAGGATTGCATCCACTTTGCATCTACGCCTTGGAACCCTACATACTTTCGCTCTCAGTGGCTTGCATGAGTCCCGAGAGTCCAAGATGCTGATAATTATCCATATTATACAGCAACTGGCGCAAATGAAATTGAAAGCAATTCCTTTCAAAGCTTGAACTTGAAATCTTTAAGAGCAGTTATTTTGCATGTATCGTGCCCACGGATAGCTAAGCGTTATTGACGTGAAACGTAGGTCTGTGCGTTTTTCGGTGTGTGTGGACTGGGTGTAGCGCATTTTTATGTGCGTGAGCTGTGTGTTTCGTACCTATCCAATTTAGGTCAGTGTTCTCAAAGGGTGTAGGTGCTTAGAGATCCATATTAAGAGTTTGCAAGTTGTTGCCTCTAAAACCGACTGAAAACTCTAATCTCATCGTGATATGTGTAAAGAACCTGGAATGTTCGTTTTCATGGTCCACTTGATCAGGGTCGTTCGCTATTTTCACATTTTGATTTACTGGGTACAGACTAACACAGCAACTCATCCATATGTGTCACTGATAAAATGATGCAAATATTACCATGTAAGGGATGCGTAAATAAGTGCATACAGGGAGGAAACATCGGTGAAATGTTTTTTTTTTTTCAATGTATTCCTTAGTAGCAAAATACGAGGTATCTGATGTTATTCCACGTTATCGACATAAATATTGAGGCGAAGAGGTGTGCTCGGGTCACAGTAGCTCTGTTGATTCATTTAATTGTAGCCTCACATAATATAATGAACAGGATGGTTTTCCACTGAGGAAAAGGTGTTATTCTGGTTCCATTATGCGAAATGTATATTTCAAATAAACAAATCAGTGCTTGCCACTAGCCCGCCTTATTTCGCATTTGGAAAGTCTTTGAACTATTTTTACACAACCTCGCTTTGATTTTAGAGGCGACCGAATCCGTGACGAAGTTCTCCTCCTGTACTAAGCTGCCCCTCAATGAATAAACCGAATCCAGACCGCAGAGAGATATAAGTCTCTTTGAGATGCAAATACCACATGGCCACCTCCGCTCCTATGTACCGTCAAGCAAACCGAATCGCAATGAAATACGGATCCGTTGGCAGTGGCGAAATCTTATTGGACAGTCAACCAGTGCTCTTGAAATTTGGTTAGTTTTCAGCGCGAAAGCAAAATACCGGAAAGAAAGCAGCTATAAAACCCACAGTTGAGAACACTCCTTCCCGTGGAAGTGAAAATGAAGCCCGTGCTGGACTCAGCGGGTTACTGTACGTGTTTTCATGGAGCTTGCTGTAGTAACTGCGCTCACAAAAGTCGCAAGTCTTCATTTTTTAACTATTTGCGCAAGTCTTGTCATTTGCTGGACAATAATGCAAGACAGGGACGCTACCTTTCAGTCGCTCCCATTATTCAGGGTGCGTTGACGGTGTTCTCGGGACCCCCGCAGTCCCTTAACCCAGCCCTTTCACACCCCTCTCCCTCGTCCCCTTATGGACTGAATCCTATCGCAGTCGGTGTGCCAGGACAGTGTGGTACAGCCAGTGCTCCTCAGCTGGCTCCCTCATAAAGTGCTGATTGGCTGGCTCGAGATTAGCAGTTGGCTGTCCCAGAGCGTGTACGTGGATCTCCTTGCCGGAAAATATATTTACATTCAGATGTCTTGCCCTCCTGATTCTGTCCTCCTTATGCGCTCTTTGCGAACGTTAATATCGCTTCACGGCTGAGCAAAGACAAGACAGCCTGTCGACTTTTTCTAAAAAGATATTCAAAGATATAATAAAACAAGAAAGAATTGCTATGCCTTCTGTAGTATACTATAGTTTAGAATTCGCCGGTGTCCATGTTGCAGTGTGGAGGGATTATAAATTCGAGGTTTTGAAAGTGATACAGCAATTTACAGATAATAACAGTTCCCCAGCTTTTCAGTTCTTGAAAGTAATAAATTTTACATAGGCTTAGGATGCATACTAATGTCATTGTAATGCATCATTGTAGTTTGTAATTATATTTTTCTCAGCGTTGTCAGGTGGATATTGGTATTTGATTTGAATGTATTTCAGCATATTTGATATATGGTTCCCTACATCATTTACTTCATTAGCTGATTAGCTCCACAGCTTTAACAAGTGAGTCTTTGGACTTAGTCCAGGAAATTCAGAAAGCTTTTCAGTTAAAAGACATCTGCTTTACTGAATTTATTTGCTGTTTTCTATCAGACTACCAGGTGGGGAATCATATGAGTATTCTGGTAGCCTGACTGCAATAGAGGAATGTTATTTATTTATTTATTTATTTATTTTTGGCTGTTTGGAGTGCACCATTCAGAATGTCATATATAGCTGATATCTGGTCTTTGTGACAGTGGAGTGTCTAGTGATGGTCCAGTATTGTAATCAGATTGCACATGGAACCACATGCAGCCAGGGTGAAGTGGGTCAGTTTGCAATGGAGCCACTAATGGATTTGGTGGTGAAGTAAGGAGGGAGTGGTCAGATTGCATTCAGTAGAAATTCTGATTTAGAGAAGCAAAGTAAACTAGTAACTATTAGAAGAGCAAGGTACAAGCAAGTAAGAACACACACACACACACACACACACACACACACACACACACACACACACATTACTATATGAATACAAACCGATAACCATCATTGTCATGAAGAGCAGGGATAGATGTAATATTCAATCCAAGCCCTCCAATGCACCTGTTGACCAATGACTGATGTGCCTACTCCCCACTCCGTGCCAAATGGCCCAGGTGGCCAAATGGCCCAATAGGAAACATCTTCACCAGAACACAACAATTTGAACACTGAACTTTTGATTTTCATTAAAACCAATGAGAAGGCTTGCATTGTCAGAGCACACTGTAAGGACACAAGTTAATATTTAAGAGGATTTTATATTCGTTTATCATAATTTCAGTAAGCACACCTAACTTTCAAGGCACCAAGGTTGAAAAACCAACATCTATATACTGTACACTTATGAAATGCATTGCCCGAACTTTGCTCCCAGGGAGAGAATAATTAGGAGATGCAAAGTAGTAGAGCATCTTATCAAAATCAGAAACATACAGACAGATGTCCTGCTTGATCTGGGGGGGTTGCCAGTTTTATTGCCTGAAGGTGTTGTCCCATTCCATAGTGCTGTAGAGACAGATGCTTCTCCCGGAGGTCAATGAACTTTTTTTTGTGATGAAAGACTTTGACCTTCAGATGCTCCTCTCAGAAAAAGAGAGAAATTTTATGAATATGATAGCCCAAGGCTGTTTCAGAGAGGAGTAAACAAGCAAACATTTTTTCTCTCTCCAAGGAAATGATACTCACCTTAATGATAATAACCTCTGTTTTGATATTGTCCCCATGCCTGTTATAGTTGCATTACTCTAATTACATATTGTACAGCTGGTAGAATCCCACTTAATATTGATACTGACTTTCCTTTGTCTAACACTTTTTCCTCCAAAGTGCTGTAAGTGTTCCAAAGTGAGCATAGTAGCTCTAAGCATCCGCTGACAGCATGTTGCATGGCAACCTTTTTTTTCACAGTGTTAGTTATTCAGCCAGACTAAGAGAACCAGGCTAGAAATGTGGCCAGACCACAGAGGCTGCATCCTTGATTTTCTCCCTGTTACTTTTGATAATTCATTAAAGCAGTCATTATCTTTAATGTCTGTATAACATGTCATGCAAAAGGCAACACCTCTTACAACACAGTGTCATCATCTGTGCACGCGGGCAGTGGGACAGCATTTCCAGCATGAAATGGAGTCCTTCCTCAGAGGTCTCGCATTCAAGTTCGTTCCTGTTCGGCTTTAGCCAGTTGGCAGGATAGGGCTACAGGGGAACCAGGCTGCTGTCCAAGGTTGTCTGAATACTGAGCCCTTCTAATGCCATTCTCCACTCTCTGAAACCATCATTTCCTCTATGCAAAGAGCAGCGCACCCCATTAAGCCCCAACAGTAACAATTGTGTTTGTGATGCATGCTTATTTGTCCATCACTCTCAGTTAGGTCTTAAACTGTGCTCATATTTCGTAACGCATTCTAGAAAATCAATTTTCAGTTCCAGCAATGAAAAAAAACAAAAGCAAAATAAATGGGTTTTCTTTGATGCATTTTAGAGGTCAGCTTACTGCGCTCTGTACAAACAGCCTGGCAGACCCGAGGTGACGCTTATAAAAGACTCGGCCTTTGAGACACACAATGTCACATTATTGGTTTGGAAAGAATTAAACCCTTTATTGCGATGGCAATCAATGTCAGCCATGACTTGTATTTCTGCAAGCATGAAACATTTTGTCCTCCAAAATAGAGAGGGGATGTGGGATAGGGAAAGGTACATTAAAAAAGGGGGAAAACAGATAAGCTGCAGAAGTGTGGGGTGAAAGATTAATTGCCATGTGAATTACTTGATCGTTTCCAGTCGCTTTGATTAACTTGTGCATGTAGCTATTCCTGTTCAGCACAGTAATTAAGCCAAGTCTGGTGCGTTGGCATATCCCTTCCCTCAGGGAAACTTGACGAAGCCGGGTGAGAGAGGAAGAGAGAGTGTGTTTGATAGCTCTTTTCAGGGCATGGCTAAGAAGGCCTAGCTGACAGCGCTTATTAATCTGTTGTGAGGCTGATTGGGAGAAGGGTGGCCGTGAGACTTTTTGAAGAGAGAATTTTTAAACCTCTCCATGTGGTGAATGTGTTCCTTATTCCAATGGTATGACTCTGTTGCCAGTTGAGTGTGAACCAGGTGAGGAGTGCAAGAATCAATGTGTCACTTAACGCTGAACCCAAGCAAAGTGTGACTGAAAGCTATACAGGAGCCAGGCCCTTTACCACACACACACACACACACACACACACACACACACACACACACACACACACACACACACACACACACACAGTGCACTGCAGCTGTGGTGGAGGCTGCAGAAGGAGATAACATTTCCATCTTTCCCCTCTCCAGAGAGGATAAGAGAGACCCGCTGTTTGCCTCTCCACTGATCCTCACGTACGTGTTCTCATAAGCCGCCAATCTCAAAGTCTCCTCCCCTGCTGCTGGTCTCAAATTGTCTCATGGCACCCATATTGTGTATGTGAGTGTGTGTGTGTGTGTACATTACATATGTGCAAGTATACTTGTACAGCATGTGCGCATGAAATTGTGCTTATGTGTATGCATGTATGTGTGTGTGTGTGTGTGTGTGTGTGTGTGTGTGCACATGCACATGTATGTACATTATATTTGTGAAAGTATATTTGCACAGCATGTGTGCCTGAAATTATGCTTATGAGTATGTGTGTATGTTTGTGTATTGTACGTGTGTGTGTGTGTATGTGTGTGGGTGATTACATTGGTGCACATGTGCCAGGAGTGAATGCACTTAGTGAGAATGTGTTATGCGTTCATGTGTGTGGTTTACCCATGTGTGAGCAGGTGTCTGGCCCGCACAGGTGTGGGTAATGCATTAGAACACTGCCATGCACATTGCCACCTGGCACCTCCTCATCTGGCAAGCTGCTTGACATTTATACTATGCTATAGAGGAATTTGTTGTAAGCTCATTTTGATTGACTTACAAAAGTAAACATCTCAGGAAACAAATGTATTGTTGATGAATGTTGCTATTTTTGCTCTTGCAGCAAGGATTTAAAAACCTGAATGTATGTTTTAAACTTATGTGTTTAGTGTCACTCCTGAAAGGCTATGCATGATGGCCTGTTAATCTTTGGATCTGAAGTGATTGCGGGGCATTGCAGTCTTCAGACAGGCACACATCAAGGGCAGATTTAGCTTCACAGATTGCTAATGTTTAAAAATAACAGGCTTATGAGTGATGGAAAACCCCTACACTCTATTAGCACTGAAAGGTCAAAAATAACAACCACAACAAAAGCCTGCTTGGAGATATCAAGCACACACAAATCAGCTTTGTTGTGTTGTGCAAACGTTGGGTGTATTTTTAATGAACGTTCCGTCACGGGCGCAAAATGAACTGATTTGTTTTCTGCATTTGTGTAACGAGCTTTTCAGTATGTCAGCGCTGTCTTACAGGCTCAGTTATCTCACAGTAATATTCGCTATAGATGAATACTTGCTCCGATCCATTATCTGAAAGCCCTTCAGAACTCTGGACAGCTCCCAGTTCTAGCGCCCACCTCCTGGAGTCCTTTAGGAGGTGGTGGCTGATCCCGTTCACTTGTTTTTATGTTCAGGCATTGTGGGAGGGTGCAGGCACATTTGTACAAACAGCTTTTGAATTCCTTAAAGAAATTAGCCGTCCAAAACGCGCAGACTTTGCTACGAGAGCTTAGATCAATCGCATGGGAAACTTGACAAGTCGTTCCTTGGCCCGAGACAGTTACTGTTCAAAGGAAAATATTTGCTGAACCCATATTCAGGTCAGTGCCACAATCTGTTCATTAGACTGAAATAGGGCTGATGAAATCACATATTCATGAGTTGTGTTTGTAAGCATCCAAGGTTTCTTTTTATATTGGATCTTGGCAAACCCCTCCCGCACCACACAGATGAAGTTGAAGATTATTCCCATATCTTTTTGCTTTGAATCCAAGGGCACTAGACCCTTTGTGAAGATGATTATTATACAGCAAAGTCAGCTCTGGTAAAGCTGTCCACTAAAGTAGAGAATATAATCTATCTTTCTTGCTTACCACAGTGGATAAAGCTCTGTGCCCCCTTTTATTCTTGTTTTGATTGTTTCTGGCATACGATCCACCGGATTTAATCAACATTTGTTGTTACCTCTGACAGATAAATGGGACTGCTACTTTCTCAATATGAGCAGGCTTGCTTAAATTCCGTTGATTTTAAAACTCATCAGCGTTTTTGATATAACAATTGCATTTGAATGTGAGTCAGAATTGATTGATTCCAGGGGATATGTCTTCCATCTCTTAATTTACTCACTAATTAATCTTGTCTTTCATCTTGTCAAGGTCTCATGTGGTGCAATGATATGCCTAGAGAAGCAACTAGGAGCAACAGTAATAACAGTTGTAATAATGCATGTAAAGCACCTTTTATGGATTCCAAGGCTGGAGTGGGGGGGTGACACATTTGAACCATCACCAATATAAAACATTCACTAGGTGCACATTAATTGGCTGGGTACAAATGTGTTGCCTACAGATGTCTTTGTTTAATATACTGTGATTCTGTTTGCACTGATGCTGATGAATCCATGAATGAAGCATGCCTGCGAGGTGTCCACTCTCTTGACAGCCATATTTGGGTTCATAATAATTACAGTGACTTGGTTCCTGTGCGCTGCCTTTCATGAATGTGCCTGCACATGCACATGCTCACCCTCTCACCTCTCTGCAGACATGGGCGTATTGATGTCCAAGAGGCAGCAAGTGGAGAAGGTGCAGAAGTGCAGTGTGGTCGTCTCAGCTTTCAAGGAGGGGCTGAAGGACCGCCCACCCCCAGCCAACCCCCCAGAGGAGTCCGCAGACCCTGACGGGAAGCCTGCCGAGACAGAGGCTGTGGCCCCCACGAACGAGGAGGAGAAAGAGGCGGGGTATAACGAAGAAGATGGCAAAGCAAGGGCCTCCACTTCCCAGCATGCCTCAGCTCAGCACAAGGAAGACTGCAGGATCAACCAGGAGGCCTGGTCCCGGCTGCGTGATGGCAAGGGGGTGGAACCTGAAGATCTGGACAAAGCCAATCAGCTCACGCCTCCGGCGTTCATCCGGCCCAAGAGAGACATCAATGACGACCAGCCCGTGGAGATCGAGCTGGGGCAGAGAGAGCAGGTGGGTGGACAGGAAGTGGTGTAAGTGAGTTAACAGGAAAAATAAAAAGTGGCAGTCTGGTCTCACTTCATTTACAAAGCCTTAACAGGGGAAAAAATATCTATGGGGTTATTAGCTAAGTGAGGACTGAGATTAGTGAGCTGTGGTTATTTCAGCCTGAAAGGCTGAAAGACATACACCATGATCCGTCGGGTTCTGTGGGAGGCAAAGCTGAGTTTGTGCTGAGTGTTTACCGCAACGTCTCTTGATCTGAGAGCGGCGAAGGCACACCAATGATCTGTTTTCAGATGAAAATTTAATCCAGAATACATAACCTGCTTGTTGTGCTTTATTTCTTTTTTTTTTAATGAGAAAGGAGTCCCCTGAACGGCTGTAACGACTGCAGGGCTGATTTGAGAGACTGCCCTCTCTCCTGTCCACACACCTGCAGTCAGTTTGATAGATTGCGGTGTACAGAGCTATCAACAGCCTGCTGTTGTCACTCCGCTCCGACCGCAGCAGCAGACAGCACTGAGCTGACACAGAAAGACGACCCTGGCAGATGACCTTGTGTCTGGAAAGATGGATTTAGGTTCCTTTAAACAAGCATCGCAGGAGACTGAGAGGGAAAACAGGCAGTCGTTACCATCAAAAAATTCGAAATAATTATCGTGTGGCCATATTACATTACATTACATTACATTCATTTAGCAGGCGCTCTTATCAAGAGCGATTTCCGGCAGAAAAGAACAGAAGTGTATCCATTCAGGTTGAATGAGCAACAGACCTGGCTAACAAAACAACACTCCCTGACCAGTGAGTATGAGCATAACACCATCTAGTCATCCATTCTTTTCTTTATCCTTTATCCACTTTACTGGAGTTATCACAGAAAAACATACACACACACACACACACACAATCTTAGCTTCTTATCATCTTGAGTATTATTTTGCTCTTTACTATAAATAGGGAAAATGATCAACAAGTACTAACAAGTTCAGGCTAGTGTGTGCTGTAGATGATTTAGAATGTTCTGCTATTCCTGAGACCAAAGCTGCATTTATACTGCAAATACACTCTGTGATGCTACAAACTCACTTGTGATAGTCTGGGCATTTTAATGTTTACATTAAAAGCAAGATTCACATTTAAACAAGCTGTGCTCTTCAGCTGAACTTAAAGCGCTAAAGATTGCACCAGCTGTGTAAATGCTGACTTTCGGGAAGCTTGGAGAAAGCTCATTTCTCTTCACGTCCCTCCTTTTTTTGCAATTTCCTTTAATCCCATTACCCCAGGTGTCAGTGCTGCGGCAACGTAGCTGGTTGTTTGTTTTTCCCTGCCATGTGCTTTTGTGTTCGTTTCTCTCCCTTGCCTGCCCCGCCCCTTGTTTCCCTGCCCGATTGCTCATCTGCTTCACCTGCCCGCTTGCTCATCTGTGTCTCGTTTTCTTGTTAGCGTGTTCCCTTCATATTCCCGTCTGTTTCTTAGCCCTTTGCCAGTTCGTCTCAGTTTATCTGTTTCGCAACCAGCGTTTTTCTCTTTCTTGCTTGTATTCTGCCTGCCCATTTTGATCTTGCCTGTTTTTCTCGACCTCGTTTTTGGATTTTGTCTTTGTACCTTTTGCTGTGTCTACCTGGTTTTTGATATCGCCTGTTTTTCGACTCTGTCTACTGGATTTTCCCTCTTTCGGCATTAAACCATCGTTTGCCATTCTCCACTGTCTGCGCCTGAGTCCCTGCCTGAGCCCCCCGTGACACCAGGGAGAACACCAGCATACCTTTTATTTCTGTCAATTTGCAGATCAAACTCAACCTCATTTTTAGGTGTAGTGTTGACACAATAGTAAAAAAAAATAAATAAATAAAATGTCAGAAAAAAATAATTTGATGAAGAAAATGTTATATTTGAATTCAGCTTGATACTCTTACTTGCAGCCCGGCCTGTCATGGCTGCTTGGTTTAAATAAGTCACCCTCAGTAATTTATTTTTAACATATGGAGCTTGGAAAAATGGAACAGGCTGATATACTTTCAGATAATTTCCTGGTTTAATCTAATTCAAGTTTCACTTGCAGCAATAACTGTTATGAATAGTTCACAAGGTTATCAACAATAAATCCAGAACAAAAAAAAACCCTTTATTACATCTTGAACCAGGGAGTGAGAGACCTGCTCCTGTGCCTGGGAGTATTGAATTCTTAGCAGAGTTTATTTGTATTCAGCTGCTGTTGCACACTGAATGACCACTGTTTGGGAAGACAAGAAACTTTAAATATATAGAAATATGTGCAACATTCTAGATCAAAGGTGCACTTTTGATTAAATTTGAAAACATAACTTTTGTTTTGTTTCTTGGTTTGTTCTCATGACCCATGTGACCAGGGCCAGCTTGGGAGTTGTAATTTGACAATCTGGCCCCACCCCCACTCACAGAATTGATTTGACTTCTGAAAACTCACAGTACATCTCCCCCTTACACACACACACACACACACACACACACATATGCACATGCACGCATGTATGCGTGCACGTATTCACCCAGACAATTACCCAGAGAGTCTCTACTGTTTCCACGTGGATGTGCTGAGGTGGTCTCATTAATTCTAATTGTCTCTGTTACATTACTAAGACAGACAGGTAGGCCCGTGCTAATCTTTGGCTGATACTTCAATTAGTGGAACAGATAAATTCACTCAAACTGCCTACCGCAGGGAGAGAGGAGTGAAACTTTTTAATCTCTATGACTCACACATTAGTCACTGCTCTTGCAGAGGGATAGCACACAGCAGAAGTACATATACTATAAGTCCATAAACCATGAGGCTTAAAAGACAGGGGAGACATTTATTATAGTTGTGTTTCAGTACATTGTAGGTAATGTTGGTATGAAATACAGTTTTGAGGAAGGCTGACATTTCAGTTGGAGTGTAAGCTGTGTCAAACCAGAGGTAGCGAGGAAGCTAATACATGAGGGGGTGATAGGATCCATGCTCATTAACACAAGCAATGACAGTTGCAATGGATTAAGGGGTAACTGTTTTTAAGACATAGGCCTATTAGGTTCTTTCAGCTACCATTCCTCCTCCTCCACAACCCCAGTTAAGTGTGATTCAACCAAACAGATATAAGGGTCTTTTTTATTCATTTGGCATCAGAACATTCAACTTGTGTAATGATATTCGAGGGTGTTGTGGAGTTTAACAAGGCATTGTGTAACAGGAATGCTTAGTCCTGTAATTGCTGCTGATGGTGTTTTCCCTGCTGTTTGCTCGTTTTCACCTTCTGACCCCACTCCATTGAAATGGTGCATCTCCATGGCTTCCAAAATCCACAGCAACACATCGCTTCTTGCCCACCACCCGTAACCACAGCAGTTCAAAATCGCCCACATCTCTGCACTGCCAAAACTGCGCAGCACCCGACACAAAGCAGAGATGCTACAGTGAACTGGGGCATCTGTGATGTTACAGGTGATATCAACCTGTGCGGCTCTTTTACTGTGGGTCACCTGGAGTAGAAGCTAAACGTGTCTCCTTCTTCTTCACTGACACCTTTAGTAGTCATACCGCATATGAAGGAAAACTGTATAAGTTTCATCTTAAACCAATGCAACAACATTGAAACTGCTTTAGGAATAATAATGTAATAACACATCATTGTAACATAATTGCATAAAACTTACACTTCTACAAACTGCAAAACTATGTTCCCCATTAGTTGCTGTGTGGTTCTTATGTAAACAATCCTGTAACACCAGTATTGTTACAAAGTATCCTATAACACCAATATTGTTACACTGGTGTAAGGTCAACTCACGTGTTACCAAAGCTAACATCATAGACCCAAAACGCATTTGTGTTTTTATGGAGCTATGTTGTAGCTGTTACCTGTAGGGTTCTCACTTCACATTTATTTTGGTACATTGGTAAGAAGTTTATGGATGTAAACACAGAGAGGTTTACACTAATAGGCTAGAAACGTTTTATATTTTGTAGGCCCTTACGGAGTGAGTAATCAATGTAGAACTATAAAAGTTTGACTCATGTTTGTTTTGTTTTGCTTATATTTCCCCAATGGCCCTCACTGACTTGTATTATTTATAGTCTACAGTAGAATGAAGTGTTCCAGCCTCACTCGGCCCTCACAGGGAGGTGCAGCACCTTCATTTCACCAGTCTTCTGGGCTGATGTTCGGCAACAACAATCATAAGCTCTTCAGCTGGCTTTAGGTCACCGTTTTGATTTACCTACCCATGTGTTTGTCATGCATAATAATTTCTAAAGGAAAAGTGTGATCAGGATTCTCTTCATTGAATGCTGTTTGATACGACTGTTTGGTTGTAGTTAATGTAGCAGTAGCAGGAACAGTAGCAACAATAGTACTGTAAAATATTGTAATTGTAGTTATAGTAGTAGTAGCAGCAGGAAGAGGAGGGGGAGCAGTAGTAGTTGTCATAGGAATTGCATTAATAAAGATTACACAGTCATACAGTAATAGCGGTAGCAGCTTTTCCTGCACTCAGTTTGTGTGTTTGGAATAGCAGCTCTTATAGATGCTGGGTCAACAGAACTCCAGCAGTCCTTCCTTCTTTCCTCCCAGTCTTTACACGGGAAGAACACATCGGTCACCTAGGTTACGCATCATTTTTCCCAACCGACCTGTCAATCCAACCTGTCAGTCCGGCTTATTTATTCCTATGCACAGCTCCATGGTTGCCTTTTTGATGTATGCGATACCCCTACCAGAGATCTATAACTAGCTGTGTGATGTGTGTGATTGCTGTGGTTACCCCTGTGATGTGTGCCATACCTCATCTAGCTCCAAGGTGACCTTTGTGTGTGTGTGACACTCTCCCCACAGCCAGTAAACGACGAGATGTGTGAGATCTGCGAGGTGTGGACCGCAGACGACCTGTTCCCCTGCCGGACCTGCACCAGGGTCTTCCACGACGGCTGCCTGCGAGAGATGGGCTACCTGAGCACCGACACCCTGCAGGAGATGAGGGACACCGCCCACACCGCCACCGGGTGGAGCTGCTACTACTGCGTGAGTCCCTCTGGGCAACAGCAACCTCTGTCAGATTCTGCAGCCTCATCATGCCGTCTGCCCCGCTGCTGCTGCGCAAGGGTACAGAGTCTGCCTCCTATAGCCTAGGGCTCATGAACCGTGGCTCAAGTCCGTGCTTTGAGCTGTGATTGGCTTTAGGGATCAGGTGAATGCTGGAGAAGATGTCAGCATATGCCATCAATGCTTCACTGATTTGACTTGCTGATTCGATCTAAATGAGTGACTCACCGATTAACCACATTGATGGCTAGCTTATTCGAGCCACTCTGAAGTGTTCCAAAGTGGAAAGGCAAACATTTAGTCAAGTTTCAGAATAAGCTAGCAACGGACAGCACATCAGCACCATTCCTGCTGGGTCATGAGGTCTTCACTCTCTCATCCCTGGTCAGGACTGCATCCTGGCTCCACTTTATTTGAGCCATGGCTACAAATCACACAGGCCACTATCGCTGTCCATTCCAAAGGTTTCAAGAGAAAAAAGGAACACCCCCGAGGCCCATATAATGGCACATTCCACAGAAGAGATGAGGTGGTTTGCTGTGCGGAGTGTTCCACACGCCTCACTGAAGGGAAACCTCTGACTCACAGCTGCAATCTCAATCTGCTGGTGAGCTGAGAACACAGTGTGTTTTACGAGAGTCACACATTTCATCTGACCATTTCCCTGTGTGTGGGAGCAGACAGCTAGGGGCTGTGCAGCAGGCAGAATAAATAAGTCTGTGCTGACCAGTGGCTGAATTGCATAACTTGCCGAAAAAAATCGAGCGGGTCAACAATGAGGACATGTACCCAAACAGTCACAAAGATAAGGCACACATGTTGTGCTTTAGGGCCATATTCCCTGGTGGGTTTCAGTGTAAGCAGAATTTAATAACAGGGAATAGAACAGAGCTTTATTCTGGCTCCCTTGAGAATTTACCCTGCGCATGCAGATGTGTAGGATATTATATTAATGTACAGAGATAGGACACACTGTGCACGTAATCATGTACATTCTTATTAGTTTCAGATAACATTTGCATAACCATCAAATGTACATCTAATGTACATCATAATGTACACCAGGGATGGGAACAGGGTGCTCCCAATGCAGTAGGGCTGTCTGAATGCAATCTGATGATGCAAAGATTGGAACATTGTGGATCCATATCGTTCAGGGCCACTGAGCACTGCATTGGTACTCAAAGTGGGTGTCATGTGCTGGCCGTGAGGTTCAACGTGCCTCTCTCTCTAAAATGCTCTCTCCAAGTATGGAGCACATCTCAACAAGAGGAGTGCACTTCTTTCTTTCTTTTCTATAAGGATAAAGTGCCTCTCCAAATTGAATGTGCTTCTCCTGAACCAAAATACGCCCGCAACAGTTCATTCATAATAGCCGCGCTCGCAGCATTGTGTTTCAAAACCGCAATCATGCAGTTTGTATGGGCTGGTCTGTGAGGCCACTGAATGGGTTCCAACCCTAGTAAAGTGGCAATGGCAAGACAACAAGATAGAACAAGGTTGTGTTATAACAGTGAAGGCCTTTTCAGAAGACACTATTCACTGCAGAAGAAGGTGACTGTATTTTTTAAAACCCTATAAGAATAGCCAGTGTTTTCCTATAACATTAGTAACATTTAATGTATTTCTCTACAAATAAAAAAAGACTTCCCTCTCTTCAAAATGCTGTCTTAGAAGAAAAATTGGGCTTCTCCAAACCAAAAGTATTTTTGTATATGACATTTACAACCTGCACAATCTCTAAAAGGTGATTGCCGACTGCAACCTTTGCACTTCTTGAGAAATGCTTTTTTATTTAACAACTTTGCATCTCGGGAATGATGTTAGCCAGAAAGAGACAAAGATAAGAGATAAGAGAAGTGAGGTAGTATATTGAAGAAGCACTATTTTTGTAGAAGCATTTCCCACTGATGGAGAAGAGCTGTCTATTTCAACATTTACATTCAGTTTATAAAGAAGCACTTTCTATTTGAACAGGAAGTATTGAATTCAGAGGAGAACTATGCACCTCAGGGCCACCATAGCTTTTGTACATATTCACCCTTCAGTCTGTAGGGAACATTATGTTATATGCCATATAAAATTATATAAAATTTCCTGGAAATTTCCCTCCTTCCATATATGTATTGTTTTCCATCTTTGCTTTCATAAGTCATTTTTTTCTTTTTCTGGAAGGATATTGCTATTAACCCCCTCCACCCCTGTTTCCAGGGGCTCTATATTTTCTAAAAGAGATTCCTGAAAAATCAAGGCCTGCAACATAATGGCAATCCTGCAAAATGATTGATCTGTGTTATGAGCCTCACTAGGGATCTCTTCATCGTATTATTTCTCTTCAGTGCTAATTGTGGTCCACCGTGAATTTTTTATCACCTCGGCAGAATAACAATATGTAAGACTGCGGGGTCAGCGCTTTGTGTGGAAACAATAAAAACCATTTATCAAAAGCTGCTTTTTCATCCAATCCCTGTGGCTTTTTCTCAGAAACCAATTAGCTCCCGTCTGTGCCTGTGGAGTACACTGACTACTTAACACTTCTCTCCCACATTTTGGCCATTGTGTTGGTGGGAAAAAGAATATGTTACTTTTTAACTTGTCAACTGTTTTTTATATGTGTGTGTGTGTGTGTGTGTGTGTGTGTGTGTTATTATTACTTATTTATTTACTTTTTAAGGAAATTAGTTTCTGCCAAAATGATTGCATTGGTTTCCAATGGCAACAGTCCAGCTGCAGACTTAAGATGCAGACCGAAGCTGAATCTGAGGTGAATCTGAGCTAAGGTTTATAGGCAGAAAAGAGCTTGGCTGACACTAAGGACTCAGCCCCTTTTCCTGAGCCGCTGTGCCCTTCCCCATCTGATAACTGCATATCAAGCAGGCCTCTTGTTGAAGCAAATCAAGTGCATTCATTTCAAGGCAAGTGCTACGTGTCTTGTCGGTGCTCCTTGCTTATTCAATTAGACGTTTCGAGGGGGGCTGGAGGGAGGGAGGGGTGGACAAGCTTGCCAAATACAGTGCACGTGGGGTGAGAGACAGTGTGCACGGTGAATAATGCACGACCGAGGATTCTGAAATTAAAAATGTATCACCTCAAACCTGCAGAATGACTCGTGGTATTTTGCGACAGAGGAAATGAGAGAAAGATCAAGGTGGAGAAGGAAACAAAATATCAGGGAGTATCACAGGTGGCAAAGAGGTGTACTTGATCATCTGAAGCATGCTGCAAGATACCTGCCGTGCATATCAGTCTCTGCTGAAAAAAAAAAGGTTTGTAAAAAGATCTGTGCTGAAAAGATAGGGTCAAATCATTCTTTATTATTGGCCAAACACATTCAAAAATTCATTTAATTTTTATATGCTTAACTGAAGGAATGGTGTGGATTTCCATTTAACAAAAATGAATAAATGCCAAACTTGAAAAAGCAAGGACAAAACGCTACCCTTCATTTCACTTATTAGAAACTGAAGCAATTAGTGCCCTAACCTGCTCTTCATGCTTGTTTGAGCCACGCATGCAGGGCATTAATTAAAATGCCATTCGTTTAAAAGTTCTGTCACTCTTCAGTGTTAAGATGGATATGCTGACCTGCTAAAGTCCTCTGTCTAAAAGTTTGAAAAGTGGCACTTTCCACTGGCTAACAATACAGGAAATCAATTCTGTTGATGAACTGAGGAAGAATTTCAACATTCTACAGGCTGCAAAATGGTACCCAGCTGCTGGTGTCTTCCTTTTAGCCTTCTTGTATTACTTCCTGTCCACAGACTCAGTGCAGAGTGTACGGTTTTGCCACCTCAATTACTTTATCTGCTCTAGTATACATCACGCCATAAATCTGTTTCCAATGGTTGCATTTATCTTTCCCGGCCACAGCTAATTGATTGTTTTGCTGAGTGCTTTAAAGGTCAGTGAGAGGACAGGCAAGTAGTTAATATTAAAGGAAATTTCCAAGTTCTTTCCTGGGCTCTGCATCAACTGCATGTGACATTTTCCTCAACAGGAGAAACTCACCGAGCAGCATAATGCTTAGCAAGCAAATTGATTCTATCTCCAAAGCAAGCTCTCTTCCTTATCCTCGAGCACGGCAATGCAGCTCTCTCACTGCATGGGGTTTTGATTCATTCAAATGAACTCAGAGATGCTACTCTCTATCTTTCGTTTGCATCTTCATCCTTTGTAGAAATAAATATGTACATTGTATGCAGGAGTATGTGTGTATGTGTGCATGCACATGCATCTCATTCATTTTTTTCTCTTTTCTCCTCCCTTTGCTGTGTGCATCAGTAGCCCAAAGCAGCTACAGTGTATGTGCAGCACAGCCCTCCTTCAGGCCCCATGTCCACACAGATGTTTGAGTTCCCATTCTATCTGTCCAGCGCTTACCACCGCCATCTGTCACAGCCCCAGGGGACTGACAGGCTGGTGGCACATGCTCCGTTGAGGCTTGGTAACAGTGCAAAGCAGGGCCTCCCTGATAGGGGCCCGCTTATTTCGATTCTTGTCAGATAGAGAGAACTACTGCCTCCGAGCATGACCGCTGTTGACAGGGGCACGGTCTTGTGGTCTTATCACAGAGAGCGATAGACTGAACGCAAATAAACACTGACATAAGCTCTTGTCTCAGTGTGCAGAGCTCCTCCAATTGGCATCTTTTACCCACCGCACTAAGACTCTTTGGCTGGACAGGCAGGAGGTGAGGGAAGTGAGGAAGTCTCAAGGGGGACAAATGGGAAAGGCAGGAAGTGACATCACTGGCGTGTTTCACAGGGATTGATGAAATAAAGGGAGGGGGCAGAGAAGTCTACCAAGGCCTCCAGGGGTAAGGAGTCTTTAAAAAAAAAAAAAATCATTTTAGTTCAGCGGTCTGCAGTTGTCCAACTCCATTTCAATGTCATTGCAACCCAGAGTACTGGCTCACCCTTTAGGGGACAGAGGAGTGGTATGCTGGTGTTATTAAGTTACCTGCTCTGACCTTCAATCTCCACACAGAGGAGATTTACTCTATGATGAGAGTCATCTAAACTGGGGCACAGTTTTCATTAGGGGCCAATCTGAAGGGAAGCAGGAAATAGCATTGCTGTTGGCCATGTAAACGTCATCTCCAACACAGAATGGCCTTCCAATGCTATTACCCAGTGCTTGCTCTCTCTCACATCACTTCTGTTGTAATGCTATAGCTGCCTTAATTTCCAAAATGATGAACTAGTTTAGTTTATCTAATTATATATTCCTGGACATCTTACCAGAGTGCATTTGTTCTCCAATAAAAAAAAATAAAAATAGATCTTCCTTTTTGGACAGACGTCAGAAGCAGAGAGCTTAATCTTATTTTGTGTTTCATCTTAGGCAATTAAGGATGAAGCTCCTTCTTACAATCTCCGGCTCCAAACAGGATGATTGCTGTCTTTTAACGAGAAAGAAAATCTGAAGTAGATGGAATGCCAAAAAAAAGCTTTTAGATCATTCTGGAAAATATATTATAGTAAAAAATAATATGTTACTGAATGTGACATATGTGATGAGGCATTTGTTTCACATACTAGAAATTAGTCAATTTAAGGATAATTGCTGTCATTATTTTTCACCGTTGGTAACTGCTGCTGACCAATGGCACATATAGTTTCTGCAGATTTTACTTTAGAGAGATGTTGCATTGATTGCTTGCTCAATGGATAGCTGTAGCAAATTTATTTAAAGATGGAGGAATAAAACTGAGCAGGGACAGAAGGTTTTTCTCCTGCAAAGTAAATCTCATTTTGTACTGATTGGAGAACAGCCTCAACCTCGCCTTCAGCTAAGATTTCTGGGGCATAATTGAGTGGGAACACTGATAGCATGTGGATTATTGATTTGCTTACATTTAGCCGCAATATGTCATGCTGCTGTTACATCCCATGCTTTTATTAGAGACATGATTACTCTGTGTAACTGGGAGCAAGGTGGCGTTTGTAATCCATCATATGTTGGATGCATGTAACATAACAGACATTTCTTTGTAACCACTGAATTATAGATACACAAAATGACAAAATGTGTGGTAAATCTGTGATCATGTAGGGGATGTATGTTTGAATCTGATGTAAAGTTATGCTGATTAACTTTATGCTAAAAATTATGCTACTAAATTATGCTAAAAAATAATGCATTAATGGTCTGGCACACAGCAAGAGCTGAAATGCTGGAGAGATGTTCGTCTACCCTTGACATTTTCCGTTATCTTCTGTCCTCAGCTGTATAGAAAGGTCACTGTCTTCTTCATTGATTCACTCTCATGCAGGACAACATCAACCTGCTTCTCACAGAGGAGGAGATGTACAGCCTCATGGAGACCTTCAAACAATGCAAGATCATCCCAGGTCAGAGAGTGCAGCCTGGCACACACACACACACACACACACACACACACACACACACATACACACGCACACATGAACATGCGAACACACACATACAGATACACACAAACACAGACACAGACACACACACACACACACACACTGGAATGATGACACAGCAGTACTACAGTGTTGCAGTGTTCCACAGTATGTCTCTTTTCACTTCAGCACATTTATGCTGCAGTCGACAGCAAATAAATTGCCCCGTGATAATGTTCATCCAGGCATAATTTATCATGCAGCGATATCTGCGCTACATTTAGCAGTTTACTACTCACCAGCCACTCAGTCAACTAATTTGACACAATGAGCCAGTTTCTTGCACAGCTAGTTACACTTGTATGTGATTTTGTTGAAGGGGGGAATATACATTTTTGTGGGCTCTTTCCTTGCCTTTGTCTACTGTGGTCTTTAATGAAACATGGTGATAATAATGAGAAATTGTGTAGCTTATTACAGTTTTTTACAATAATTTTCACACGTGTCTCAATACCATGTCCACTTTTTCAAAACACTTAACACATTCACCATATCAGTAGACTATGTGAACTAAACTGTGTATACATTGCATTGATACAAAATGCATTCAATCACCACTTCTTCCAAAATTCATGAATACCTCTCTCAGTCAATGTTCACCACCAGCAAAATTCTGTACAACTACAGCAAATTTTGCAGACATTAAGATACTCTGTTCAAAACAGTTAACTTTGAGTTCAAAACCTAACAAAATTTAGATCACTCTAGATGGAAATATGCTGCATTTTGACAGACAAATGAAACTATATGCTTGAAATAAGACAGATTATCCTGATTTTAGCAGAAAGTTTATTCAGTTTTTGTTTGCAGCCTTGTTACCACTTTTGTAAGTGATCATATTTGCGTTGAAATTTGCATGTATATAGGCAGAATATAGATGTAGTTGTCGCTGAAGAGATTTTTCCACTATTACTGCTGTATATGTAAGTCATGGGCTATCGGTGAGAGAAAGTGACCCAAGAATGCAACTACAGGAAATTTACCACACTCAATAGTGGTATCTAAAGTATTGTGACAGGCAAAACAACAGATCAAAAAGTTTGTTCTTGGTGTCATGATAGCTGCTGTGCTTCAAATATTTATGGGGTGTGGGGGATTGTAGGGGTGGATAAGATATGCTAAAGATTTTTTTCTAAAGGTTCAAGGCAAGGGAGAATGTTGCAGTAAATTTTAAAATCATAAAAATTTGACCCAAAATACAGAGTACACCATGGATCAGCATTAGTGCTACAGCAGACTTCTAGTGGTAGTATCATGTGTTGTTGTTTCACTTACTGTCCTAGAAATGAAAAGCATCTGCAGACCTTTTGCTGTACTATAGTATACCTCAGAAATTGTAGCATAGAGCTGCCATGAGGCGTATTGCAGCATTTCAGATTTGTTTGGTATTACAATATGTACTGTAAACTTTACTTTTTTGCAACACAGCACTAATGTATTCAAAAACAGAGGATACGGCAACACATAATATATGCATTTTGCAATGCTTCAAGTTGTCTCTGTTTTTTAGTCCATTGTATTTTGAGTGACAAAGCAGTCTGCTGGGAGAGAGCATTTGCTATAGTTATGGCAGCACGAGTCACTTTTGGGTGAATTATGAAGTGTTTTGGTGGCTGTAGTGCATTTTGCACGAAAGATGAACTGATGTGCTCATATGCATGGTTGTTAAGCACACAGTGTTAAGAGTTTTGAAAAAGTGGCCATTGTATTGACCTAAGTGTGAAAATGGTTGTAAAAAACTGTAATCGTGCGAGCTTGTTGCCGCCCACAGAGTCCTGCTTGGTGGCGGATGAGGTCCTGCAGTACAAGCACTTCCTGTCTAAACGGCTGTTTGAGAAGGACCTGTCAGACGAGCAGGAAGAAGAAGTGCTGGCCCAGTTCTCCGCCCTCGACCCGGAGAAGAGGGGTCAGATCGAGTGGTCCGACTTCCTGTACCACGAGTCTTTGGGGGTGCTCAGCAAGTTCCGCTCTGAGGTACCGAGGCTCACAGCATTACATCACATTCTCACTGGATATTATCACCATATACACTGACTCTCATTGGATACTATCACCATATACACTGACTCTCATTGGATACGATCACCGTATACACTGACTTTCATTGGATGCTAACACCATATACACTGACTCTCATTGGATACTATCACCATATACACTGACTCTCATTGGATGCTATCCCCATATACACTATCTCTCATTCGACACTGTCACAGTCATACAGGCACACTGACTCTCACTGGACACTGTCACTATATATACTGACTCTCTTGGCCACTATCGGAAACTCAGGTTCGGCACGACTCTGAAAGGGTTGGGTCCCAGGCTGGGTGCAACCATTGTCCATCAGGCAAGGCATTTTGCCTGAATGCCATATGCCATTAGAATCTCAGGTTTAGAACAAGGCAACATAGAATTAAATGGATGGTAGTGAAGTGATGGTAGTTAAGCCTTCCATGATGTCAGCTTGCTTGAGAATTTATTGGTTTGCAAGTTCAGTTATCAGGTCAGACACAGCCGTTGTACCCTGAATAAAAAATAAAACATAAAATGGCAGCATCCCAGTCCCCTACTCTTGGAAGAAGCACTAACATCGCCCACTTTGAATCTGTCCTTTTTTACGAGACTGCGATCACTCACTCTATTTTTCCCAGAATTCCCTGGTGCGGCTGCTGACTGCGAAAGAAAGGGACCGGGCGCGGTCGGTGTTCTTGAGTCTGGATCAGGACATGGATGGGCTCATTACAGGCGGGGACGTTCGAAGAGCCCAACAGTCCTGGTTCCGGAAGCACAGCAAGGAGTCGCAGTCCTGTAATGTGAGGTAATTTGCCCTGTGTCTATCTATGTGCTTTTGTATGCCAGCCTATCTGTCTGCTCTCTTTTTCCTGTCTTTGTTCACCACCATTAGTGTATGGCCAAAACACTGCAAGAATTAGACTGCGTTTTAAAAATACACTCAAAAGAGATACCTGATGCACACACACCTCATGCAATGACTATCGCCATGCAAGCATATTGATTGATTGATATGGTAGATTGACTGCTTGATCAATTAGCACAGGCTTTCAATAATACTGGCAGAAACTTTGCCAGTTATTGCCACAGTGATGGATCTTTCATGAAATAACTAAGTTACAATATGACATACGAGAGGGGATATTTAAAGAAAGTGCAGTTTTGATCAGTTGTTGTGGCAGGTAATCTATACCTATCTCTAAAATGTGTGACAGCGTGACACTCATACAATAAATGTGCTCCTGATCTCTTCTCCCGGTAACCATCTGAAACTGTTATTTTGTCATTATTCCATTTTTGCTGAGAGAGTCTGTAATGTTTTGTGAGCACAGAAAGGTCTGGATTCATTAAAGCATAAAAGCACTCTTCCTTTCTGTTTTCGGCCACTTTCGGTGCCGTCCCTCCGCCCACCTCCACGCTTTTGTTCACAGTCAAGTTGTGATTGGACCAACGGCTGGTTTCCTAATCGGACTGGTGCATGACCAGCGCTGAACTCTGAATCTCTGCAGGCCTGCTTCTCTGCTCTCTAATGAGCCACCGCAGTACGGGTAGCAACAGGCCACAGAAATATTCACAATGCAAAGGAGATCATTTTGGTCTGTTTATTGTGTCCTATTTTTGGACGGTGGGTGTTCAGTTTGATTGAATGTCTGATATTCATATGTACCATGCATTTATGCTCTAAAGAGAAGAAAGCAAATTCCTTAAAAATATTTGGAATGGATGAACATCCAGGTTAAATGCGTAAGCACATTTGCATATGAAGTTACCAACACTGCAAATGTATTTCTCAGTCTGAAACATCAACAAGGGTTTTATTTCTTTCTTGAACTGGATAGTAATAGTAATCATTGGTGAATTCATTTTGCCCTGCAGGTGCAATGTTGAAAAAAAAAAGAACAAATGAACATAAATGAATGAATTTGCAATGTTTGTTGATTACTGCTCAGGGGATTTCCATAACTGATGGCTGTGTGTGTCTGTTTGAATCTATGCATGAGTTTCAAGTTGAGAATGAAGAAGGCTGCAATTAGCAGGGCAAAGAGGCTCCTAATCAAGTGTTTAGAAAGTTGAGGGAGACTGAATTAAAGAGAAGTCTCTGAAATGCTCATTTGAATTCCAAAAGGTTACAGAGAGAGAAAGAGAGAGAGCGAGAGAGAGAGAGAGAGAAAGCGAGAGAGAGAGAGAGAGAGAGAGAGAGAGAGAGAGAAAGCGAGAGAGAATGCAAATCTAAGTGAGCAGGAGTGGAGGAGATTGATGGGTGAGTGAGAGTGAAAATGTGAGGGGGGGCAGAGGATAAAAGATAATATTTACAGTGGAAATTAAGGGATATTCTGTTCCCAGTACCAAAGCTGTCTTTGAGTGAGGGAAACATGGTGAGACTCTAATGGTGTGTGTGATGCAGAAGATGGTGCTGTTTCTCCAGCCATCTCACTGCAGAATCCAATAGAAAGATAAAGCCTAGCAAACTGACTGTAAAAGCACAGGTACAAGCACCCAGGCTAGCAGCTCCTGCCAAAAAAATTAAATTAGCAACTGAGAGAAAAGGGACTGCAAGAGAATAAGATGATATGACAAATCATTCTCTGTGGCATGTTAACCCCATAATTACAGAGGCAAAGGTAAAAAGGTAAAAAGATACACCATAGGAGCTTATTCATAAGACACTACTCAACACAGCTCAATATCACCCTAATGCGGTGTGATGTGTGTACCAATGCTTGCCAAAGCAAGCATACAGTGATGCCTGGAAAGACCTTCACATTAATGGGGTGCATTACAGTAGTCTTTCAGATACCCCCAGCAGGGTGCTTACTCGTGAGTTACTGAGGCAAATTCATAACACAATAGTTTAGTTTTCTCTTTTTGCACTGTCAGTTCTGTTATTCTATAATAAGTTCAGTAATCACAGATTTGCAGTTTTCAAGGGTTTTGTCAATACGTAGGGAGTGTACAATGAGACCCGGAGAGGGATACATGAGATTTGTGAAAACAGGTCAATTTCAAGCATGTATGAATGTATCAAAGGGCTTAGTGTGAACTTGTTTATGTGACAAAGACTGCACTGGCACTGAGGTTTACTTCATTATTTTCAATAACCTTTCCCCGGTGTGATGAAAGAGTGGAGTTCCTTCCATGTGGAACGTTTGATTGCCAATATTTTCCTCGAGAACAGAGTAGCAGGTAGCCACCCACACAGCACCTCACATCGCATTCAGCTCCTGCATGCAGATGATATTGAGGGGGTATAGATTTGAGCATGAATCACAGCAAAATTTGAATGTTCAGGTCAGAAATGAGAATAGCCCGGGTAAAGTGATCTCACTGTGTCAGCACTCTTTTCAGGGGAAGCTCTGTTTGACAGCTGATAGAGGGGGACTCATGAGTGGGTTTTGTAGGATTCACGAGGATCTCCTCTTTCTCATCTGACTCCCAGAGGGCCTCGATAGAATGCGGTGCCATCCGTCAGAGATGTTTCCATGGGGTATTGTTAAAACACTGCTGAATATTCTGAAAATATCAACACCGGATTGAGTGTCCTTTGACCAACCTGAAGTTGCTCAGCACGTGAGATGAGGTCATGGGAAGGGCCCCAATTTATTCTGTCATTCCCTGGTGATTGATTAGTGCCGGTGTTTGTTCATGTCCCGTTATCTGGGGCATGCACAATGGTGTGTATCTTTTTAGTTTTCTGAGCCAATCCCCAGAACAATGGTCAGGAGACCCCCTACTGTAATAGAACTATCACCCCTTTGCTCCTCGCACTGTATGGATCAAAATGAGACCCAAAAAGACATGTTTACCTTGAACTGAACAGAATATACAGAAATAGAAGTTTATAACTGAGGACTGGGATTTCACTATTGGTTAGGAGGGAGGGTCCCTGAAGGATTTGGGGTCATAAAGATCCCATGCCCACTGAGTCTCCCTATCAGTGGTGACTCATCCTCACATGGGGTTCCTTTGTGTGGAGGAGCAGGGATATATTTCTCAGCCGGGTGGCTGCCATTTTTGGCCTGAGCGTGTTTACTTTCGCGTGCCGCAGTCCATACGTTGCCAGGCCTGGTGACTGTCAGGATGGCCCGATAATGTTTATTTGAACAACGGTTTCTTGTTTTGTGTGCCACAGTCCATGCGGTGCCAGGCATGTCCTGTTCCCATCTTACAACTATAAGACCCAGATTGAACAGGAGGAGTCCCGCAGAGAGCCTATTCTCATCTCGGCTGTCTCTTTACCCATGCATGGGGTTTACTCTTGTGTCAGCTGTCTCGTTACCTATGCATGGGCTTTTCTTTCTGTCAGTTGGATATGAATATTTCATGCATGGCCATGTGACTGACTCATCTAGTGGGTCTGACCTGCAATACACCTGTAATCAGAGCTCTGAGGAAAGAAACATGCAGGATGTGGGGAGAACAAACGTTCTTCCTTGTATTCAGTTAGGGATGATAATGTCAGCCTTTCCACCAAGTCCGATGGGTGAAGAGTGACTTTGTACTTCGTGACGTGCATGTCCTTGTTTGTTTTTCATGGGCCTTCCGAGGGTACGTGGGTGGTGTGTTTGAATTGGAACCCGCTTTGAACCTGCTAATGAACCTCTGTGAGTTGGTGTCTGCGGCTGGCAATCCTCTGTAACGCTCACTCCACAGAGTCGCCTTTACAACACCGTGATTCTGTTGCCCCTGCGAAGTGCATGAGGCGGTGGGCCAGACTTCCACTGAGACAGTGGGAGGTTTGCCAGCGCTGTAGGTGTGGTGTGGTACATACCCGCTGCTGTCCTGAGGGTGACGTGGGTCTGTGTTCATTTCTCAGCATCAGCCATGTGGGTCCCATATCCGAGAACAGCCCATCCAGCTCCAGCAGTGAGAAGAGCAGGGAAAGGGACGACAACAGGTCAGTGCCGCTCCCACAATGCACTGATTATATCTATACAGTGGCCAGAGAAAGTGTTCACCTCTCTGGACATTTACTTGATTTGGTTGTGTTACAGCTGGCAACCTTGATAAATTTAGATGGATTTTTTACATTCTGATCTACACAACCTGTGCTACACTTTTAATGTGCTAAAGAATGAAGGCAAAAAAATTAACTAATAAAAAAAAACAAACTCCTAAAAATCTTTGAAAAAGTATTCACCCCCTTAGGAATAATGCCCCTAAATAAGCTCTGGCTCATCCAGTTGCCTGTGTGTAACAGAAGTGGTTAACACTTTGATTGAACAAACCTGTCTTGTTAGGTTAAATACACCTGCCTGTGTGAGGTCCCAACATCGGGAATTTCATACAAGGAAATACAAAGTCAAAGGAGCTTTTCTAACAACTGAGGGAAAGAGTTATAGACAGACACAAGTCAGGGGAGAGATACAGAAAGATTTCAGAAGCTTTGAGTATCCCATGAAACACTGTGAAATTATGTGTCAAGACATGAAAGGAACACAACTTCATCAGCCATGTTGTCCTCTAAAACTGAGCAGCCCAGAAAGAAGGGCACTGGTCAGAGAAGCACCCAAGAGGCCAAGAATAACACCGAAAGACCTACAATGTTTCCTGACTGAGATGAAACTGAATGAGTCAACAATTGCACAGGTACTCCACAAATTTGGGCTGTATAGTCCCTTTTTAAGTATGCAAAAAGGCACGTGTAAGTCTCTCAGACTATGTGGAAGAAAGTTTTGTGCTGTGATGAAATGCAAATTGAGTCGTATGGCCTTAATACTAAAAGCCATGTCTGGTGAAAGGCTCTGCTTATCACTCTGACAGCTCTATCCCCACTGTGAAGTATGGTGGTGGCAGCATTATGTTATGGGGCTGTTTTTCATTAGCAGGGACTGGTAGGAGTATCAGAATTGAAGGCAGAATTGATGGAGAAAAATATAGGTAGATCCTTCAGAAGAACCTAAACAACTTGCAAAAGACCTGACCAGGACAGATATTCATCTGTCAACAAGACAATGACCCCAAAAACAGAACCAAAGCAACTCTACAGTGGCTTAAAAAAGTGAAAGTCCTAGAGTGTCTAAGATTTGAAAAGCTTGTAAACTTACCACAAAAGACACAAGACTCTAACTGCTGCAAAAAGGGGATCAATTAAGAACTAAATGAAGGATAACTCAGGGGGGTGAATAATTATCCAAGCTGGCTTTTTGTCTCATTGTTTTCAATAAAAATTACTTTCCTCTATTAAAATGTTGAGCAGGAAAAAAATCCATTCAAATGCATTAAACTTTCAGGTTATCCAAGGGGGTGAATACTTTCTCACTGCACAGTGCTCCCAAAAGAGGCTGTACTGCTGTATCAGTGACTGTGAGTGTGAATTAATGTAGCATGTTGACTCTCTAACTTCACCCCACCAGTGGAGTTTTGGTAGCTGATGCCTTTTACATTATGTCATTTAGCAGATGCTCTTACCCAGAGCGACTTACATAGGTTATACTTTTTTTATTCAATGTTATCCATTTATACAGCTGGATATTTACTGAGGCAATTGTGGGTTAAGTACCTTGCCCAAGGGTACAACAGCAGTGTCCCAGCAGGGAATTAAACCGGCAATCTTTTGGTCACGAGTCCTGCTCCTTAACCACTATACTACACTGCCTTCAGAGTTAATTGCAGACTGCACTTGTTTCCTGAGAGCATGTTGCATTGCTTTTTCACATTTACTCTCCAGAGTCAATCCTACTGCCTCTAATGGAAACACAGCCAATATCATGCATCTCTAAAATAAAATCTCCCTGACTGTTAAAAAAACCCACACAAATTGATCCTGGGATATTAAAAATCTGAAAGGATTGTGAGATTAGACAGATGTGTGACTATGCCTCAGTTTATCATTGAATGCAACTGAAATCACCAGCAGGGCGCCGTTCGGTTGAGTGGCACTCATTGCAGCTGGCTGTGTGGTTCATTCCCGCAGGCAGGTGACCTGGCCGCAGTTCCTGAAGGAGAGCGCTCTCTACATCCTGGCTGCTCGCCCAAACAGCGCTGCCATGCACCTCCGGCCCCTGCTGTAACCTGCCAGGGACAGCCCGAGTCCTTGGGAAGGGGAGAGAGAGAGAAAGAGGAGGAGAGATAGGAGATGAGTAAGAGACGAGCAGAGGTGCAAAGAGAGTACAAAAGAGAGAGGGAGAGAGGGAGGGGTTGACAGACAAAAGAGAGCAAGAAAAAAGAGACAGGGAAAGAAGTGGGGCAGAGAAGGGAAGTGTGAACGTGAGAGAGAGAGAGGGGGAGAGAGAGGGAGAGAGGAAGAGAGAAAAGGGAATGGTTAGTGTTACGTTGGGAGAGAGACACACCGCTCAGCGGAAAGGATGGATGGTGAGTTATATTTCAGGCTTTCTTTCCAACCAAAATCTACAGGGACAGCTGAGACACTGGAGTTCACATGGAGACGTTCAAATCAACCAGGTGCCACTGGACATCGGCACCAGAGCAGGACAGAAATAAACACTATTCACTCATACACAGATGTACCAAATCCATGAGACAGGTAGTTATTCTCTCTAACAAAGTCAAGAGCACCCACGTTAGGCTGGTCAAGAAGACTGCTGTCTGTTTCCTGAAATCAATGTTATTTGATATTGATATTTCCAAAGTTAGGAATGCAGTAACTGTTATTAACTGAATGACTAGCAAGTGTTTAATTCTGTTACAGAAGACCTGTAAAGGAAAAAAAAAATCTGTACAGCAAGAACAAACATGGACATTCTAAAAACGGGGTATTATGTCCCAGCTCCATAGCCAAAACACATCAAGCAGAGCAGTGGAACCTGTCTCTATATATGATGGATGCTCTTTGCACTTTTTGTATAGTTTGCGTTATGCGTATGAAAGACATAAAATATTGTAATGGGCGGAAATGACCTAATGGTATGTGCCGGGAACAAAAGTTAGCCAACGTGACGTTGACTGCAACACTTGAAGTTATGCATCAGATATGAAATAAAATACATGTTGTGTACCGTTGTGTCTGAAGATGTTGTTTTTGCCCCATATTACCAAAAAAGAAAGATATTACCATCATGTCTGAAGCCACTCCACCTTTGGGAATAATATTTTATTTTTGGTATTCCTGTAGTACCAGCCACAGATCTTTCATTAATCCTTTGTGTTCTGAAATTATAAATCAGGCCCTCTTCCTCCTCCTCTTCTTCCTCCTCCTCTTCAGAATCCTCCTCCATTTCCTCCTCCTCTTCTCCCTTCTCTTCTTCATCCTCCTCCTTCTCTTCTTCCTCATCCTCCTCCTCCTCCCACTCTATATCCACCTCTTCCTTTACCTTTCCCTCCTCCTCTTTTTCTTCCTCTTCCTTCTCTCCTCCTCTTCCTTTTCCTCCTCCACCCCCTCTTTCTCCTCCTCTTCATTTCTCTGGCTCAGCTGGGTATCTGGCACGGAGTCTTGGGGTTCATCTTCACTGCTTTCCTCCAAATATAGGTAAAAGACTTGTTCGTCTACAGATACATAAAAAAATCATGTTACTGGCACATTACAAACCCCACATCCAGTTGCACCCCCAATGTTATGCCAGCACTTACCCATGCTTGAGTCTGCCTGCACTTCAATATGTTGTTTTTTAGACTCTGAGAGAGAGAGAGAGAGAGAGAGATAAAAATTTATGTATAGTTTCTGGTCACAGGATTTATATTTTAATAATTTTGATCAGTACCAGATTTGGTATTCAATTCCCATTTTCTCTCATTGACTGTAATAGAAGTACATTCCAAGTATAAAATACCAAACTCTTTAGGGAGACACATTCTTAAAATGGTTGCCTACCTCAGTGATTGCAGTCTATAATGAAAGGGGCTCGGGTAAGCAATCCACATTGATAAATTGGTTCAGTCACATGGTTTTCCCATTGGCCAATTACTAGTCACATGGGGCAACTCACCAAAAACATAAGTCAGAGAGGCTGTGACCCAACACTCACCAAAGGTGTGTGTGTCCCTAGCAACCATATTGCTTACCCTAGCAACCATCTTGCAACCACTTAGCAACACCCTAGCAACAACCTAGCAACACCCTAGCAACCACTTAGCTGCATCCTAGCAACACACTAACAACCACCTAGTAACACCCTGGCAACACCCTAGCAGCCACCTAGCAACCACCCAGCAACACCCTAGCAATCATCTAGCAACAGCCTAGCAACCACCTTGCAACGCCCTAGCAACCACCAAGCAACACCCTAGCAACCACCTAGGAACACACCTTGGCAACCACCCAGCAACGCCCTAGCAACACCCCAGCGAACATATTCCTTACCCTAGCAACTACCTAGCAACACCCTGGCAAAGACCTACCAACACCCTAGCAACTACCTAGCAACCACCGCGCAATGCCCCAGCGACCATATTGTTTACCCTAGCAACCACCTAACAACACCCTGGCAACCACTTAGGCACATCCTAGCAAACACTTATCAACACCCCCTTAACACAAAGTGAGCTCATGATGATTAAACCTCATATTATGAATAGTGTCAATTTGACACCTTTCAGTAATTTACATCGATAAAAATTTCATCAAAGTCACTTTTAATATCTAATATTTTTTCCAAATTTTATATACATTTCGTATTTCAAAAATACACCATGGAGGTACAGCTTACCATAGCGCGGCGACTCACTGCAATGAAATTCCATCCAGCGTGAATATTTTTTCCTGCAGCCTTGTTGAATTTGTTCCTGAAACATGGCCTCCAGTTCTTGGAGGCGGTGACGGACTGCCTTTCAGTCCGGCCTCTGGCACAACCCAGCAGAAGAAGGGCCTGGCCTCACCTCTTTAAAGGGGTTCCCCCCATTCATAGAGGGCCCTGGCCTCACTTCTTCACAGGGGCTCCCCAGACACAGACTCTGCGGGGGGCTCTCCACAGGGGCAGAGGGACCTGGACTCACCTTTGTGCTGGGACAGGTCCCAGATGGGGCCTCATCTGGGTCAGAGTCAGTCTGGACTCTCATGGAGAGGTCCAGGCAGCTGACCAATGGAGGAGTAGGATTTGCACTCCTAAGAATTGCCAGCTGATTTATAAGATGGGCCTTTTTAGATTTTGTCATGTACTTATCCAGATCATTTTGCTGGAAAACAATAAAAAACACAGTGTTACCAATACAGTAATCATCACAAACATTGCATTTGTAGCTACAGTCTCATCAGGAGCATACGTGGCTCCACAGGTAGAGCACTGCCCTAGCAACACCAAGGTCACAGGATTGATTCCCAGGGCACACACATATGGATAAAATGTGTACATTGCCAGTACTATAAATTCCGTGAGATAGTAGTGTCTGCTAAATGCTTAAATGCAAAAACTTACTGCCAAATTCTTGTGGTGGGACTCATTATGCTTGTCAAATTGTGTGATCCCGTTCTGGCCACATCTAAGAAGAAAGCATTTAAAGGTACCTTTGCAACTATAAAATGAATTAAGATCACAGATGAAGTTTTCACATTAATCTAGTAACAAACAATTTTTAAAGCCAACAACAATACTCAACAATATATGATTGGAAACAATGATTGCAAAATGGTACAGGTTCAAAAGTGCCAGCATTCTCCTTTAATTTTTGCAATAAACATATTACAGACTTTGTTTACTGCAGTGAATCTGCCAAAAGTTCACCATAATATGAATACAACACTTTACCGGCCAGAGGAAATTCTTAAAAGAATGTTGTGTTCCTCTTTGTTTACCACCCTGTGCAGCACCCTCAGGTGTAGGGACAGGTTGGAATACATGATCCCGCAAAGGGGGCATTTCTGTTGCCTTGGCATGGTTCCTGCTGTATGTTTAAATGAGACAGAACAAGAAATACACTTGCATGAGAATATTAACAATAAAGTATTTTTCAGTTACTTAATCCCTTAACAGAAAAGATTTTATCATGAGCTATTATTATGGTAGATTCAGTAAAAATACAGTTCTAGGATTTTAAACCCCCTGATTCCCACTGACCCACCGGTGGGTCGGCCAGGTTTATGTATTAATATCTCAGCGATGGCACAAGCTACAGTGTTGATTCAAGTATCGTCTGAATCTGTCATTTCCACTGATTAAGGATATCAACAAAGAAAATAAAAAAACGACATGAATTAACTTGCATTAATTTGATAGCGTGTAGCTCAGCGGTATCTCAACCAATTCCAACCAATCAATGCTTACCTGACAGGTCTGTTTGCCTAGATTGCAACAATATCTGTGGTGTCTGGCTGGTCCCAACCAATCCTGAGAAAATGTGTTTAGTGTTAGCCCAACTTGTATTATGTTTGGTCGTCTCTATCTCAGCGAATCCTCAACCTAACTATCAGATTTTTTCCTTGTCTGATGGGCCAGCTTGTAATGATTGACACGATTGTGGTGGGCTGTCTGGGCCAAAAATGCCAGGGCCAGTTTTTTGTCCCAGTCCAGCCCTGGATGTGGGCTTGGTACTTGACTGTCTCCCTCCACTGGAGGCTCCAGGTGGGGGTGCACCAGCAGGCCAGAGACAGGCGGGGGCGCAGACACGCAGGGGCCTGTAACACACACTGCAGGGGGTGGTCCATTCCAGCTGGGTGAGCTGGTTTAGGCTTAAAGCCACAGAGAGGACTGTGTCCCAACCTCCAAGAACCACTGGGAGGGCTCCCGTGTCATTTTGTAATGTCTGTCTGAGGTGGTGTCCCAAATCTTCCTCACAACCAGAAGGCACACTGTGGTATTCAACAGGACAGACTGGCCACCTATGGGGGCTCACAGCACGGTGATACCCACCTGTTCCAATGAACGCTTCCCTGACCTCTGCGGAATGAGCGTGGGACAGGTCAGATCCTGACCCCTGCTAGGAGGCACCTCATTACCACCATCCATGGAGGCTGCTGGACATTAGCCTGGAGCAAGGTCTTAGCCTGGTAACAATGTTCACCATGTGTTTCAGTGTTTCCAGTGCAGCTACTGACAAGAAAAATGGTTGTGCTACCTTTTTAAATAAAGAGTTGTTTTCAGTTTCTGCAAAAAAGAAAAAAAAACATTGAATCTGAGTTTGAGTCAAGGAAAATGGGAAAGAGAGAGGAAGAGAGCACAATGAGAGACAGCACAGAGAGAGAGAGAGAGAGAGAGAGAGAGAGAGAGAGAGAGAGAGAGAGAGAGAGAGAGGAGAGAGAGAGAGAGAGAGCTGTCTTTGTTCCCACGGCGGGATGACGCAATGTTTTTTTCACCGAGCGGATCTGCTAGGGCACCACGATGTTGCATCCCGGTCACGAATGGAGGACACAGTGAAGGGTGGCTCTGTACCCCTGCAGTGAAAGCAGTGACGAAGGAAAAGTCATCCAGCCACTGCTCTTTCACGCTGTCAAATCAGAAGGGCGGGAGAGTGAAGCACTGGACTGTTATTTCAGCCCGGCACATTGCTCAGCTTGCTGAAATACAGTACAGTCATTTCAGTTCTCATCAAGATCAGTCTCTTCAGTATGATAGGCAAACGCAAAGCAATTATTTTGTTTCTTGTGGAATATTATTTAACCTGATCTGCTTCCCTGTGATAGTCAAATACAAAACAATCATTTCGTTTTTCATTAAATATTATATTATTTAACTGTTCCTCTTTCGTTGTCAAATCCAATTTACATATATTTACAGCAATTTACATGTTGTCAAACACAACTGAATTTATTGTAAAAATGTGATATAATTTGATCTTTTTTCCCTACAGTAGCCACAGCACAGAGCACAATAATTTCATTTCTTATAAAATATTATTTAACTGCATTTAACTTTAAATCTGTTTTCTTGTGGTAGTTAAAAACAGTATGATCATTTCAGTTTGCAATGCATATTGTCTGTATAACGAAAGAGTCAGAAGACCCAAGTGCAGAGCTCCAGTACTTTTAATGCAGAGTCCAACAAATCCAAAACAGAATCTTCAAGAATGGTCCAAACACAAGCCAGGGTCAGAGAACATGGAGAGCAAACAGTAGTCCCAAACAATCCAAATCACCAGACAAGTAAGCACGGTCAAAAGACAGGCAAACAGGTCAAAACAGGAACTGAGCAAAGTACAAACACCAAGAAACCAGTTCAGTATTAAATAGCAATACCTCACAAAGAGGTGCCTAAACTGCAGTCCTTAAATCCCCCAGTGGTGATTAACTGAATTTGCTGCAGGTGTGGTTAAATCTCAGGTGACTCAGAGCGTGGGCGTTCCTGAATAGGGAGTTGGCTGGAGGCAGGTTTGACAGTCTGGCTCCATCTGTTTCCCTGTGGTAGAGTGAAATCAGACAGGCAGATAATTTCAGTTCACAAAGCATAATATACAATACCTTGTTCTGTTTCCATCTTCATATGCTTTTTGATTCGATCTTTTTCCCATAAAATACGCTACAGACATGTGTATGTAATGTTGTAACGTAGCTCAAGTTCTTCTATTCATCATTCACGTTGATCTATTCACTTGCTGTCTTCAGGGTCATTATAATTGCAGGCATTCAGTTTATGAACTATAAAATGTTTTGGTTTATGATACTGCAGAGCAACACAAAGCATGCAAAACAAGCCTTTATTGCCAAAATCAGGAGAGGGGACCACGTCCGGAATGAAGATCAATCGTATGTGAGAGGGTGATCCAGATCCAGAATGTGGGTGTACTTGCTGACTCTTAAAGCCCAGAGTTTGTTTTACAAGCATTGTAGACCAGAAATCACACACAATTTGGTTGGTTGTGTGCTGAGTGCCTTCTGTGTGACCAGTTTGTACTCTTTGTTTTCACCTGCATGTATAAAAATTATACACAAAGATGTTATTCTTCACTAAGCCCTCTGTGTACTCTCCTAAAATGTTAACGATGTTGTATTTTTCCTGAGCAGAGCAGATTATCTGCTTCTGGCCTTGACTGGTTTCTGTCCTGTGTGGGTCTGAGGAAGCACACAGGCCATGCCCGGTCAGAAATAGATATGATTTCACCTGGCTCAAGTTTAAAAGAATGTTTTTTAAGGAGTTTTTCATTTTAATCAACTGCTAACCACAGAATATTTCAAAATACAATTATAACTTTTCTGCCTGAATACTGCCTAGAAATGACGTATGCATCTGTTTGAGAGCTGCATGCCTTATCACCGCATAAAAAATTGTGATGTACACTACTGAAAGTTGGAATTGCTCTGACTTCTCTATGTGAGTTGTTGGATTACCTTTTCCCCTGAGAGCTTTCAGAATAAACACGGAATTGTCTCACTGCACTCTGACTCTGTTCCATCACTGAGGTTTCTTTCTAAAAGGTGAGATCCCACGACAGTTGGCAGGAAGGGATTAGGTATAAACAAGTAGTCCATCACCTGCATACAGATCAGGATGGCCCACTGTCCTGTTAGAGTTATTAGCCACTCTCTGCAAACAGGTCTTGTTTGTGCCCTCAATAAGCCGGTGTAGGATTTTGCATTTGGCCTCATGTCAAATGCAAGTAAGCAGGATTAATTACTGCTATGTAGCACATTCACAATGATGCTTATGCATGTTTATATGCCAGTATTATTCATTCGTGGCAGGTCCTGCTATTTTAGCACATAGTTCTTCAAAGGGCACTGGACCGGTTCATGAAGCTTCAGGGCAAGCGTAGGTTTTATTCAACATGAAAACTAGATGGCACACACTGTTAATATAGTATTTCATATAACCTGGAATGAATTGATCAATAATATATTGAATATCATATATCTGGTCTTGTCTGACCTCTGCTCATAGGCATGACATATTATAATATAAATAAATAAATAAATAAATAAATAAATAAATAAATAAATGCGTTGGTTCTGTAATGATTAGAGTTAAACGGCAATGAATGTAGTTCATGAATAATTTGTAGCATGACATCTATAAGCCCCTGAAACATGCCTGTAATGGTATGGAAAACCAATAAGTACCCATGCATACTGGAGCGTATACAGGCTCCCTAGAAAATATGATATGGGAAAGGTATACTTTGATCCTCATATTTAATTTGAAAGGGTTTTCAGCATCAAAAAGCTGACTTCAATATCCCTACAACATTTCGGCAACAATTTGTTGATGTTCCCATGTTTGAAAAATACCAAGACAAAGTTTTTAATGCTTTAATATGAATGCTAAATCTTGGAAGCTTGGAATGGGACTTGATAAGGTGCAGTAACACATACTCTAATAGCTGCTGGGCATTCATATCCTTTTACTGATTACAAAACCACTATCGATGTCACTCTCATTCTGATGTCATTTTACACAAAAATAGCTCTGTGTCATGTATACTCTGTGTGTGTGTGTGTGTGTGTGTGTGTGTGTGTGTGTGTGTGTGTGTGTGTGTGTGTGTGTGTGTGTATGTGTGAGTATGTGTGTGCATGAGAGAGTGAAGTAGATTCACCACATCAGATGCTTAGATTTTTTAAATAAAAAATTTACATTTAAAAGGTTTTTTTTAATACATTTAAATTTCATTGCACCGTAACTCAACTTCACAAACAGAACTGTAGAAAACACACAGAGCTGAAGAAATACAACCAGCATGAATCATGCATTATTGCAGAAAAAAGGCATCACCCCCCACCTTCAGGTAGTTACCACCAACACTGGAGGCAGAGGAGAATGGTGAAATCTATTGTTGGCGCATTCACTGAGAATAAACTTTCCACATGAGCAAGAGGGCATTTGCACACAAATGAAAGCATTTCTTTATGTCATGTTATTTCAGAAGACTATGTCAATGTTTTTACTCTTAAGAGGATGGGATGCAGGGCAACTGCCATCAACCCCCGACCCCGACAACCATCTCATCCCAGCAAACGCACACACACACACACACACACACATGCATACAGACATACACACACACACACACGGCCCCTTGCAGTCCTCTTGAGATGAGCAGACTGCTGCCAATGCACACATTGCTGTCAATTCCCATTTGCTTTACAGAGCTTGGTATCCAGGGAGACTTAGAGTACAGTTTATACATTTCCCTCCCACCGGAGGGTAACTGAAGAATTTTGGAGTTCACTTCAGGGCTCAGCAACCCACTCTGTGTGTCACACCAGACTCTGCAGAGCCACTCCCCTCTGGCCCCGAGTCCAGCATGAAGAACCAATCACCACACTCCTGCCATATTTAGTGCAGTCAAAAAATTTAGTGCAGTTAAATAAATACATGGAGAACATTTCAGAAAAACTGCTGTCCTCTTGCTGTAATGATTGAACTGATTGATCCCAATCGTTTTTGTGAAGGACATGATTGCTGAAAGAGCTAAGAACAGCTTGAAAGGACATTCAACCTCGCCAAGGTCAGATAGCCTAAACTGGGTCACTGCTGTGTGATTTATAACACATCTTGCTAGGTCAATGTGCACGCAATTAAGTGGCCTCCTTGTACTCCCTCTAAATAATTAATTCAACAAGAAAATCAGGGTGGGACAGATATATCAGTACTGGCCAAGCGGAAACGTAGCTGCTGCACTCACACCACCCCAGGAACAACCCACTAAAGAATGACCAAAGTCTCACTTGCCTTGTCTATCTGTGTGCCCTGCACTTCCCATTTCAGTACTATACAGCTAGAAGATCAATGACCTGCCAGTGTGAACATGGTAGGATTTAGGCCAGAATTTAGCACACAATCCTCTCAGTTGTTATAGGGTATCACGGTATTAGGGTATTATAGGGTATATAAATACCCGATAACAGGTTGTTTATTTCTTTAAATACCTCTTGGAGTAAAAAAAAATGTGTCCTTCTTGTTCAATCATTTTCAATTTGCAATAATATGGTTGACACGAGGACTGTGTTTGTAAATTACTCAAAAAAATATCACTCCTTGTTTGTTAGAGAGTTTAACAAGAAAACCGTGGACCTGATAATAGCTTCAACAATAAGAAAGAGGAAAGTACAGGTGAAGAAGAGAGGAAGAGAGGAAAATCTGAGGATGGGCTAACCTTTGGGACTGACCTGAAAGAAACTGTCCAATGACAGCATCTAGTGAGGAAGACCCACACCACCTGATTGGTTTAAAAAGATCCATGCTGTCTCCTCCCACCAGAAACCCAGGAATAAAGCTGCCATCTTGTTGCATGTGTGTTTCTTCTCAGAGAAGTTCCATGGAAAGGGTGCACCAGGTATTGGTGGTTCAGTAAAGAGAAGTGCAGATGCATTTGTGTTGCAAGGAGGTGATATTCAGCATCCTCAAGATTTGTTTTCCTTTCTGGAAAAATCTAATTCAAATGTAAAATTCTACTGCCTATCAGAAGATGACATCACCAGAGTGGATGACGCTGTGCCAAATGCCTTGCCGGTTGTTAAAGGCACCTTGAGTATTCACCGGGTAACTGCAAACACCCCAGGCAAGATCTTGTATAGAGATGTGTCATGTTTTTGCCATCGAATGGGACTTACCTGTGAATGTGAATCACCCTCTGAGGTAGACTTTCATGCTGAAACAGGTGCACCCTCCACCACCATTTCAGAATCTGATGACATAGTTGGAAAGATGGTTACAGTGTCTTATGACAAAAAGCTATTTGTAGGGAAAGTACTGAAGGCTGTCGGTGAAGAAATCGAGGTGTCCTGTATGCAACAGTCTGGCGGAAAGAATTGCTTTGTATGGCCCCAAATTCCAGATGTCATCTATTACTTCCAATCAGATGTGGAAACGAAAGACATCATACAATAAAACAATGAATTTTACAACAAATATACAAAATATTGTGTTACTTGACATAGACAATGAAATTAATGTGGGAAAGTTAATATAATAGGAGGTTCTATATGATTTGAAAGCATTTTTACCTCTCTACTGGAATAATGTAGGAAAAATGTTGACAGATGAAAAGCTATTACCTTAAAAGACAAAATATTTAATATTTGTAGTTTTAGTGTGGAAATTTCCTACCTGGATATAGATTCCTTACAGGTCAACAATTACATTTTTGACTATTTGTGACTGTACCATTGTCATTGATTTTAATATCATACGGAAAATAGCAATACTGCCATATTGTAATGGTGGTTCCACCAACACCAAGCAGAAACCAAACTTGATCTGGTTTCATTCCATTTTTGTTTCAGATAGAATGACATCATTATATAACAGAGGCTATTATAAAATGCAAACTGTCTGCTACACTGGATATGGATCAGACTGACATTATTAAGATGAGCTGATGTATCTCACATGGGATATTTTGGTCTTGTATGAACTGCCAGGCTGCAGTTAAGCTTTATGCACTGTTTCTGATATCTGATATCTGAGGGGTGGGGTGTTGATTTTGTTTGCACATGGAGTTTGTCCCTCTTGATTTACTGGATATTGTGAAACTGTTGAGCTGTCCACACTTGATTGGATATTATTTGTGTTAAGCTTGGGTAACTGGATTTCTGTCAGATAAAAAAAAATAATAACAGGTGACTACCGTTTTGATATTTTTTTAAATAGACAAACTGTCAGGATCCTGCCCCGGACTTCCTGATCCGGGTCCTTGTGTTCTATGTTTCCCTGTCATTTTGTGTTTATGTGGGCCATGTTTCCTGTCGGTCCAGTCCATGTTTTACCCCATACCCTTTGTTTCCCTGTCTGATTCCCTGACCGTCTCCACCTGTTTGCCTGCCCACCTGTGTCTCATCCCCTCGTTACCCAGTCTTTATCTTTCCCCTTTGTCTCAGTCTCGGGGCCAGTTCGTCGCAGCATTCTGTTTCGTTCTTGCCAGCTATTACTCTGCTTTTCAGCGGTCTTCTTGTCTCCCGCTCTGGGTCTCTGTATTTGCCCACTGTTCTGTCTAGTGTGTTCAGTCAGTCTGTCTTCTGTTCCGCCGTGCCTTCGTGGTTCCCTGTCTGTGGAATTCTGATCCTGTCTCCTTGGCACTCGCCTGCCATTCTGCTCCGGCGGCCTGGGCCGCCCGCGGTTCTGCCCCAGCTCCCTGTTGCCGGCCTGCCCGGTTCTGCCCCTGTCCAGACCCTGCTTCCCGCCTGCTCAGCCCCGGACCAGCCTGCCGTTCTGCTCCGGCTGCCTGGGCTGCCCGCGGTTCTGCCCCAGCTCCCTGTTGCCGGTCTGCCCGGTTCTGCCCCTTCCCAGACTTCACTCCCCGCTTCCCGCCTGCTCTGCTCCGGACCTGCCTGCCCAGTTTGTGACCCCTGCCTGGCCTTCGGATCTCATCTCTGCCTGCCACTCCGTTCTGGTTGCCCCGCTGCCTGCCTGCCCATTGCTGACCCTCGCCTGTCCAGACCATGTGCCTTGCTCTCTGTTTGCCTTTTTTGGACTGACTTCCCCGGTATTGATCCTGCCTGCTTTTGACCCTGTCTTTGTCTGCTCCTGTGGTGGTCTTTCATAAAGTCTCTCTGGCATTCACCTCCGGGTCTGCGTGTGAGTCCTCACCCCACATCCCTGACACAAACCCTCTAGTAAATAACCTTAGGAGGCCTTGTAACAACAACATGGGGATATCAATCATCCAATAAATACATTTTGCATGCACAAGAGTATGTGGCATGTATATGGTTCACACAGGGTAGTGAAACATGGGGTTTGGAACGTCTTTGTCTGAGCTGAAACATTTCCCTCTATCCACCACATCAGTGAAATAGAGGAATTCTCTCTCTGTTTTCTGTGTGTTCAATCAAAGGGTCATAAAGGACTCCTTTTGCACATCTCACCTTCTGGGGTGTGTCCACTGCTGATTGCTTGACACTCGATGATACTGGCCTAATATGACAACCTATATGAGACAATGGATTTCACCAGGGAAGGGGTTTGAGAGATTTGCAGATTTTTTTGAAGGTCTCTCCTCTTTCCAATTGCTTCCCTATGGCAGCTCACACTCTCTGCATGGTGATTGTTTCCTTCATCTCCTGAACCCAGAAACTGGCCTCTGGTGAAAGCTGTAATTAGAATCCATGTCTAACCTGCTACGGCAGACTCAGAGTTATATTGCGCCAAGCCCTGTTCAGCATTCTAGATTCAGTGAGGAACTAAGACAGAGGGACTTGTAAGGAATTTATTTTGAGTGAAAGAACTCTGAGCTAAGCCAGACCCAGACCACTGCCTCTGAGTCTACCAAAGGAGAATCACAAGCAACAACTGGAGAAAGAACCAGGCCTGTCCAAAGAGGGACAGGGAGCCAGGGATCCTGCTGTGTCCTGCTCCAGCCCAGTCAAAACAGCCAGACCAGAGAGCTAGCATTACCCAGCACATGGACAGGCCACAGATCCAGCCTTACCCAGCACAGAGAGAGTGCCAAACCACACAGAACGTCCTCCTGTGCCCAACTTAGGAGGAATAGTCACAGAGGCTGAGTATAACATGTCAGTTTGAAAAATTCCCGATGTCTTTAATTCCTTAAAAATATCCTTATGTAATTCCTCTTAAAAATGCTAAATACCAAAGTGTAGTTTACATTTACACTATCATTTTATCTAATTATATCTATCCACCACATTTCCTTTTACATTATATTTTGTAAACATTTTCTCTGAGAAGTCATTCATAGTTATGGATTGTGCTGTCTGTTCACTCAGTAAGTTGACTGTACAAATTCAAAATTCTCTACCTGCAGATATGAATAAATATACACTATAAAAAGTATTTACATGTTTAGCTGAAAGTCTTGTGCTTATTATTCATAATTTATAGTCAGTCCCTACTAAAATATCATTTCATCTCTCGTAAAAACAGAATCAATGCCTTAACAAAGAGCTGTTTCGAAAAACTGTGGGAGGACTTCCAGCAATGTTATTTGCACAAGCCCCTGAACTTAAATGATAAGATTATATTTTAACCGAACACAATGTCAACACTCCACTTTCTGGGAAGACAGACTGGGAGTATATAAGAAGACAGAGAGGAGAAATTGCCACTATTTCACTGAGGTACTCCAGATATATAAGTGAGATGATGTCTCTGCTCCAGCTGATCTTACTGGGCTGTCTGTCTGTCGGACTGGCACAGGAGCCTATGACACCTTCTACTGATACTTGTATTATTACTGAGCTGAAAGATCTGAAGGCCAGAGTGGACAAACTGGAGAAAGAAAACCAAGGTAAAATATGAAAAATTAGATTTTGGCATTTAATGCCTTCAAAATTTTCAATCAATCTCATTTTGGCAACAGTTGTTGGAAGCTGGAAGAACGACAGAAGTATGAAGTGCTTGCAGCTGCAAAGAAAAGCCATTTAGCTTTGCTCTGCTATACCTTTAGTGTTTGTACATGTTTAATGTAGAGTGTGTGAAAAGGACGTTGAGAGTGAACAAAAGTCGAGGAAAAAAATAAAACAGGTTCCATATTCAGCTAAAACTGCCGCAGAGAAGGTCTCAGTGCTTGATGAAAGCTATTGCTCTGTTAAGACAGTGAGGCAGAAGGCTCTGAAATGGAAAATATAAAGTAGGAAATATAAAGTGAGAGGTTTTGTTAACAGGTAAACTTCTATATGAAACTTAGGACCTGATAAGCTTCTCTTTTAAACTGAGTTTGATGTCAATGTGTTTACTGTCCTGTGATCACAGATAGACCAAAGGTGGCCTTCACAGCCAGACTGTTAGAGTCTGGAAAACAACACACTGGACCATTCAGTGTCCATACTACTCTGGTCTACAAGGATGTGGTCACAAACATTGGTAACAACTACAACCCGGCCACAGGTACGATATATGCTAATACTGTTTCTACCTAAATTGCCAAAATTGTAATTGTCAATCTTTCTATACTGTAGGTGACAGTGATGATGTGCCTAAAAGTATCTGGGCCTTTATATAGGATTTTCAGGTGTTTACTTGTGCTAATTACAGATAACATGCACAAACATGCAACTTACGAACAGCTGGTATTTCTCATTATACAAATGAGGGTAAGAATGAAATTGGGTGTTTCCGCCCTTTTCATCGATCTGACCTGATTTTTTAATACACAGTTTTCAAGGTACAATCTTTTCTACGAATATTTTCATGAATGAGACCTAGTGAGTTCCCATTTACAGGTACTCTACACACCCACTAACATGGACGTCTATGTAAATGCACGGTTAACATACATATCAGAAAGGTAACCAGACAGACACCTTCACTGAACACTTTTTCCTGTCTGTGGGCCTACATGAATCTTCCTGTGTTTATTTCTCTGCTTTTTCTCTGATGCAGGCATGTTCACAGCACCAGTGAAAGGAATCTACTTCTTCAGCTTCACTAATTTTGGGTTTATGAGCAACGGGGCCCATATTGGCACAACCCTGTATAAGAACGATCAGCGCATAGTTTCTGCGTTCCAGTATAAAACTGATAATACTGAGGATGTCTCATCCAGTGCTGCCACACTGGAGCTGGAGGTGGGAGATCAGGTCTATGTGCGTCTTCCGGCCAACTTCAAGGTCTATGACGATGAATACGATCGCTGCTCCTTCAGTGGCTTCCTGCTCTTCCAGACAGGAGATGCATTAAAGCCATGCAATAGTGCAGATCACAGCTGAGCATTCTGAAGGTGATTCTGCACATTTAAGTTAACAGTTTTACTGTGTATTGACAACCTCTGTCAGTTTGTGCACAGTTCTTTACAAATATGAGTGTAGCTCAACACCCCCCCTCCCAAGGATTTTAATAAAAATAATAAAATCATTGATTATGAAAATGAATGTGTTGTCCACAATACATGTGTCAAGAACAAACTGAATTAGTATCTTTGTAAGTCATAGGACAGGGGATAGAATGTCTGTTTATAGTAGCATATTTTACAGAATAAAGACAGCTAAAGAAAGCTGAGAATAAAGGTGGCACATAGAAAGACCCCCAATATATTCATATGGTAAGGGGGCACTCAAACTTGATTGTGAATCAACAAGCACTAAATATATATTAAATATCCCAGGGGAGGGACACTACTCTCTGGCTGGGCAGATAGTCTATGAAAATGAAACAGTCAGTTTTCTCACATACAAACAAGCCCTCATCATGTGTCTGAAGGCTTCTGTGTGGATGGTGTTCCTGCTACAGGCTAACAGCTGCTTATCTCCCAGCACTGCCAGGGGAACAGTGGCATGTGTGGACACATTCTCAGGAGGAATACTGACAGAAGCTGCGTATAATATGTCCGTTTGAAACATTCCTGATGTATTTAATTCCTTAAAAATGTCTTCATCCAATTCCTCTTAAAATGCTAAATTTTAAACTGTAGTTTGCATTTACACTATTATTTTCTTTAATTATACCTATCCACCACATTTCCTTTTACATTATATTTTATAAATATTTCCTCGGAAAAGGCATTTATGGTTATGGATCATGCTGTCTGTTCAATCAGTAAGTTGACTGTACAAATTCAAAATTCTCTTCCTGCAGATATGAATAAATCCTCACTCTAAAAAAGTGTTTACATGTTTAGATGAAAGTCTTGTGCTCATTACTCGATAATTTATAATCAATGATCTATTTTCACAAGAGTAATACTGTTTAATGTCATTACTGTATACGTGGATAGCCACTTTCACTACAACCGTATATACTGTAGATTGTTTCCCCTAATTCCAATCCTATGTTTAACAGACACATTGATATTGTTTATGTCTACAAGATATAATTTAACAATCTTTTTTTTCTGTGTGTGTGTGTGTGTGTGTGTGTGTGTGTGTGTGTGTGTGTGTGTGTGTGTGTGTGTGCACGCGGTCAGCTAGTGTGCATTTCACAAGTGAGCCAGTTGACACTAAAACATCATTTCAGCTCTATAAAAGAAGTCAAAAGGCCAATGACTTAACAAAGCAGCATTTTGAAAGACTGGGGGATGAGTGCCAAGAATGTTATTTTCACAGGGCCCTGAACATAAATCATAAGATAAGATCTTAACAAAACAATATCAACATCGCACTTTCCGGGAACAGAGACCGGGAGTGTATAAGAAGACAGAGAGGAGAAATTGCCTCTATTTCACTGAGGTACTACAGAGATATAAGTAAGATGATGTCGCTACACCAGCTGATCTTGCTGGCCTGTCTGTCTGTGGGACTGGCACAGGAGTTTATGATGCCTAATACTGACATTTTGACTGAGCTGAAAGAACTGAAGGCCAGAGTGGAGAAGCTGGAGAAAGAAAAACAAGGTAAAATATGAAAAACTAATTTTGTTGTTTTGTAAATTAATGCCTTTGAATATTTTCAATCAGATGCATTTTGGCATGAGCAGGTGGAAGTTGGAAGAGCCACAGAAGTATGAAATACTTGCAAACAAAAACCATTTAGGGGAAATTTCCCCTTTATGTTTAGTGCTTGTCCATGTTTAATGTAGAATATGTGAAAAGGACATTGAGAGTGAAAGAAGTCAAGAAGAGAAAAAAAACACAGGTTCCATATTTGGCTAAAACTGGCACAGGGAGGGTCTCAATGATCGATCAAAGCTATTGCTCAGTTAAGAAGGCGAGAGGCAGAAGGCTCCAAAATGTGTAAGAAACATAAAATGAGTGTTTTTTTTTTTTTTTTTTTGGGGGATTACTTCTCTATTAAACTGAGGACCTGGTAAACTTCTCAGTGTGTTTACTTTTCTGTGTTCACAGACAGACCAAAGGTGGCCTTCTCAGAGAGAGATTTAGAGGAAATGTCTGTTTTAACTTTAGTGTTTGTACATGTTTAACATAGAGCATGTGAAAAGGACATTGAGAGTGAACAGAAGTAGAGGAAAAACTAAAACAGGTTCCATATTCAGCTAAAACTGCTGCAGAGAAGGTCTCAATGCTCAGTTAAAGCTATCGCTCTGTTAAGACAGTGAGGCAGAAGGCTCTGAAACATGTAAGTAATATAAAGTGAGTGTTTTTTTTTTTTCTGTGGGAGGGTAAACTTATCAGTTAAACTGTCATAAACGTCCCTTTTATACTGAGTTTCATGTCAGTGTGTTTACTGTCCTGTGTTTGCAGATATACCAAAAGTGGCCTTCACAGCCAGACTGTTAGAGTCTGGAAAACAACACACTGGACCATTCAACGTCCATACTACCCTGGTCTACAAGGATGTGGTCACAAACATTGGCACTAACTACAACTCAGCCACAGGTATGATATATACCCATCCACAGGCATAGTGGGCCAGATTCACTGAATTGCATCAATTTCTTCTTACCTGGAACTGACTTCTACATACAAACACATTTCACATCTGCTCCAGACCACTCCTACCACATATGCAATACACGCATTTCACCATTATTATCTGGGATTTCACAAATCCAACCAAAAGAAATAAGGTACACACAGGTGAAGTACCCAAGTGCAGAGGGTGAAATGCAAATTTCAGTCAAGCGATCTTCATCAGTATTATCCTCTTCTGTGTAGAGTTACGTTATGAAAACCTGGCTGATGACACTACTGTCCAACCAGCAGACACTACGGAAGGTTGAATACAACCACATTTACGCACTAGCTTAGTAATGGAGCACACTATCCACTCTGTCTTCTAAAACATGTCCATGAAACAAGGCATTTCCTCACCACCACATGAACTGAAACGAGCGGACCCGATGTCTGTATCACTCCAGAGAACGGGCTTACGATTCAGAGAATTAATAAGCGTTTTTGAGACAAGGTATGAATTACATGTAACCATGCACATTTTACCCCCAGCTTACACCTGCAAAGTCCACTCCCGTACTTTTGGATACAAATGCTATTACCACACTATCAGGACAAAATGTTTTTGATCTAAAATTGATGGAGATAAGATGGAGTCCTCCATTTAGACAGAGTCCTTCTTTCAATTAGTGATTAACTGATGTTTTCACGTTATTTTTTCCTGCATCCACTTCTGTCAGCATTGTTTGCATCTCTGAATCAGAGAAAATGCCTTCACTTCACTAAATCTGAATGCCCTTGTATGCGATTTACAGGTGTTTACTTGAGCTAATTACAGATAACATGCACAGGCATGCAACTTAAGAACAGTTTATTTCTCTGCTTTTTTCTCTGATGCAGGGATGTTCACAGCGCCAGTGAAAGGAGTCTACTTCTTCAGCTTCACTAATTTTGGGTATATGAGCAACGGGGCCCATATTGGCACAACCCTGTATAAGAATGATCAGCACGTAGTTTCTGCGTTCCAGTATAAAACTGATAATACGGAGGATGTCTCATCCAGTGCTGCCACACTGGAGCTGGAGGTGGGAGACCAGGTCTATGTGCGTCTCCCGGCCAACTTCAAGGTCTATGACGATGGACATGATCGCTGCTCCTTCAGTGGCTTCCTGCTCTTCCAGACAGAAGATCCATTGAAGCCATGCAATAGTGCAGATCACAGCTGAGCATTGTGATGGTGATTCTGCATATTTCAGTTACCAGTTTTACTGTGTATTGACAACCTCTGTCAGTCTGTGCACAATTCTGTGCAAATATGAGTGTAACTCAACACCCCCCCAAGGATTTTAATAAAAATAATAAAATAATTGATCACGAAAATGAATGTGTTGTCCACAATACATGTGTTCAGGAACAAACTGAATTAGTATCTTTGTAAGTCATAGGACAGGGGATAGAATCTCTGTTTATATTAACATATTTTATAGAACAAAGACAGTTGTCTTAATCAGAGAATAAAGGTGGCACATAAAGTTTGAAAGATCCCATTATATTCATATGGTGTGAGGGCACTCAAAGATTGTGAATCAACCAGCAGTAAATATACATTAAATATCCCAGGGGAGGAACACTACTCTCTGGCTGGGAGTTAGTCTACAAAATACACGCCAAACACGCCCTTATCAAGTGTCTGAAGGCTTCTGTGTGGATGGTGTTCCTGCTACAGGCTAACAGCTGCTTCTTTCCCAGAACTGCCAGGGGAACAGTGTGTGTGTGTGTGTGTGTGTGTGTGTGTGTGTGTGTGTGTGTGTGTGTGTGTGTGTGTGTGTGTGTGTGTGTGTGTGTGTGTGTGTGTGTGTGTAAGACTATGCATCTGTGCGTTACTATGTCTATGTGTGTGTAACTATGTATGTTTGTGTTTTTGTTTGTGTGTGTGGAAGTAGTACACACATGCACTGATATATGCATGCACACACACAAGAAAACATACAGATGCATGTGTGCACACATTTGTGCACTCACACACCCACACAGGCACACAATCATACACACAGAAGCACACAGACCAGCATGCCTTCACACATGCAGTCACACACACACACATATTTTATTTACAATATTAAGATCAACAGAAGGACTGCATTTGTAAGCCACGCAAAAAGATATCACTCATTGTTTGTTAAAAGGTAAAAGGTGAGCTGTCTGAATGACAGCAGGAAAAAAACAGCTTTCAGAGAACTTCAATATTTCATGACATGGCCACTGAAATGAACACACACACAACAAGATAGCAGCTTTACTCCTGGGTTTCTGGTGGGAGGAGACAGCATGGATCTTTTTAAAGCAATCATGAGCTGTGAGTCTTCCTCACTCAATGCTGTGATTGGACAGCCTCTGTCAGGTCAGTCCCAAAGTTTGGTCTATCCAAAGAAAGGAGTAATCACAGATTTTCCTCTCTTCTTCACCTGTGCTTTCCTCTTTCTTATTGTTGAAGCTATTATCTTGTCTACAGTTTTACTGTTACACTCTTTAATACACATTTCCAAACCCACACACAGCTCACGCCCAATGATGCTGTAGGGCAAATGTTAATTGATTTGTAATGATCATTGAGAAATTTCAATACATTTCATCACAACTGCTGTTAAGAAGTTCCTGAATATAAGGAGGAAAAAGAAAGCAATAAAAAGATAATGACATGACTTCCACCTTTTTTTTGTCATCATTGTCAGGGAGTCAGTTGTATCCCAAGACCTGTTCATATGTCCTGCATATTTTTACCATTTTTGTTACGTGTATAATGACTACAGTATGCCACCTGGTGGTTGGTTGGGTGGCCTGGTAATTGTCATAAACAGAGTACAGTGTATTTTTAAGAAGTGATTTTACAAAGGGCCTTGTTAATGGGAAAACACTTTTAGGGCATATTTTGGCCTTAGGACCCACAGTAGCATTGCCTAGAAAGTTAACCAAAAAGCTTTGCAAGTTCAGAGCGGAAGCAAACTTCAATTAGCAACTCAACACCCCCCCAAGAATTTTATGAAAAATAATAAAATAATTGATTACAAAAATGAATGTGTTGTCCACAATACATGTGTTCAGGAACAAACTGAATTAGTATCTTTGTAAGTCATAGGACAGGGGATAGAATCTCTGTTTATATTAACATATTTTATAGAATAAAGACAGTTGACTTAATCAGAGAATAAAGGTGGCACATAAATTTGAAAGATCCCATTATATTCATATGGTGTGAGGGCACTCAAAGATTGTGAATCAACCAGCAGTAAATATACATTAAATATCCCAGGGGAGGAACACTACTCTCTGGCTGGGAGTTAGTCTACAAAATACACGCCAAACACGCCCTTATCAAGTGTCTGAAGGCTTCTGTGTGGATGGTGTTCCTGCTACAGGCTAACAGCTGCTTCTTTCCCAGAACTGCCAGGGGAACAGTGTGTGTGTGTGTGTGTGTGTGTGTGTGTGTGTGTGTGTGTGTGTGTGACTATGCATCTGTGTGTTACTGTGTGTCTATGTGCCTGTGACTGTGTATGTTTTTTTGTTTGTGTGTGTGAGAGTAATACACACAGACACACATTTACACACACAAGCACACATATAAGCATGCCCTCACACACGCAGACACACACACACACACACACACACACACACACTCAGTTCTTGACACAGTGATTTTCAGCCATGTGCATCTCATCGCCAACAACCATTAATCATCCATATGTAATCACGTAGCTCATCTTCACACTTTGGCAAGACCGGCCATTTATATTACCAGTCAATGAAAATCACAAGGGTCACATGAAAATGTCTCCATCCAAAACCCATTTGACGAAAGACACATAACCCTCCGTATTAGTCAGAAGGAATGCATAACCACCAGTTATAGCTGTCAATTCAGTTATTTCTATGCTTAAGATTTTCTACAGTATGGAGAATTTAATTGTTGTTGTCAGTCCTGTGTGTTTCCATTTGGACTGACGGACATGCTCAGCAGTATGTGGACTTCAGCAGCCCTTCAGAGTAAGTCTGGCTTACCTTGATGAACTTGCTCTGCAGCATAAACACATGTAAAGGACTGTGTGTGTCAGGGAACATTGTTCAGACACATTGTAAAATCCCAGAATTCAGTGTTGAGTGTTTATCATTTTCTTGATTATACGCCTCACGTCAGCCAAAATCAATAACATTGTATGGATTTGTGCAAACTACTTTTATTTAAATACAGACAGTGATTCTTCTTCAGATTGTATGTGAATGGATAGATATGTTTCCTAGACTACAGTAACCAGATGAGACAGGTCTAGAATCACAGTGTCAGTGATATTACAGTGAAGAATACAATGTTATTAAAGAATATACAATGGCACAGACTGTTACTCATTTTGCAATAAGAGGAAGAGGGATGTCCTCAGGGAAGCATAGTATGTTGTTTAAAATCAGGCTGTTAGTGTACACTATACAGTTCTGAACACCTATACCATTGATGGATCAACTGTGGAGGCTATTTACTTAGATGCAGAGGGTAGGTAAAGCTAAATGGATATTTACAGGGTGGCATCCAACTCTGTCATTTATACAGTCTTCAAAATGTCACCACACTTTTCACGTCATGTTAAAGCACCACATTGCAAGCAAAGATTAACCATGGCAATGTAACAGAGTATATGAAGAATAAAATCACCAGTTCAAAAATAAGATCAAAAAAGATACAGTCGCAACACCACTGTTGTTTCCTAAAGGACACCGAGGTTCTTAAATAAACTTGTGGTGCTCAGCTTTATTCCACCAATGAGAGGAACAGAGAAAGGGAGGGATGTCAGAGTCCCATTATGTATACTTTGCAGGAGGATTACATCATGTGAGTGACCAATTAATTACCTCTCATACACACATTAATTAGAACTGCTTATATGCCACTACAGTTGCAGCTTTTGCAGTGGTTCAATTCAAAACAACACAATCAACTCAGATAATCCTCATCAGATCAGTCACTTGTTAATCATCTCAGTTTTGTTTTTATTTATTTTTCATTGCGGGACAGACCTCTGACATGCCTGCTGCATTCTTCTCCACTTTCAGAAACTCCTTCTTTAAGTTAAAGAGACTAAACAGACACAACCCCAAGGAGAAGTCACCTCTTATGTAAGAGAAATAAATAAGTCACCTGGGACTAGCTGTTGGGTCAGCACCTGCAGGTCTGAGACGCGATCGGACACTGGTTTCAGACTGGATTTAGAGCAAACTGGCCAGATCTGGCACCATCACACCTGCAGCTCTCCCCAGGTTCACTGCAAGGCTGGCACACCTGCCACCTGGGGTGTCACCTGACAACCATTGTGCCTGACCACGGAACATAGCAGGCATGTGCTTAGCGTGGAGGTCGTGGGAACACACCTTGACGCTCCAGCTGCAGGTCATGCAAAACAGCCCAAGCAGTCTGCATTGAGTAAGCGTGAGCTGTGAGCTTGAATTGTCCCAGTCCCAGTTTCTGATTCAGTGTCCTTATCATAAAAATTTCCATTCTTGTTCAGGCCCTGACCTCTTTTTTTCCCCCTTCACATGTCTTACACCGGCGCCTATGAAACCCCCTAAACTTATCAGACGCCACACCCACTGGCAGAAGAGGTCTTCTATAAAAACTGCTGACCTGCGGGGGCTTGGCCAGCAGTAACAAGGCTTCAAGATGATCCCAATCGTGTTGGCCTCCATCCTCTTCGCCAGCGGTAAGATGGTCTTCTCTGGTGTTTGTTGTGGCATGCCCTGAGCTGCAGGTTGAATAGTAAGATTAGGCGCTCTGTGTTCTCTACTCTGCCATTTGCTTGGGGCTTTCATGGTCATAACTGGCTTTTCTAAAGCAATGCCAGGAGCTTTCATGACCATTGTTGCCTTCACTAGAACAACTGATGAGGAAAAAGGAACACTGTGCTCTGGAGTTCCACAACTGATCTCTTACTCTCAGATTTGCAGTATCAAGACAGCCAAGATGAAGGAGTGCACAACAACACAGTTTTTCAGAGCGAAAAGTCGTCATTATTGACAGCAGAGTCACAATTTACAACCCGTCAAAGGGAAAAAATGACGGGGGTAGGAGACTTTTGGGGGGTGTCTGAGAAAGACGTCAGTAATGCTTACAATGGGACGGATTAGAGAGCAAAGGAGAGCATGAGAGAGAGAATTAGAAAAAAAGAGAATGAGAGAGACACAAACACGAGAGGGAGGAGAAATCCTTCGCATGCATTACTTCACAGTGGGCTGTTCCACGTCACAGCGGTGTCCTGATTCCAGTCATGCCTGTGTGTTCCCTCAGCCTATGGGTGTGGCACACCCCCCATCGAGCCACTGTCCTCCAGAGTGGTCAACGGAGTGGACGCCCGTCCCCACAGCTGGCCCTGGCAGGTACAGGCTCATCTCTGTCCATCAGAATATCTTCCAGCAGGAAAAAACAAAATGTAACATGCTTTACAATATACAACGTTTAAAAATATATTATTTAAATATAGGTAGGAAATATATGAGTGTGTGTGTGTGTGTGTGTGTGTGTATACAGAGTAGTACAGTACTTATTTTTCAAGCAATTAGTAATTCAATTGTGAACAGATGAGACTTTTTTGTCTTTTTTCATGAATCTGGAAGTTTATTTCTCATCTCCAGTCTCAGACCATTGAATGCAGTTATTTTTTAATTAATTGTATTAAATGCATATTGTATTACACCTGGATTAAATGCTGTGGCTGTCCTGTTCAGATCTCTCTGCAGTATCTGAGGGACAATGAGTGGAGGCACACCTGCGGAGGGTCTCTGATCGCCACTAACTGGGTCATGACTGCTGCCCACTGTATCAAGTATGTCCGCATGTTTGTTACCAAACATACTACACACAGCGGTCTTACTTGTTTAAACATCTATACTCTTTATATACTTTTTTATACCTTATACTCTTTTTCTTTTTCTTTGTTGTTTATTTAATTATTCCTTCAAATGAATTCCTTGCATCATATTCTTTCTCTGAAAAAAATCAGCTCTAAAGCCTTCTGAAAATGTGTTGGCCTAATCGATTGTAATAGAAGAACAGACTCAGCAATATGCTCTTTTTTCTATATATAATTTCAACTGACAATATTCCTGACAGACATTAAGAAAAGACTGAGATCCCTAATGCAAGCAGTTTATGGGAACATTCAGGACCTCCAAAGCTGCTCTGCTGCTGACCATTGACCTGTTACCCCCACAGCACAAAGCTGACCTACAGGGTGTTCGTCGGAAAGCACAACCTGCTGCTGGATGAGCCCGGGTCCCAGGCTATCACCCCCGAGACGCTGATCGTCCATGAGAAGTGGAACCCCATCCTGGTTGCCCTGGGGTAAGGGTGCTCATGGGAGCGATAGTCCAGTCCTAGCTTACAAGATAGATCTGGACTTCAATTCCCATCAGAACTGAAGAGATTGCTCAAAGTTGTCACTGTTGTGTCTGGGTCTCTCAGAGTGGAAAACAGCATGTTAGGCATAGCAGATCAGCTCAAGTACCCTGAAGGTTTCTCATTTACTTTCAAGCTAGGTTTGCTGTTGCATGCTTGAACCTGAACTATAGTAAATAGCCAGCTATATAAATGGATGATAAGTAAACAAGCAAGTCACTCTAGGCATCTGCTAAGCCACAAATGATGGAATAATAGAACAGAGATAAAATTTCAGTTGAGACAATGGCTATTTGAAACTGAGGTGCCCGCAGACTCGCTCAGTAACAGGGATTAGCTGTTAACACCTTAATACATCACAGTTAATAAATCACACCCATTACACACGTCAAACAGAGGATATTGTAAATGACCCTGAGTTTAATTCAGAACCGTAAGTTCATGTCTGAAGAGCAGTAGTTGAGCTGAGGGCCCAAAGTAACAGGCTCTAGTGCCCAAAATAACTGCCTTTTTGCATCACTCTGTGGTGGCCTAACTCTTGAAAAGTGGTGTCTAATAAGAAAAAGATGAATAAAAGAGTGTAAAAAATCTTACTTATTAGTCAGACTCAAGAGACGTGTGCTGCAGATGGATGGAGCAAAGCCAGCTGCCCCAATCACATACTATATCTGACATTTCAACCATTCTCTGGTCTCCCTGTTTTTTGCGGCCAGCAACGACATAGCCCTGATCAAGCTTTCGGAGCACGTGACCCTGAGTGACCAGGTCCAGCTGGCCTGCATACCTGCTGCTGAGACCATCCTGGCCCACGACTACCCCTGCTACATCACTGGCTGGGGCAGACTCTACAGTGAGCTCCTCATATAGGAACAGGGACAGCCCTGAGAAATTAACCACTCCAAATGCAACACTGAATATGGGTGGCCTGAGCATTGTGTGTGTATGAGTGCACCTGCAGCTGTGTGCGTGCATACTTGTGTGTGCGTATGTGTATGTGTCCTTGCCTGCAGCTGTGTTCATATATATGTATGTGTGTGTGTGTGTGTGTGTGTGCGCGCGTATATGTGCCTGTGTTCATGTGTGGTCACATATGGATGCACCTGTGTGAATTTGTGCCTGTCTGTATGTGTGTGCCCATGCCTGTGGGCATATTTGTATGCACATGTACACATGTCTGCCTGTGTGTGTATGTGTGTGTGCGTGTACTGTCGAGGGTAATGACATTAGCCACAAGGCCTCACCATCTGTCTGTCACCTGCTGCAAAATGTCACAGTGCATTTAAAGCTACAGAGTTTGTACAGTGAATCTGTACTCCCAGGATGTGCCTGTGCACTGCATGGATTGGTCCTCTTACATGTACGTGGAGGAAACAAACCTGATCTGAAATAAGGGTTTATTCAGAAGTCGTACCTCTTCTGATTTTGCTTGAATTTCCAGCTAAGTGCTCTAACTGTGTGTGTGTGTGTGTGTGTGTGTGTGTGTGTGTGTGTGCGTGCGTGTGTGTGTGTTCCAGCCAATGGCCCCATTGCTGATAACCTGCAGCAGGCCCTGATGCCTGTGGTGGATCATGCCACCTGTACCAAGCCTGACTGGTGGGGCCCTGCTCTCAGAAAAACCATGGTGTGCGCTGGAGGAGATGGCGTCGTTGGTGGCTGCAATGTAAGTGTGTGTGTGTGTGTGTGTGTGTGTGTGTGTGTGTGTGTGTGTGATTGTATGGACATGTGAGTCTACGTGCACGTATGTATTATGTGCATGTGCATGTGTGCGTGGAAACTGAATTGGCCCTCTCTCTTCAGGGTGATTCCGGCGGCCCCCTGAACTGCAGGAACCCTGAAAGAGTCTGGGAGGTGCACGGTATTGCCAGCTTTGTCTCTGGCCTGGGCTGCAACTACATAAAGAAGCCCACTGTCTTCACTCGTGTCTCTGCCTTCAATGACTGGATCAGCCAGGTACCGCACCTGTGGCCACAGACAAGCACATTGAAGCTTTATTTCTCACAGTGAAGTCACATCTGCAGAACTCATGACTGTCTTCTTGTTTTTCAACAGGCTATGATGAACAACTAAGAAGTACTTGGAGAAAGTGTGCTTCAATGTTTCCAATAAATAGGCCTTCAATAAGAGGTTTTCTCATTTCTTTGTTTTTGTTGTTGCTGCTTTTACCTGTTTGCATTCCATACTCTGTGGTAAAGACAAACATCTTGGTGTCATTTCTGGGAAACTGTGTGGTATGCAAAAATTTCATCTCCCATCCAAGACTTTCCAAAAGATGGACATCAATAGTGGGTGGATATCTGAAAATAGCCAATAAATTTATAATGGACATAATTCTAAGAGTAGCCACTAGATGTCCTCAGTCACAAATAAAACTCCAGGACATGACACACTGAACAGGAAACAACCTGAGTCTCTTCACTGGCATCTGTACAATTCCTGCTTAGTGGACCTTTAAATGATTAATGAGCATCTCCTTTGAAATTATGTTCTGTCCTAAATAAACGGCCAAAGATATTTTTGGTTGGAAAATATGATGCAGGACGTATATTAATTGTATTAACAACCATATGATAATCATAATCATATATCATATAATCATCATCTTATTATTACAGTCGCATTCAGTTAGGTGGTCGTGTCACACACCTCAAATGCTTCCCCCCTGTAATACCTATTGTGAATATGACATCAGACTACTACACTACAGACCACAACACTATAACATGGTATACTGTACAAGGAGTGGTGCTGCTCCAAACAGACTTCAATGGCAGGAAGGGAAATCAATGCAACGATCTCAACAAAAATGACCCCAAAATCCCTTTTGAATCAAGTTGTCTGAATCAAGAAAAAAATATGTCAGGCTTGCATGGTGCCACATTATTTCCTTGCCTGACAGTTAGATTCCTGCTGGCAAGCAGAGATAAAGCCCAGAGACTCATAAGAAGTGCTAATAACGCATTCAGGTTTCCTCCTCCAAATAACCAACATGAACCAAGTGATCTCATGCTTGAGAAAAATGAAGGGATCTCGCTTTATGATACCCAGACTGGCAGAGCACATGAGCTGGAGTGGCAGAGTGGTTAAGGAGCAGGGAGTGTAGACCATACACTGGGTCGATTCCCGTGTGGAATACTTCCCTTGCACGTGATGCGTAATGGTAGTTGCTTTAGTAAAACACATATTATACATGGATCAGATCAGACTTTTATTAGCCAAGCATGCTTTTACACATACAAGGAATTTGACTCTGGCTCCGGTGTCTCTCGTAGTGCTTTTCATGTCAAAGTGACAACAACAATATATGACACATACATGGAATAAGGATGGAATGAATGAGGTATGTATGAGCAGCTACTGCACAATGAACATGTGTTAAAGTATAAAGACATGAAATATGGGCTGTGAGTTTCTGTGAATGGGCACATCTGCTAACCAAATGCTGTATGTCTTACCTATGAACAGCGACTGACAGCAGTTGCAGAATCTATGCAAAAATAACAATGATAAGCTTTGATAATACATTCCTCAGTCATTCTGAAGAATGGCATTGTGAAGAAAGCCAAGTCACTGCGAATTAGCCTTTAGCTATGTTTTTCATAGGTCTGCATGAATCATGATCTATGGTTTCACTAGAAGATGAGGCATGGTTTAGTTGATTTAACCTATGAGAGTCATAGGATCCAAACCCCGTGTGCTCCAGTACTGTTGTACCCTTTGGCAAGGCACTGAACAGCAGTTATTCCGTTAAAAAAAAAAAGAAACAGGGATACAAAAGAGGTATAAAATGTCCAGGGCAAAAAAGTCAGCTATGTATCAGCCTCTCTGGGTACCAGAAACTGTGAAGCAAACAAAGGTGTTGCATAAAATGTACATTTATTATGCAATCGTGTGAAACATAAAGGTCAGTCACAGCCTGTTCACTTACTGAGGGGTACTGAGGCATTCCGGCTTCTGTCCTGACTCACATTTAAATCATAGCATTTGCCTTTAATTGCTTATGATTAATGATGACTGTACCAGCAACATAAAATAAAATCTGTAGACAGCCTGATGAAATTAAAGAAACACTTAGCTTACATATTATAAGTTAAATTTTATATACAGATTTGCTGATTTTAAAATTATGTGGATTGCCTGACATGGTGCATTCTGTGAGTAGAGCCCACTGTCTAGATGAGTTAAACAACAGGGAATTTTTATGGGTATCTGTGCAGCTTTCACAAAATATTTTTCACAACAATATTTTTGCCCAGCCTAAGGTCCCTCTTAGCTAACTGTGGTGTTGGATCTCTACTGACCTCTGCTGGACAAATGAACTGGACAAGCAATGTGGAAATTTGTAATCAAGTTAACATTGTCAGTTCTGCGTATTCCAGGTGAGGTACTAGAGGTATGTGTCTGTGTGTGTGTGTGTGTGTGTGTGTGTGTGTGTGTGAGTTTCGGGTTAGGCCCACCTACATCTGATTTCTTCTTTCTGAAATACATAATTATTATTACTTTCTGCTTCATTTGAACACAATATTATAGTGGCTAATGATAACAATGAAGGAAAGGAAATGAGCATGAAGTTAGTTGTGATGGCTAAACTAATTAATCCATTATCGTGTCTTCATGTTTTCCATTAAAACAACAGCGGGTGAGGTACAATTTGCTCATTGATTTGTGACATGCCATGAGGACTATAGTGGTGACTGACTGTTTTGCAGAATGTTTAACCACAGACTAATGAACAATGTTCAAATATTTTATTGTCTGTTTCTTTGTTTTGTTTCATTTTGCTTTTTGGTGAGTGGCTGGAGATGGGGGCAATGATCCATGTTGACAGAGTTGAAAATGATTTTTTTTATTTTAATATTCTTAAGCAAAACAAAAGATCATCAAAGGTAATTGATGACACGAAAGGGCAAATTAATTACAAATAAAAAAACAGATTAAAACATAAATTTCCATGATTGTAGCTGAAATTACTTAATTATTGAATGATACATGGTTCAAGTTTCACCCTGTACTCTAGATTACAGATAAATGAGGTGTTTGGCCTTTCCTGACCCATAACAGGGCAAAATGCAATCCAACCCAATGAAAAGCGTTGCTGAATTTGATGCCAAAGTGGAGAGGGTGAAAAAAATAAAATGTTTTTTGTAAGATGGCACTCAATCACAACATGCTTGAGAAAATTTACTGTAGCTGTGTGAAAACATAACCATACCCACAGCGATCTGTGTGTCTTCAGACTCACGCATATGCTCTTACACAGAGAGATCATTAACCCTCCTGCTATATTCAAATTTACTAACATCCGTTATGTTTGGGGTCAATTTGACCCCAGCCATTTAAACCTCCAGAAAATGGTGGAAATTAAAATTGCTACCCAAACTTATGTGTCAGGTACTTTATGTGTCTTTGTTGACTTCGTATATAGGCTTTAAATAACCCCCCCCCCCACCCCCAACCCCTATACATGTAGAATACCTATTATGCGACTATGGAAAAACATGACAATCACCATAAATTCCTGTTCTTCATCGCAAGAAGTGCAGAGGGAAGCTCCGGCTTGTTTTTTCTCACTGTCGCCAACATGGTAACTTTCTTTTTCAGCGGTTCCTCACCCGGGGCGTACGATGTGAAAAAATTATCACATATAATGTTATGACCATTCAGTCCTTCAGCCATGTCTAGTACCACCCTCATGCCCTGATTTTTTTCAGGTGCTTTCCCAGCAGGTTTATCAGTGTAAACCTGCATATTCCAGGCATAGCTGGACTGTGCATCACATGCTGCCCATATTTTGATACCATATTTAGCTGGTTTGCTTGGCATGTATTGTCTGAAGGGACAGCGGCCACGAAATGCAATCAGACATTCATCCACAGTCATGTGGGGGGCTGGATTGGAAAGAAAAGGTAATCGCTGAACCCACTTGTCCCATACATCCCGTATTGCTGCGAGTTTGTCACGCAGCAATACACACACACCTCCATACACACACCTCCCTCCAAGTTTGTCATCTCAAGTATAACCTTTTCCATTGATGGTGTTATGAAGAGCTCAAATGCTGATTTTATGTCTTGGGCATGGCAGACAGTGTATCTGGTGGGGCCTAAAACCATCCTGATAACATTAGCAGCACTAAGTCTACCCTGTTGTTCAAGTGGGGAGAGGGACCATAATAACTTTCCATTTTTGGAAGGTAACATGCCTTCTGGTGGTTGAGAAACAGGAGGGTCAACACTTAGAGTCTCATTCTCATCAGAGGAGGATGCCTCATAATCAGGGTCCTCTTCAACGTTATCCTCTGTCTCAGACACATTCTCCTCTATGTCACTCTCACTGGCAAAGAGCTGTGACAAAACCTCATTGGCAGAAAACCTTTGCTTAGAGTTCATTTTCAATTGAGAGAGAGAGAATAAAAAGAGAGCACACAGAGCACCAAGAGGAATGGTTTTGAAGGCTGCTGTGCAAGCTTTTATATGTTTGCTCCTCCCCTACTGTCATGCACAGACACAGGTGTGGGAACCATAGTTCCCCTCCCCCACAGCGCAGGAAATATCAAAGTTCTCATGGAAATTATGTTATCCCCTCCCCCATGTCATGTGAACTGTCAGTGGTTCTCGCACTACTACAGGTATTATTATGTTAGGTTATGGCCCTAAAACAGAGGGAAGTCTTTTGAATATTATCAAATTGCAAGTTGCAGTGTCCTCAATATCATCCAAAACAACCAAAACAAATGTGTGTAAAATGTTGATATTTCTTATATGTTTTATACAGCTAAAACAGCCTGGGGTCAAATTGACCCCAAACAACACCAATGCGTACAACATGAGTACAGGGCATTAAAAACATATCATCATGTTAATTTTGTGTTTACCCAGTTGTCCCTATTAAATTAGGAAAAGTCATTAAATATGAAGCAAAAAAAATGATGTTGAGCATTTATTTAGAGACGTTAAACATTGAATGGGGTCAAATTGACCCCAAACATAACAGGAGGGTTAAAATACTCTCGGTGCTTGGAAGGAACTGCATAATTTTTTCCCCCTCTGATTGCTTTCGTCTCCCCTTTTTGATGTGATGTGATTAAAGATCTGAAATGATACTGGGCTGAGGAATTGCGGAAAGAGACTGGTAGATTTATTGGAGAAATGTATTGGTACAGCACTGAGGTGTTATTGCAGCGTGGGTCTGTAGAGCTGCTGAGACATACAGGATGACAAGTAGCAATTTAAAACTGCACAGGCATGGTCACACGCATCCAATAGAAGTTTGAGATGGTTAAGGTAACCACATGGATAAGTACTGGGTATTTACCCAAATTTCTCCTTGGAGGTGTGGCCATCACTTTCCTGTATGTAATGTGAGAGGCACTCTCCCAGAAGGAACAATTAACATAATATTGCAGTTTTTATTTTTTTTTTGCAAACACACTGTCTAAGTAGTCAGAATATATTTTTCTTCACATCAGTTCTTATGCTGTTAGAGACGTAACCTCGTTCATACTCTCACACATACAAGTGTTTGGCCAATTAGCAGTCACTGACTTTTGTACCACTGGCACTTCAAATATAAGAATCAAACCAAAAGCATCTTAAACTCTCCCTCCTTGGATCCTGGCTATAAACCAGGGAAGTGCACTGTAATCTCTTCTCCAGTATATTCCCTGGCCTAATTCATAATACTGTATGCCGTGGAAAACCTTTTATGTTGTGAATTTGGTGCATGGGTTTCCAGCCCCTAAAAGCAACCCTAAAGAATGAGGAAAAAGGGGACTGCTATATAGATCTGGCAAGGGAAACACAGTCGAGAACTAACATCATGATGCTAATTCCCTCCTTTTTGTTAGGCTTCCCTGTGCGACTGGTGGTTTCGGGTCTTTTCTTCCATTCTGAGCTGTCTGTATAAGATAGATCCCCTACCTTCACTGAAAAAGACAATATTGCTCCACCCGCTCGCACACTGAAGAGGTATTCAGCATGTATTTATCTATTTATCTGTTCAGAGTGGCTGGCTTGTTGTGGTTGCGATCTTGATTTGGCAGAGCTGTTCGGGTTATGAGCAGTTGTCTGCTTCATAACTGTTTATTTTCACCTTCAACTTTCTCAAGTACTGGAGGCCTTGTGGAAAGTGCATCTAACCAGCATTAATTCATGATTGATGCGTTTACGTTTTCAGTGTTGACATCTTTGGATCAGGGTAGGGTGAAATTTAATTGGCAGCATTCATGGGAAGACTACAAAAGGGACGTAGCTGAATGGCAATCAGAGATATTTAAGCCTCCGTGTCTCCCACTCTGTAGCTAAGATGTAATTAACATACTGTGTGGTGAAAACACTGTGCTTCTAATGAGGCAAGCCTCCACAAGCAGCAGTGGGCAGTTTTCAATCCTGGACCTACAAAGGAAAATAACATCTAATGATTATGCAAACACACACACACACACACACACACACACACACACACACACACACACACACACACACACACACACACACACATACACACACACACACACACACATACATGCATTCACAGAAACATGCGCACACACAAAGTCACACAGATACACACACACACGGACACAAAGCACACACATACATGTTATTTCACAAACAAAAACACAACACACTATGTGCTTATGGAACAAAGCTGTCAGAAGGCGCAGTAAGGATTCCTTTGCTCTATCAAGTGAACAGGTCTTTTCGCCCTCCATGTACAGGTCTTCAAATTGTGCATTTAGAGGCACAAGGTGCCAGGTATCTCTAAGGTGTGATATTGCCAGACTGCCTGACATCTATCTCCAATGATGATGGAAGCCAGGCCAGAGCAAGGGGAAATTTACCAGCGTAGGGGGCAATACTGCTGTGAGTTGAAGCAGCTCAATGTGTAATTACCCCTCCATGGACAGCACATCTGTCTCTCCCAGCCCCATTATCCAGATCCATTTCCTCTCCACTGGAGTGTCAATCAGAAAGGCCATGCTATGACCAGCACTGGCTTTGAACCAACTCCCCTTACATTCATTTTACTCTCGGTTTGCTGACCTACTGCAATTTAATTACATCCATATAGTCAATTCTAGACTGCTGTAATTCAAATAATAAAATAATAATGATGAATTAATAATAAAATGAAAAATTTGTTCAGCATATTATAGGGTAACCACCATTTGAAACAAGTTATTTTATTTTGGATGATTAAATCCAAATTTGAAATTATTTGACATTTTGACAAAGCGTATGCTCTTCAGAAGAGTACTTATAAAATATGACTCCAGGTTATGTACCAGCTGTAGATTTTTAGTCCACTAGAGTGCACGGTTTGGTAACTATGCATTACCATGCCTATGGGATGCAAGTTGTTCAGAATTTGAATCTATTATCACTTTTCACCACAAAACCTTCCCTTAATGTCTGAACAGGCAATCTACCTGCAAACCTGTGAAAATATTTTAATTAAACTAATCATTAGACTTCTTATGTTCTTATGTTCTAATTCATATTTATTAGACTTTAACTATACCAAATGTGGGCCCTGTTTCTACACATGGGGACACAATCAGTCCCACATTGTGAATTTTATTATTTGGTGGAGGGAAGCATTGTAACATCATGAAAACTGAATTTTCTCTGCTGTAGCAAGCACACCTGTCACAATTTATAAGCAATGTTTTAAAGCATTTTAAGATAGAGCGGTATTTTGAAAAAAAGAACTTGATAACCCTCGTTTTTGTTTTCAGATCATCTTTGACATCAAAATGAAGATCTACATAAGATTAATCTGTCATCTCAAGATATTAACATGTGACATGCCTAAGGTTTTCAGTCCTTTTCTGAAGCACACCAGCAGAAACAAATAGCCATACTCCATGGGGCCATGCTGGTATCAATATCCATTTTTTAAGATATCAGTTTGGAGGGTGCTATCATGTTTTTCCAGCACATCCCATTGGCTTGCTCCTTTCAGCTCAATCCAAATTCCGTTTGCATTTCAGTTGGCATGTTTGGAATGTTTTCTACAGACAGCATGTTTTAAGATGTGCTTCTGGGATGCAGCCTGGAAATATATATATTTAGCAACATGATTGTAAATGTATGACTACAGCAAAGTGTACATATTTTCATGGCTTCCAGCTCTGTGTCAGAGGAGCCATGTTATGAAACATGAGCTGGGACAGGAAGAGGAAGTGAGACGTGACTGAGAAGTCAAGGGAGAATCAAGCACCAGGTTATGGTCCAATGCGGAGCCCTGACAGGAAGTCACACGCAGTTCTCTGTTTCTGTAAACCATCCGCAATTTCTGTTCACCTCACGTCATTTACATGCTTCCAAATGTGACATCTTAATGGTGATAAATGGCCTGCATGTTGAGTCAAACTTAACCCCTGAGACGTGCTCTGCTGTTTGTAATGCTTCTGAGGTGGATTTCAAATGGCAGTTCAGTGGTAATACCTCAAAGAGCAAGTAAACAAAACAACAGATAAAAAGAAAGAAAGAACCATGGGAAGCACATCAAGGATCACTTGCCTCATACACAAACCATCCCTTGTGGTAAAATGCTAGCATAAAGTGCCTGACAAGCTGACCATGACTGACAAACAGGCATGATCAAGGGAAGTTGACAGCCTGACAGGGTAGGTCTTTAGCTTAACAGTTAAATTTTGGACATGTTATACTGACAGTGCCATATAAACAAAGGGAAAAGATGGGATGTAAAGGTATTCTCAATTGTATCTAAATAAGATTGTGTTTCTGTCATCTGTGACTGAACCCGTGGAAGGCTTTGTTTTGTTGTTGCCAGCTGTTGTGTGGCCTCAGCGGTGGAAAATCTTTTCACACAGATGAAAGTGAACATGAGATCTTGAAATGAAAGAGACCACCCAAGTGTAGTGTAAATGTGACAATGATTAGAGAGGGGGAGAGAGAGCGAGAGAATAAAAGAGAGACAGGTAAAGAGAGAAAGAAAGGGAGAGAGAGGGAGAAAGATTGAGACAGAGAGAAAGGGAGAGAGACAGAGAGAAGGAGTGGGGGACAGAGAGAGAATGAGGGAGAAAGACACAGAGAGAGGTAGAGAGAGCATGAGACTGCTTGGAAGAGTGAACTCCCGAGAATTCCAGGTTGAATAATTCATGAAGTCACGGCCATTCCTTTCACTGTTTCAACCCCTTTTCTTCTGGCTGAGTTATGTTTCACGCTTAACTCCTTCTCAAAAGGCAGCCCTTGTGGATCACATGAGCAGTTCCCAGATTCACACAGGGACACCACCCCACAGTTAGCACACTGAAGCACAAAATGTAACATAAACGTGTACATTCACTTTTCGTCACCCACATCTGCTTGATATGGTTTAAAGCCCCACTGTGCACCTGCTCATGATCTCTGAAAATCAAGATCAAGATAAGGGGAGAGATAGATTAAGAAAACAGATCCTCCTCTATCTTATTCAATACATAATAAACCCTTTGAATCATTCATCTAGTAGCACCCATTGTGTACCAGTGTGATTGTCACAGTATCAAAGCTGAAAATACAAGCTCTTCTGCAAAGCACTTTTAGCTTTGTTGTGCACCTGACTGCTGTATGTGATCCACAGCCTGTAAATCATAAGACACGATAAGTAAATAAGCCTACAGACTCATCCGCAAAACAGGGTCATTCTCTTGGGTGTTCTGAGACAAGAGCATTGAAGAGCTTTAAGTGTGTGCAGTGACATTTTCGACTGAGCCAAAATGATGAGGCTCAATATAATTAGGGATACATTCAAAGACAGCTGTAGAGTTCAAACAAGGAAAACTAGTTTCTTCTTACTTCAATATTACAATATGCCACATTGCTTGATAGAGTTCCAGTGAAGGCCCCTCTCTTCTTTTTTGCTTCTTCCTCACAAAAGTATGTGTAGGGAAATGAGCAGTTTATTTTTCCTCTTGGAGCAGAAGCGATTTTCCTCAGTATATTTGTAATGTCATTGTTGTCAAGTTGTGTGTTTGTGTTTGTGTTTGTGTTTGTGTGTGTTTGATCACGTTTGTGCATGCATGTCTCTGTGTGCATCTGCAAGTGTGTGTTTGTGTTCAAGCGTGTTTTTGTGCACATGTCTATGTGTGTATCTGTGTTGTAATTTTTTTTATTGCAGAACAATGGAATCCTATGGTGAGCTGCCCTGAATCAGTGCTGAATAAACCCATCACACAGAGACACTCTATAAGTACTTGTCTGTGCAATCATTTTTAGATTGCTAACAATAGCATCTTTCTCTGTGATTGGTGACAGAGAGCACCTTGTCTCTCTTAGGTGCTTATGTACTTATATAAGTGAAGTGGGTCCTTAACAGCATACTCACCAACAGGCCACTGTTGAGATATTGAATTACGACCTGCGCTTTTGATTTTTGATTCATATTATGTATGCCTGCATCTCACCAATTAAATCAATTACAAAAGCAATGTAGGACTGCATAAAGCTCACCAAAATAATAATATAAAAACAACTATAAAAAGGTAAAAACGTACTTGTGCACACAATTTCATCATTGTGGATCATAAAGACATCTTTCTGTCACCTTTTGTTTGTGTAAATGTATAAGCATTCTTTGAATGTTATGAGTTGCCCAATCATTATTCCTCTCCCATAACGGTCATCTTGCAGTTCTCTCTTTCCCATTCAGCCCATGGGGTGAGGAGACACTGGGGGTGCGGGGTTGAATGGGTGTGTGTGTGTGTGTGTGTGTCTGTGTGTCTGTGTGTGTGTGTGTGAGGGGTATTATCTTCAGCTGTTTATAAAGCTCCTGCCATTCAATAGTTACCACAAGGGGGTTGCTCGGATACAAGGGGCAGAACTGGGCTTGCAGCTCATTGGTTAGACACGGACCAGCAGCATTACCGCCTGCCCAAGAGCAGTGGCGACTACACTGATGTCCACGGATAGCACTGCATTGGTTCTGATAAGGATTCCAGGGCTGCCAGGCTGCACAGTCATAAAGCACCATGAAAGGCTTCCGTATGCAGTTATCTGCAAAAGCTTAGTGTGGGGATCCGTGGGGCTCAGTGGAGCACAAGGGGCAGTGGTGTAGCAGGAGATACGAGAAGCCAGGTGGCAGATCCTTACTTGTGAGATAACCCAGTGTTCAGAAACATTCCAACTTAGTGTGGATTACTAAGAAAATAAATGAAGATTATGATGCACGAGTACACCATGCACTGCAAGGCAGAGGACATATAAATGAATGTTCAAAATATGTGTCTTTGCAGGACAATCCATGATGCCTTTATTATTTATTCTCCAGGCACATCTACACACCTCCTTTGAGCCAGGTGTTGAGGCTGATTGACATAATCACTCTCCTATCACAAATAACTCTTATGCTAATCATATAAGTCTCGCAGTCTGTAACCTGCACAACCAGCAGAGAAGTAAATGAGACTTCCTGAGACACCAGGTTGCACTGTCTGTAAACCAGTTCAACATTTATGGAGACTCGGTCAATTTTCCTTATGTAATCATGTGACTGACTGCAGAGCTGGGACTCCAGAGGCATTTAAGTTGTGTCAGGAGATGAATTCATAAAGCCTTATTCATAAAGCCTTGTTTTATGACCCTTCAGGGTGTGGTGCATTTGTCTGACTGCTTTGGGCTGCAGCCATCTATCAGTTTTCCTATCAATTTAATCTTGATATAGCATGCTTAAATAGGGAATCACCCTCAGAGCACTTAGTGGTACAAAAAGAAAAAAAAACTAATTTCACAAATAAATTACAAGCAAAGGATCAAACAATTATACAATAATTATGTGATTAAGGTAACACAGATGTCATACTGTGAGCTTTTGTTGTCTTAAATGTTAAACCTCAAATATGCTTGAATATGAATGCTATGTAAAAAATGGTGTCATTGCATATAAAATGACACTGCTTTGACTAATTTGACCATAACCAAATTTAATTCCATCTACACTGGCTAGAATAACCATAAAGAAGAATGTAATATAACCTGACAATATTACATGTTTTTAGGTGGGTGGGTGGGTGGAGTAGTGACAGCTTTCAGTTTTTTTTCTATTTGTTTAATTTCTCCCCTGTATAACATCATAAATAGCTGTAATTGTTCTCACTCAGTGCTGTTGACGTTTCCCTGGTGTAACATGGGTCTTTCAGTTCCATCATTAACAACTCAGAACTCAAAGAGGTGCGTTCCACCACAGAGCAAGATGCTGCCTTGTGATTTCACAGTGTTTAGATTTTAATTACCTCTCCCGGCACAGACGAGGTCACGGGTGACAGAAAAGCGATCTTATTTAGGTGCAACGATTGAGAATACCTTTCCATCCCATCTCCACCCCAGCTCTCATCTTGAGCATCCTGGAGAGAAATCAGGAGGCTCCTTTGATGTTCAATGGCTCCCTCACTGTTGCGGCATTTTTCTTTTTTTTACTGTCTCAGAAAACTGCACTGAAATTAAAACTCTCCCAGCCTGAAAAACATCAACAAGAAGGAAGGCGTCTGGCATGCCATCTCAGCTCCCTGTCAATACTAACTCTCTGATCTGGAAATACCTTAGAAAGCCACACAATACTACATGTTTTGCTCCTAGGCATCGTGCTGTCACAGACATTACCACGTTACAGAGCTCATTACATGAATGAGGTCATTACATGTAGCAGTATCATCCCCAGAACCTGTGACGCAGGCACAATTCAGCAAATTAAATCCTAAGGCACACTACAGTGTGAAGGAGTTGGGACTTCTGTGAAGCAGATTCAACCTCTCTTATTTGATGTTTTGTGTCAATGAGAAGTGGACAAGTTCATCGCTTGAGAAGTTCAGCAGTTTAAATTCATCCTCAGAAGAGGGTGTCAAATACCACATAACTAACAAATTGCATTTCAGAGCAATTGCCTCTGCATGCTCCACATACTTGGACTGTGAGGGACAGCTGCAACCAGAAATTGAGCAGCTTATGTTGTTTAGTTCTTAAATACACTATTCTCACAGATCTCAAACTTGTCTGTCTCTATGATGAATACAAATGCACAATAACCTTGTGAACCAGTTTTGAGAGGCTTGCTGACTTAAGTCCCAACCCAAACCATTCCCCCCTCCAGTCTTCCAGCAGTTGGAGGTTCTGCAGCACCCTGAATTCCATCCGTTCTTCCTGGGCTGCAGTGTTTTGGGGAGCCGTTACTTTAGTTTAGCAGACACTCTTACCTGAATGACTGAGTACAATTTTGACATGTTGCCCAGTTAAGCAGCTGGATATTTACTGAGGCAATGTTGGCTTCTGTCCCGTGCCCAAGGATAAAAAGCAGCAGCCCACCTGGAAAAGAGACTGGCAACATCTGGGTTACAGGCCCTGCTGCTTGTTACCATGCCACACTGTTGTCTCTGTGGCATAGAGCCCCAAGTGCTGTTGTGTCATAAAAGCAGGCAAGACACCTTTACATAATGAGCCATGGGGAGCACCTGCAGATGGATGCTTATTACAGAGGCAGAGAGACTCTCCTGAGTTTTCCCAATGAGAGGAAGCACAGGCAAAGACCTGGCATTTTATTTGGGCTGCTCTTGTTAAAGCATGGGGAACCTACCACCTGGTGACGGAGGGCATTTTAGTTCATAGTTTACACAAAATGTGGGTTAAGCACAGAAAAATGTGGGCTAAGCAGGGATACCAGGTTTGGCTTTTTGGCCAGACTGGCTTATTTTCTGTGAGTTTACACCTGCAGAAGATTGTTGGGTCCACTGCTGTTGTACCCTTGAGCAAGCTAGCTGTCCTGGATTGCTTCAGTAAAATATCCAGTTGTGTAAATGGATGACATGCTGAATGTAAGCTGTATACTTTTTCCTGCAGCTGATTGCGGTGTGGGCTGGAGTTTGATTGGCACCACTGGACTGTTCCTCCATTTTCATTGTAAAATGTTATGCGCAGTGGGATGACCCACAAAGGGCGATGCTGATGAATACATTGTTCTGTGTGTGAGAGCTGAGTGGTTTAATTCCAGGTGATCTCAGCGCAGAGGTATGACACATCATCAGGACTGTATAGTCAGCTGATGAGTAATGAACACAGAGAATTTGCACTGTAGGCGACCCTCCTCTCCACCTGTACAGTGTCAACAGATTGCCACCCACATGCCATAGCCATAAATTAAATGGAACAAAAATCAATATTGGAATATGTGCAATTACGGTCCTATGTAAGATTTTACAAGTGGTACACTTTCCTGGCTGACGCAACATTCTGTCAGCGTTCTTGGGACCTGTAACTTTGCAGGGACATTTCAGCAATGCAACATAAATGCTGTGGAAACATTACTGTACATACACTGACACTGACAGCAGAGGGCCAGCAAAGACACTGAGTCCCTCCCTGATAGTATCTGGCTAACAGTGTGATGTTTCATGACTTTCGCTACACCCTGATTGGCTCCTTGTTCCACAGTACATCACATTGGAAGTACAAGAGCTGCGTACGTGTGCTCAGGGGGCATTGTTTAAGCGGTAGCCTGTCCATAGCCTGAGTGACTCCTGCAGTCCTCAGTCTCTAATGCTGGATGTGTCAACAGTCTTATCAGCTGACACACTACTCACACATACAGTAACTCCTATATGCACAGCTGTGTTGGACTTAAATGTCCAACCTAGTGGCCTTTGCATCCCTGTGGTGAAAATTATTGCTGCTGGGTCAGCACATTTCTTTCTCCCTTTCCCAGTTCCAATGTACAGCTTTGGTGCTGAGATATACATGTTGTATGGGAAGGTACATACACACACATACTCAGGCGTACAGTCTTCCTCTGTAGTGGAACATCTCTTCCTAATTCTTCTTTCCCACTTATGCATTCTTTTAAGAACAACAACAAAAAATGGTTCTTCAAATTATTATGAGTTAAGATAATGCCTTAGGCTACATTCCGCCTACTGCAACTGGAGGTTTATTTTTAAGGCAGCTAAATGAAATAAGGTGGTAACTTCTGCCAGTCAATAGCCAGGTTGCGTTTCCCAGGGAAGGAAGTTATGAGGAAGAAACAAGAGTATGTCACCAGCCCTCTACTATTTTGATCACGATAGTTCTGCTACAAAAATATAAGTGTGCGAAGACAACTTTAGCCAAATGTCATCCTGGTGGAGACAGAGGGCTGCCCAAATGTGAAACGCTGTTCCGGGATTCGCGAAAGCCTTGTTCATGGGATGTTCTCGGTGCAACTTAAAAATAGCCTCCCTTTACTCAGTGACAGACGGCGATTCGTAATCGGCCGATCCCCCGAGTGACAGCGCGACAGAAGCCGAAGCGGACACAGATCAGTCTCATTAATACTGGACGCGTGCGTCTCACTCCACATATCAGTCTCTCTCTCTCACTCTCTCTCTCGTACTCTACACTTTTAAAACAGCAGCTGCTGGGAGTCGGAATGCCAGTATCGCAACGTTACTAAACGCCGCGGGTCACTCCACCGCGGGGACGGAGTCTGCCAGGCTTCGCGTACGCACGGAGAAGAACCGCTTGCTTTGTTGAATAGTAGTCCATGCTTTGTTTCTCTGGGTAACTTTTCGCTCGTCGTCTCCGTGGATTTTTTTCTTTAGATTTTTTATATCAAGAGGATTCAGTGAACACATGAGTGGAAGATTTATAGTCATTGAGTTGGATTTTCAGGTTACTCCATAAGATTAAAACACCGTCGAAAATAAGCGAGGTAAGTCGTAAAACAGTACTCGAATTTTGTTACTAACACGCAGTGCACATCACGTCTTCAACACTGTTATTAAGCGTTTCATCACCAGATGATGCGTCAACACACTACGCCGCCAGGTTGTGAAAAAATAATACGTTGTATGTTTATGTGTATGTCTCTATGTGTAATGAACAACGTCGGCCTCGTGTATCTTTAAATATGTAGTTCAAATTTGACTCCGTTTGAAATTCGTGGATTGAATCAACACAGCTACTCCAACCCATGTGGATGTTAACCCGTTTTGGTCCGCCGAAAACTGCTGTGGCCGAGAATCATGATGTATCCTCTTTTTAAGTTATTGTTGTGCGCGTGCACGCACGATTCCTGCCGTTGGAATGCCCGAGGTTCTCTTTGCTAAATAATCAACGGCCGTGTTCTTGTCACTGAATGAATTCGCGTCATGTTTAGGTTCGTTAAGCAAGGGGCACAGTTCACTCCACCTCTCAGAGCAGTTAAACGCGGACTTCAAAGATCTTTATGCCTTTACTTCTGTGGTTTAAAGAGCCACCCAGCATTGAAACGCACATATACACACGCACGCACACGTTGCTCAGGTGCCGTCTGAGAAAAAAAAAAACAGAAGAGAATAATTTGCGTACTTGCATTCCATTTGAATACAGCATGTGTAAATTGAATAAATTTGTATGCATAAATAACTAATATTCTGACACCCTAGAGTCACAAAACGGAGCTGTAGGACATAGAAACGTATGGATTAAAAAAAAAATGGTTTTAGTTGTATTTTAAAAACAACTAGCACGTGTGGCTGATAATATTGATTTTATTCCAGTCACAGCATCTGATATTATTACTGCACTGATAGATACACCGTTTCATCATTATCATGAATTGTGTATTACCTGAGACCTCCTTACAGTGAAACCCAGGGACCATAGTATTCTTTTTTTTTCCAGCAGCAGTGTGTTTATACTACTGTGCCCGAGCTTACAGCACCAGTGTCCTGTCTAGGAATTAACCTCATAACCTGCTGGTAATCAGTCCACAGCAGTGGAGCAGAAGCTTCCAGCCACTCACTGGGGTATAGCTGAAATGGGTTAAGCCCCATTGGATGGGAATTGCATCTCCACTTCAAGGGTCTGCATCTACAGCCCAGTGGAACCTCTTGACGCTTCTCAAAATAAGACCCCTGCAATTGTATTACTCTGACTCACAGTGTGGAGAGCGAGAGAATGCACGTCACAGAACCTTTTGCATGCAGTGCTCAGATCCATATCTGCCTCCAGTCTCCTGCCTGGCTACATTAGTTAGAGGAAGTTGTTTCTGACACTCCAGCGATCTCGCAAACCTCTGATCTGATTTGCAAATTACTTCACGCTTCACGGTTATGGCGCATGTGCTCTGCTAAAGGGCTTCCCCCTTTGGTTTAATGACAGTTCTGGGTAATTGCATCAGCTACTTTATGTGAAGAAATAACAACGTAATAATGCTTACTGCTGTTAAGTGTGCACGCTTGCAGTAAGGCTCCAGACAAGGGATGATTCTCTGGTTAAAGATGGTTAATCTGATCCCTTCACTCCCTAAGTTACCAGCTTGTCAGCTGTCAACTTAACTGCAACAATGAGGCTATGTGCACAATGCATGTGATCACTCACTGCAAGCAGTTGTGTTTATTCAGACAGGATATTATATTCCATTTTACATAAATGTGAGCTGTGCTACTATTTGCAATGCAAAACCAGACCAACACACTGTCACTGTTTGTAGTCTGAGTGCTTTGTTTGTGACATGGCTTGTACATTTAGTTTTCCCCAACAACACAGCAGTGCTCTTGTGGTGTAAGGAGCTACAGTAATATAATCACTCTAAGTGAAAAAACAGACACAAAGAACTATTGTGCAATCAAGGGATGGCCCCGCCCACAGCATTAAGAGAACCCTCAATATCAGGTTTCCATTGTGTTGAGTAATCTTATGGATAAAAAGTGGGTCAAACATGAGACATCTGCTTCTCCATCTGAAAATAAGAAACAGAGACACCCTTCAGCATGTCTGTGTGAATTATTCATTTGAAATCTGGACGGAAAACACAGATCGTGTGAATTGCTTTTTGCTTTTGGAGGAGCTACCACTTCGAGCTGTAACTCTAGCCATGTGAGAGAAACAGCCTTATTAGGAAGGAATGTTATTTCATTACATTGTGGGTGGCAGTGTAGCATAGTGGTTAAGGAGCAGGACTCATAACTGAAAGGTTGCCAGTTTGATTCCCAGCCGGGCCATTGCTGCTGTACCCTTGGGCAAGGTACTTAACCAACAATTGTCTCTGTAAATATCCAGCTGTATGAATGGGTAATATTTAAAAAAAAAAAAAAACCATAACCAATATAAGTCGCTCTGGATAAGAGCATGTGCTAAAAATGCCAATAATGTAACAATGTAAAGAATACAAACATAACAGGGAATGTAGTTTGAAAACCATCTGTTCAACTCGCTGGGACTGTTTATTTTGTTTAGGATTCATTGTGAAAATTAACAGATCATTAAAAAATAGAATAGGCGTTTTTTCAAGATCTGTGACTACTTTGGTGGCCCCCTCTCTATAGCCTTGTGGCCATCTAGTTGTTAAGTGAAGGTACAGGTTCTGTTACTTTTGGGGAGCACTGACCAACTGAGTGAGGAACTTTTACTAGAGCTGCTTAATCGCGGGCACTAATATTAAAATTAAATTAGTGTGTTTTTCTTCAAATGAACCTTTGAAGAGATGTTATCTGTTAGCACTGAAACATAAGAGCTGCTGCCTGCAGGTGAGTTGAGCATTGTCCCATGAATCAGTTTCATGATCACATTTTAATGGAAAATGGGCCTCATTAAGCCATCCAGAGAGAATAGTGTTCCCTCAGCTTGTCCTGGCACTTTCAATTAACTTTAATGAGAAAGCATGGCTGGTCACTGACTGAACAGAATAGGTCAGTGTTGTCTCTAGAAATTAGCCAGCCCTTATTTGGGCTATCTCTTAAAAGGTGAGCACATCAGACATAAAATCACCCTATTTTCAAACATTGACTCCAAATTTTGGTGTTGTACAGAGTGCAGTTTCCTTCCGTCCCTCTTTAGCCCAGTTTTTCTCTCTTTCTTTAATGGATGGAAAGCATGGATGGGGCTTGAGGAGTGAGGAGAGGTGTGAGCTGACATCATAAATAAAAAGCCAAAATGAGCTCCTGACTGTGGAAACCTTCTCCTTCAGACTGTGATCCTCTCGGATGTTAAATATTTATGTTCTTGTTATAATTGGAGACACAATTTTAGTGTGTGCTTTGCTTTCAGCTGATGCTCTTGACAGACCTGTTCTTTGTGTGGGACAGGAGCAGAAACTGACTGACCAATGAAGAAGATGCCATTGAACTTTCAACCATCTCTAGCTCAACCCAAGACCCCACCTATCCCCAGCTCAGCCGTATTTCCAAGCTATCCCAGTCCTGTTCCGCCTTGCTCTGTCTGACCCAAATCTGCCACACCCACCCCCAGTCCCCCTAGCCCTCGTAAGCTCCAGCCAGCCCTCTGTTTATCCATCTGCAAAAGGGGCATAATGGTCTGCCCATTAATGGCAAACACAGACAAGCATATAATGCTCACATTAAAGAAGTGGATACAAGGCCCTTGATAGTTTGGGGAGCTCTCATTGGCTCGTCACCAATTGTCAATCTCCTTGTACAGAACTGAAAGTGCGTGCAAGTGAATTCACGTGGGCAGATTCCCAGGCTTGGGCAGAGAGAGTGAAAAGGAGGGGAGGGGGAAATCTGTGCTGAGTCCTATGATTTATTTAAACCAAAAGGAGCTCAGAAACATCAAGGGCCTGACTTGGTTCTAGTTCTCATCTGTTCTTCATGAAGTTCTCAAAGTACTTTTTTCCATTGTTGTTTATTTTTTAGCAAATAGTTACAGGAATAAATAAGGTAATCTTGAAGAAAGGAGTTATCCAAAAGAGCAGCTAGCTTCCCTTTACTGAGTAGCACTCTCTGGATGTCTCTACCGCATACTGTTGAGAAAGTTCATGCTTGGTCTGCCTCACAGTGGTCTTCTGGCAAGAGTGTCTTTCCTGACCATGCCTGACCACAGGCACACACCATGATATTGTGAGCTCAATGTTCAGTCCGCAGCAGTAATGTGTTCGATGAAAAGCCGCTCTACTAGGGCTGGGTGATATAGCCGTCGCGATACATTGAATAGCTATTTATAGTGCAATAACAGCTATCCCTGGCATGTGGCATTAGGTTTCTTCCCGTATTTTTTCCCTTTAGGCATACCTGATGCGGGAGCACACCTCCAAAGTTCAGTGAAATGCTTCCGGGGCAGAAAAATATGAATTGTATCTATATGTTGGTTAACTTACCTATTAGCTTTGAAAACACATAGCAGACGTTTTCGCTCTTTATCTTTGTAGACATGTGTTTCTGTCTACCACATGGAAGCAGCATAGTGCTGTTGCTGTGATATCAACATTGAATAGATACGAGTGGTGTTTTTTTCCCCGGAAGCATTTCACATGGCCTCAGAAAACTGGAGGTGTGCTCCCGTATCAGGTATGACTAAAGGGAAGAAAATACGGGAAGAAACCTAACACCGCATGCCAGGGATAGCTGTTATTGCGCTAAAAATAGCTATTTGATGTATCGCGATGGCTATATCGCCCAGCCCTACTCTATATTAATTTATGGTGCAGAATTTGGGGGTATGCTCCCATCCCACAAAACACTCAGTCCTGATCACTGCACCTGTTAGGCCTCGTATAACTTCACAGTCTGTCAAGTGTGCAAACCGCAGTCATTCGCGCCGTGGGGTGAAACGGGCTTGTTTGGCAGTGCTGGAAACACGGGAGCGTAACGAGGGTGGCTCACCGTGACTCTGTTTGTGTTTAATGAGGCTCCCCCCGTGTACTGTTAGTGCCACGCTCTGCCTCCTCAGAGATGGTGCTTCTGCGGCGTGGCCGTTTGCAAGCCCCGACTCTTATAATATTGCCCCTGCTGAGTCCTAATTGCAGTGTTCAAGTGCAGAAAGACTTTTTTTTTTCTTCCTATTAGCCATTGCACATTTGTGTCACTTGCTGGGGATGCTCCTACGAGGTCGCAGTCAGCTTTGTCATTTGCTGCTGGGGATTTGAGCCTACTTCTTTTGAATAAGAAACTTATCACATTTGACAAAGGGAGCTATCTCGGGTCTCTGTTGAGTTCTCTTTGTCATTCAGCCATATTTCTCTGCTTCACTTAACGATGCCCTATTCCCACATGCTTGGCGGAATAAGAACAGACAGTTCAACAATAAGTCATGGCACAGATGTAATTCCATGCAGACTGAGACAGTAAAGCAACATGAATGCAGAATGAATATAGACAGAAGAGATATGACCATACCGGTCCTGCCCATTGGGACAGGACAGTAGTTTGTGGGTATAATTTACTGCAATAGTTTCTTCCTCTGGAATGTACTAGATTAAACTTATGGTTATGCCTTTAGCTGCTGGTGCTGGCTTCTCAAGAACCCCTTGTGGTGTGAAATGAATGGAGGGAAATTATGCAGCTGTCGAGTAGCTTTTTAGTGCCTGGCTGCTTTTCTTCATTTTCCTCCAAGTTGTTCATGTTCATCACGTTCATTTAAAAAGAGCAGGGTCTGAACTGCCCTCTCCTCTTTTGCAGAGGAATGACTGTTTCCCTCCTGGATCAGGGATAGCATTTATGGATTGGACAAAGGACAAGGTGGCTTTCTCTCATATCACGCCACCAGCAAATAGAGTGGGAGTGAGGGCCACGTAGTCCATATAGATAAAATGATCGATGACACAGTGATGAAACTGCTGTCCTTCTAATGTCCATCATTGAATGAATGGAACCAAGAAGATGAGAAAAAACGTGCTGTATATTTGGACTATGACCTGAAACTGGATTAGTGAAATCAATGCAGCATGATGGATTTTTTAAAAGGCAAATTACCCAAGAGTTACACATTTATTTGAACAAAAGATACCTGTATATTGACAGAGTCAGGGGTCATGTCATGCTAAAAAAGCACATGCCTGAAGGCATTTAACAGCTCATCAGTTTTTGTTTGTATTTTTTAAATTATTATTTGAATGTAAAATATTTTGTATACAGTAAAACATTATGTTCACATACAATAGGAAATTATTGTTACCTACAATACCTTTTTGAAAGCCAAACTACTGACACCATCCATTGGTTTCCACCAATCTAGTCATCATCATCTGCTCCTACAAACAAACTGCAGTAGAGTTAATTAGAACAGACACTTGTGCAATCATTTTTGCAGCGTCAACTTAAAAAACTTGGGAGGCCATTTGTTTCCGTTTTTGAAAAACAAACAAATAGAACGTAAACTGTTTCTGATGTAATTTTTCTCATCCTTGTTTTCTTATCATTTTCTCAGACGTTTTCTCACTGCCTTTCCCGTCAAACAACTGTTGCTCCACATATTACCTACAAACTCTTCTTTCCAATTCATGTAAACAATATTACTTTTAGGACTGACTAATGGAGCACAGAAAATGAAAGGCACGAGCTGGTGAATCAATCACAGATAACACCTCTGACAACTCATCCATGTTGCATCCGAGGAATTCTACAAAACAAATACAAATATAATATAACAAAGATCAAACAACACAAAAAATCCAATATATATCTTTTGGCTCTTACAATTGTTGTGGCTTGCTCATGCCAAAACCCACATATGATTAAAAACCTTGGCTTTCACCAGAGCCAATAGGGGAGAACCATGTGTAATAAAGAGCCTTCCAACCAGGTAGTGCAAGTTTTATTTCCCCAAAAGGGAACTGCTGTTGTACCCAAAACAAAGACACTTAATCCTCATTGAGCATATAAACAGCCCGCTGTGTTAGCGTGTAACAGCTAAGAGGAGGTTTTGCCAAGCTCTGTTGAGCAGAGACACTTTCAGGGAAAGTGGAGAATGTTTCTCTCTGAACTGAAGCATCCGTCTCGCCCTCTCCCTGCCTCGCAGTGAGTCTGAGCGGCTGTCACTGTCACAGTCTCTTTCTCACCCGGCACTCTTTTGCCTCAACATTAGCTGACAGCTCCAAACGTTTCCTCATCATCTAAGGCCCATGCTGCAGTCGGAACACTGCAAAAAATGAATTTCAAGAAAGTTAAAATGGCTTATTTTTAGGAAATTAATCTAAAAATGGAAAATTATCTTATCATGGTAAGAAAAGTAATCTTCTTTTTAGAATTTAATGCTCGTTTAAAGATGAAAAAAATGCTTGCCCGGTTGGCAGATTTTTTGGCTTGAAACAAGAGACTTTTACTACATTTAAGATATTTTTTTCTGCCAATGGGGCAAGCAAACCTTTCTTCAAACTAGCATTAAATTCTAAAAAGAAGATTACTTTTCTTACCATGATAAGATAATTTTCCATTTTTAGATTAATTTCCTAAAAATAAGCCATTTTAACTTTCTTGAAATTCATTTTTTGCAGTGAAAGAAAGGGAGTAAATGTGTTTGTCTCAGCACAGGGCTTCAATAAAGGCTGCTGCTCTCCTGGATTTCACTTCCATCCAATGGCGGGCTCTTGTTTCCCCACCCTGCTCGATTCAGATAGGCCGAGGCTGGCACCAGGGCATATGGTTGGCACCATTACCTGGCACAGTTGGCAATGCTGCCTGAGGCACAGTGAGATTCCAACTCGCCCGCCAGAATCTACGCTGGTGGAAATGCGTTTTTGCAATGCTGTTGGCATTAACCCTGTTGTAACGGTGGCCAGAAAAAAATTAGCATATGAAGAATGTGTCTGGAATAGCACCTGGCTAGCACATGTGCGATATGTTGTCCACACTCTAATGCCCATTGCACTATTGGAGGTCAGGGAAACTGTACCTTTTTAGTCCTTGGTGAAACTTTACCCCAGTTCAGAAGAATGATTTTTTAATAAACGCATTATGAACCCTAACCAACCACTGTGCCAACTGCAATCAGGCAGAGAGAAAAAGTGATTCTGTTTCTGTGACTGTTCTGATCAAAAGTGTACCACTTGGTGCATACTTTTTAAACACACAAATCCTTGATTTTTAGGATGTAGAGTTGTGCGTTTTAAATTCACCTTAAGCAGTTTGCTTGTGTCGTTTTGCAAACAGTGGAGGGCAGATTGAATGGTTGGTGGCTGAGACTGACATATGACCAGGTGAATGCACTGCATACTAAGCTAGTACCTCTTCAAACTCAGACATGAAAGACTGGAAACTAAGTGCATGTCATTTTTGAAAGTGCAGTTTGTTAACTGACGGAGCAAGAGACAGGATGGATAGCATCTCTGCTTTCTTGCTCTTGTTTGGCAGTGTTTTTGCTTCTCTTCCTCTCTCAAAGCCTCGCTCTGAGCCTTCAGCTCTGTGTGGCGACGCTCATCGGATCGGTTGGCACTAAGCTGATAGCCTTGGATGACTTGTTTTCTATTAATGCCACGCCCCTAACCAGCAGGCCTTGTAACAGCACAGTTACAGCCTTCAGGTTTAATCCAAATAAAGCAACATTACAGCCCCCTCTTGAGCTCTCCACAAAAGCGAGGCTTTTTCTGTAATACATAAGAGTGTATGCGTGTGTATGTGTGTGTTTACCCCTGAAATATTAGGTGTTTATGATTTAATTAGTTTTTCAAATCCAACTTCATCCTCTTTGTGCTTTTAAATTATCACTTGCAATTTGATCTTTTTATTTCATTTCGTCCATCTGGTGTGAAGCCTTGTAAGAACTTAACTTCTTTATGCATATAGGTTTAGAGAGAATGAGTGTCTGGGATCTTCAGGGTGTGACAGCTCATTTGTCCTGTAATGATAACTGCAAGGACTTTCCAAACTGGCCGTTTTGGGTGGGCAATAGTTCTGAAAATGGGTACTGGCACAGACTCAATCTCAGGTCACGAGTAATAAAAATCAATTACTGAGTTTCATCTCCCTGAAAGGTACTATTAAACGTTATCAATCTTGATTTTTATTCTGGAAGAGCACTGTTGAGGTGGAAAAAAGGAGACAACAGAGTTTGGAAATTACATTCCAAAAAGAATAGGCAAGCAATTCGGCTCTCTCCGCTGGAGGAAAATGGAATCCTCAGGTTTAATTAAATCTGGAGAGAGGCAGAAAGGAACAGTTTGCAGATGAGCCTCAGTGTCCGCGGGGCATTTAAACAACCCGCACACATGGACCAGCTTTTTTTCCTTTTCTCATTTCTCATAATTTCATAAGTGGAATAATACTGTCTCACGTCCTGAGAATAGCCCATTTCGCTGACCATCAGGATTATGATGGTTCACAACACATAACCGTCTGCTTATTGTGTAGTCTGAGGGGACCTTAGGCCAGCATCAAGATTTATGAAAATAAATGAGAGCTGTAGCCATAAATCTAAGCCCTCAGTGAAGGAGCCAGAGCTGCTAACCCAACCATGAAATTGAATTATCGGAATGGTGTTCGTACACACGGACCTCTCCTCCTTCATCTCCGCATTGCTGTGATTAGCGTACTCATTAAGTTATGGGAACGGTACCACGCATTTTTAATTACAGCTAATTTCCTCTGTGGTTGTGCGGTGGTCTTCATCATGTACATTTTAGGCCTTAGGACTGAGGTGTCGTGGAGGGATATTGTCTTCTCTGTGGATCTAGTTACTGCTTTAACTTTTCATAAATCAACATTGTTCTAAAGCCAGATCACAGAAATACCTGGGTTAATATCCCACTTACGTCCCACTGTTACATATTAAGCTGACTGATTTATTGGTGAGTTTATGCAAGATGCTGGTCCCTGCCACTTTGAAAAACACATAAAGGTGTCAATTTATGGTTTGTTGTTGTGCGTCAATTTACGGTTTACAGTTGTATCACAATTAAATATCAATTAATAATATGACCAGTGAAAAGGTTTATACGGTGATTGCATAATAGAGCTCATCTTTTGTATGAGCTTTCTTAAATTGCTTACATTCATTCCCTCAGTCTGTAATCATCTGTTCCCGTGGCCTGGTCACATGGTCTCTAGTGCCATCCCTGGTCTCCTTTTAGCTGTTCCTCTCAGTATCAGATTGGCTAGCATCTAACTTATATTATTTATACATTTACATTACTTATACACTGCTCTTTCTTGGGATATACTTAAAACATAGGCCTATTCCTCCACCCATTTACACACCTGTATTTTCATGAGGGCATTTGAGTTAAAATACAGGAAATGCTCATTTGTCAAGGGAACAGTATGGACATTACCATACTGATAGTAATGTCAGATGCACAAATGAGGGATTGTTATGTATTCTGTGTCTTTACTGCTGCAGCTGTGGGCCAGGAGCAGGTAGTGCTGCCTGATTCAAATTCTGGAAACTCTCCAGAGGGGGATTCCTACTTCAAGTTAGGGTACAGCGGAAATCTCCCATCTGGGATTTGAACCTGCGCCACGCTGCCATAACGGAGAGTCTCACTCCCTAATTGGTGACACCACGTGGGGAGAGGTACAGTCTTTGATCATTCCCTGCAAGGGGTTTACTCAACATACAACCTAATGAGATAGCTGCGAGCCAGGCCTGGAAGTGGAGAGTCACTCACCGGCCGTACCTTATCATCACTTTAGCATACACTGTCTGCCTCAGTGAGGAAGCAGAGAGACATTTGTATTATTACTGCAAGACCACCTAGGCTGGTGATTAATCTTTCATTGAAAGAGCTTGCAGTTATGCTTTGTCTCTCTTCAGCATGTAGAAGTATATCAGTCTAGAATTAGTTTACATTCTTCTTCAAACACCACTGGGTGGTGTTTGGGATAAGGATGGGGACCACAGATATCAGTGTGTTATACAGATTTATACTGTATATCTGTTATACAGAAGGTCTAGTGGAACTTTGTGAGCTTATTTCAGTCTAAAAAGGCTTGACAGTCTAATAAAGACAGATGAATGGTTTCAAGTGGCCATTACATGCCTAAGGGAGAGAGGAGATTCCCTGTAGCTCAAAGATGAGAATAATGACTCATTCTTGGGAAAAACTTTTGTCTGACTATTTTGTGCAGCCTTCACAATACCTTCATAAAGGCAGATTAATGCCATTCATAAGAAGTTGTAAATATCCTTTAATGCTTGTAATAACTGATTCATCCAACCAATACTAACCCAAATGTTCACATTATGACTTTCACCCTTATGACCCTGGCCTGTAGTTATACAGTTTAATAATTGGTACTGTGGGAAACTGGCTAAACCCTATAGTAAAATAATGGTAAATTTCTGAAAGGTCAAGATTGTTATAAGAATGTGTGAATGCTCAATATGAATATATATGAAAGATATAATGTATTGCCTATGAAGATATTAGGTAGGCTGCGTAAGAAGTATTTCAGATCAATTGCAGCCAGTTGTGGTAGGTTATTCTTCCCAACTTGTGTCACTGCAGAGTTAGGCCTGGGTGCAGTCAGCATTTCTCCTTCACCTTGACAATAGATAGATGCAAAGGTTACTTTTCTGACAACATTACTTTTTTTTTCCTTGGTCATTTTGGTGATTTGTCAAACTGTTAAGGAACAAAGTAATACTTCCATTTAATTGTAAAAGTCAAAATTGAGGACAAATGTTGATTGAATCCTGACCTCTATTTCTAATGGCATTCTAATGGAAAGTTGCAGTTCACGCAAGCATAATAAGGAGTCTTCATCAGGATTTTGATATTTAGAGGAAACTACTGAAGAAGTTTTACTCACTCAAACTCTGGGATGGTAGGACAATTTTATACAGAACATCAATGTACAAAATGATCTAATTGAACCCATTAGTGTGATATCTGTAGTATACTGCAGTATTTTTGTACACATTTTTGTTGGTTTGTTATCTCTGGCTGTGATGTCTGTCTGCGTTATTGTCTGGATATGGACTTCTAAATTAGCAATCGCTATTTGGTGTGGTGTTTGGCTTGAATTTCAGTAGGCTTTGCAGCAAAAAGGAAGTGAAAGGCACTGAGGGTGTCAATTTCTGCACCGATACCAAACACTCTTTTCCACTGATGATAGCTAATGCACTATGAAGAGCACAATATTCTGCAAGGAGCTCAGTGGGACTGAATTCATTACCCAGAGTTCAGCAGCGCAGCTCCAGTGCATTTATTACAATAACACCTAGCCTGAGGCCAGAAAGAGATGGTATTTACTGAAGTCCTGATCCAGTAGACAGGTAGGAAATCTAATAAATGTGAGGACAGTGTTGGGGAACTCAGGGAGATGATGTGTTATGGAATGTTGCCAGGCTGTCCTGGACACACTGATTTTTTTTTTTTTTTTTTCCTGCAGGGAACGCTAAATAGCTTGGAGTTGTACATAGGAGACTGCGGCAGAGAGTCAAACTTTCTCTGCAACTTTTTTAGTATCAGCTTTGGAGGAGCTTGGGAGCTGGAAGGTGGCTTTGGGCATGGGTTTCTCTTCTTTTCATCCCTGTGATATCCAGAAATACTTTAATGTTTTACATCAGATGTAAGTTTTTGAAAATGTGTCTTTTAGCAAAAGTAAGGGAAAAAATCTCAGGCACTGACACACTAAAGCACAAGATCAGCAAAATCCATTAGCCGTAGGAATTGCAAGACACAGTTATCTTTCTGAAAAAGACAGCTGTTTGAAAGAATAATTGAGTTTGGAATGTAGAATGGCTTGGAAGAGAGGCATACGGGCAAAGCCAGTGCAGCCCCATTTGGAGTGATCATAAGCAGTAAAACCACCAGAGTGACAGGAGAAGGGATGGGGTGGCAACCGTTTTAAACCAGCAAAGCATTTACTGTGGCCACAAATAAGGAACAGTGAGCCAGCTGAGGGTGCATACTGGAAGGTTGGGATTATAAACTGAGGTCATTGTCACACATGCTTTTTGCCACATCAGAGAATCCTTTCACTTTTATACCTGGATTTTAAAAACCATTAGAGCTGTTTATTTCACATAGGAAGATCCTTTCAGCAGAAATACTGAGTGCTCTATGTCCTGTCACTACAAAGGAAAAAAACGGAAAAAAAACTATTCGTTTGATCTTGGCCTAGCTTCCTACAGTCTCTCTTCCTTTTGATGTCTGAAGACTTCTGATCATATGGGAAGTGCATGTTTAACTTATCCAGCAAACCATATAAAGGTATAGGGAGCAGTAATCAACTCAAAGCGCAAGACTGTATGCACATTAAGAATGCCAGCTCAAGGTGTACTGTACCTCCACTCCTCTGGCAAATGTGCCAGTCCCATCACCTCTCTACATAAACACTGCACTGGCTGCTGTCACACCCAGCCGACCAATGCTTGTGGACTGTGCATTCTGCTCTGGCTAGCCATGTGTTCTTTTGCTGGCTGAGCATACATTCATTTTCATGGTGGGCTATGCGGGCCTTGTTTGATGGTCCGTGTGTCTGTTTGGAGGAGAGAGGGAGGTTCCATCTGAAATGCGGCATGGTAAATCCCTGCAGCTGCACAGTGCTCCTCCTCTTTCCTGCCCACTCCCAGGAGAACCTGGGCTACACCTGCCTCCTCAAAGACACAGTCCCATTCTGCTTTATGTAGCAATTCAACACTGAAATCTGTGTGGCTCTTTCTTTTAGGGCATGGAAGTGTTATGAGAAAAAAATAATTTTCTGCTTATATCATGTTATCGAGAAGCTTAGCCGCGCCCCTTTCAAGGCCAACTTATAATTTTACATCTCATGCAGCCCAAGGGCACCAGTGAATCAGGTCATTAGAAAGGCCAGGTCTCAACATAGCAGGATAAGGGCTGCTGTCTCTCGGAGGAATGTCGTCCCCTCAAAGGTCTGACATTTTCTACCTCGGCGAATTTGTAATGAGGAAGTAACTCTCAGTAGGCAGACGGGTCCTTCCCGCTAGCCTTCCTTCGGCACAATATGGGGCACCTATTCAGACCTTTTCAGTCTACTGCTTTGCACTAGGAGTGCAGACCAACACGTTTACAGTTCACGGATATTCAGTTGGGGTATATGAGGTCCCTTGGGGCACTCCAAAAGCCTTTCCACTCACCATCTTTCTCCTTGCAGTAATTTACCCAACCCTTTTGTGGTTGGTTGACATTGTGAGGAAAAAGCAGCATTCAGCATTAATCCAACTGAAGATTGTGCCAAATTTCATCTACAAAAGGTTCATAAAAATCTGAATTCAGCTCCAGTGACCTTCATTTGACAATGTACTTCTTTTGTTTTACTCTTGTTCAAATTAAAATGCTATGCAAAAAAAGCAATTTGGGAGTAATTGTTGCATGTTGTCCAGTAAGTAGTCGTCATCAAAAATATTTGATTGTCTTCAGGTCCTGAAGAAATTAATAGTTGAATAGAAAATAAGAATTAATGGTGTAATGTCAGTCTTAAAATTTTTTACATAGTTTTCCTCTTTGACTCCACAGTCATGCACAAATTTACATCTTGGAAACTCAACAGGACATGTAACACATTCACCAAGTGTGATGAGTGTGTCAAAACTGATTGCTTTTACAAGGTGTGCAGAATATCCTCATGGGCCTTTGGGTGGGAAGGGCTTCAGCAGTTTAGTGTGCCTTCTGAGAGCTGTTATATCTCACACTGTAGCATACAAAGCAGGGACACTGCAGTTGATTTAACACCTCTGCAATGGTAGTATCTAAGCTGAAACAGGTTCACTGATGTTCTAGCAGCAGTCCTCTTCTGCAGCAAAAAAAAAAAAAAATGTGCTGGTTGTCTCTGTCTCAGGCTGAGAATCAGCTGATGGAATTATTTGCACTTCAAGGAAGTCACTGGAATGGGCCACACTGTACCACCACTGTGTTAGGGAAGACCGTCATTTCTTCTGTTTGTGCATTCTCTTTCAGTGTCAACCTGAGCCACAAAATGTCAAAAGAGGAACACATTGTTTTGTTTGGTTTGTCACAGTTTACCCCAGTCACGTTCAGTGTGCTTCCACCTCCCCTTCAGTTAATGCCTCTCTCTGGCTTCTAACTAAATTTCAACATCTACCTCATAATGTTTCTAATATCTAAACTGTATCTAATATTTTCCTGTGCGTAAATAAGTCTCTTATTCCCGTCTGGGTGGTAATGCTTTAATCTCCCCGGAAGTCACGTTCAGATAAAAAGATTAGTGATCAGCGTGTGTTAGTGCCAGAGGTGATGTCCGTCTCTCCTTCTCCTTCCTGCAGCAGGAGCTGTGACTGCACAGAGCCCCGCCCTTCACCTAGTGGGCTGAGCCAATAAGATGTGTCTACCCATCTATGTGGAAAATCGCTGTATCATTGAGTTTCTTCTCAGGTGGCTTAAGTGTGTCGTAGTTTCATTATCCTGTACATCAAAGAGACTCCAGGCCGAAGTTTCTGTAACAGGGAATGGAAAACGCACATAGAGTGAATGTCATGTCAGACTTAAAGACTTGATTCTTTTCAGCTAGTAACAGCTTTGATCAGTTTAATTCAGTGTAGCTCACCCATCAACAAGTGATTCCTTTTTCACTTCATTGTGTCCTGTGCAGTGCGTTTACCCTTGTGTCCTTATCAATAAATCATTTTAATTATGAGTCCCAGAGTGTTGCAAAGTAAGTTGCAACACCAGTGTAAGAACAACAGCATCCAAACTCCAGAGACTGTAGTGTTGGTGATAAGATTGTGAAGACTGAATGACTTGAATGACATACCCTTTCTAACAAAAGTAAATTGAACACTTTTACAAATGGCTGTTCTCAAGGGAAAAAATCTCCAAAAATACTTCTTTATTTCAGTGTTGTTTGTTCTCTCTTGTCTAAATAATGCATGGCATTGTCTTCTCCAAGCAAGCGGAAGCCATTGCAGCAGCGTGTTAAATCTGGACTGGCTGGCGTGGAGATATCTCCACAGGAAGTGTAGGAGTTACACAGTGAATAGTGCCTCTGACATTTTTTAAAATTATTTTGTGGGATATAACGACTCCACTGGTAGGTGTCTCATTACCCCTCTCCCCGCTGACGCCTCTGGGGTCTTTGTCTTTGAGAGTGGGGTCTGTGTCTTTTGATGCATGGCATTGGGGGGCACATTTTGGGGAGCTGGAGTCATGGGAGCAGGGGGGATAATTAATGCAAGTGCACACAGGATGGGGGACACGGAGATACTCACTGTGAACACCCTGACCCTTCCTGCCTGTGGGTTCCTGACCAATCGATTGGCCCAGTTAACAGGCTTTAATGATCGCCCTAGTTCATGAGGTTCGCTTCGCTAAACATCCAGCTTTATGAATTGGTGGCATTTAAAATATGCAAGTCGTTTTGAATAAGGGCATCCGCTAGGCAAATAAATAATGTAACGTGATGATGCCACACTTGAATATTTGATGGGTATGTGTTTCAGTTCATGCCTCTCTTAATATTTCTATAATTGATATGTGGGGGTGGCACTAGGAATTGTAGAAGCGTCTTTTTAATGTGATATTTTTATCAGGCAGGTCAGGCAATGCCATTGCTCACATGGACTCCTCTAAGTAGAGCGAAAGTCTTGGAAAAGGCTTAGGTCAGGCAGTTCCTGCTGGGCACAGTGTCACCCCCCACTGTGTGTCTCTCTCTGACATTCCCCCAGCCCCCCCAGCCCCGTCACATTGTCACATTGTTACATTGTTACATTGTCACAGATCATGTTGCGCCATGTGCTGTTGCCATGGTATCTCTGTGACACAGCAGAATTCCTCTTGCCCTTTGGAACAGGATACCCCATCACGCCACCCACCTGGAGATACAGGTGGCTGGAAACTCACCCAGCACAAATGGGTCTGTTTGAGATTTTGGAGGTCAGTGTGTTTCTGGTTGATTGCGAGTCTAGAGGTCAGTGTGTTTGGGTCAGATTCACAGAGGCCAAAAAGGTGAGACACAGAACTTGTAGGTTCTTCAGGACAGTTGCTGGTTTTGAAGGTCAGTGTGTTTGGGTCCCACTGCCAATTTTGTTATCATTGTGTTTTAGACTGATTGTTTGCTTTTCTTGTCTTTTGTTTTAAGCAGTTTTATCATGCCAGTTCTAAAACGTACGTAGAAAACACTGTCGCATAAAAATGTAAGAGCGTTTTTTTACACGTTGTATCTAATTCTGGAAAGAAATGAGTCTTCAGTAATCAAGTGCAGTACCATTATCTGCAGGCAAGTGAGAGACAAACCATGTGGTGGAGGGAACCCTGAGGTTAGGTTTCTTGAGGAAGATGTGCACTCAGGTATCAGTGAAGGTGGTTTAATGCAGAGTACTCTGGAGACAGAATGCACAAGAATCTGCCACCACAGCATAAACCTTTCACAGATTATATAATTCACCAGAGAATGTGTGTGACATGCCTGAGTCGATGAGCAGCATGCTGATCACATGGCACAGTTATCAACATAATGTTTACAAGCTGGAGTCCACAGACAATATGCATATAATAAACAAGACACAAGCAAGTCTCTGATCTTAAAGACCTGGTAAACAGTACATACAGCAAAAGGTGGGAATGAGATCCTGCCATGTTTGAGATAGGACAGAAAATGATTTTTTTCTTATTTCAAGGATATTTATCCTAATGTAAAGGATGGATTACGATCATTTTCTTACGCATTTCCTTAAAACTGTTTCTGTGGGTCTAGTAGGTTTTTAGGTTCTGATTTTAAATAAAACAATCTTAAAACAAAGTTTCCTTTTACAAAAAATTTTAAACACGTTTAAAAAATAACAGGTGCATAAGACTTGTTAGCCTCTGATGAAAAGAAAAACAAGACCTGGGAAAATTAGATGTATTGGATACATTCTTACTTTAAAGGTATCCTAAAGTAAAAAATATATTCAAATATAATATGTCAAAGTGAGTGATTGGAATTCAGTGGGGGTCCTCTGAGGAATGTGTGTCCCCAACTCCACAGCCCACCACTTGAGCATTCTGTTCTGCTGGTGCTCTAGCTTATCCATGCAGGACATTAATGCATAACCAATAACGCGTGACAACACCTCAGAGACCTTTGCAAAGTGGGAGTCTGCCCGCCAGGGCCTCAGTCTCTTACAGAGTCACATCAAGGACTTTGAAAATGGCTACTCTCTGCCTCTCCGCCTGGCACTTAGCAGGAGATGAGATGGAGTGCAGGTAATAGGCCCGTAACAGGCTTGCGTTCCGTTCAGGGGGAATACTCACAGAGCTGCCTCTACTGCAGATACAGGGATAAGACCGGAGCTTGTGAGCTTTTAGGCTCAGGCATGGCCCCTTACTGCAGAACTACATAAAGTGGAAATCATGCGGATTTGTGTTTTGATCTACAACCCAGAGACTCTCACATATGGTTTTTTTTTTGGTCTCTGTGGATGTAGTTGTAGATAGAGTTTCGTATCAGTGTGTGCCATGCAGAGAGTGAATAATTAAAGAAGTTTGCAGAGCCGACAGTGCTGAGCAGATGGTAGCAGTGCAAATGACTGAGATAGCACTGCATTCCTACCAGCCTCTGTCCTTGCCTGCTCTGTATCAAAACAGAATGGGACGCTATATATACATTGAAATTGTATGTACCAGCCAGATGACTGTGCTCTGCAGCCTTTGGGCAACTGACTGTCCCTCCCAATGGAGTCGCTCCTCTCAGCCATGATGCCTGTCAAGACCCACCTCTTCGCCCTGCATCTCTGTTCTACCTCAGTTCCCACCCCCAAAACCTACTACTTGTATTACTTGCTGCTTATTTTGTGTGTAGTATCGCAATGTGTCATGGGTACCGTGATCTATTCACTGTGATGTATGGTAGTGTACGAGCTTTGCTTCCTTTAGTTTCTAGGCTGTCTAGCTTCAGGTTAGCACAAGTTAACTTGTTGTGGTGCTTGAATGGGGTCTGAAGGTGTTGCTCATTTAACTTGAATGGATACACTTCTGTTCTCTTGTGCTGGAAGTCACTCTAGATGAGAGTGTTTGCTAAAAGAATGTAATGTAATATCTATCTATCTAACTATCTATCTAACTATCTATATATATATATGTGTGTGTGTGTGTGTGTGTGTGTGTGTGCGTGTGTGTGTGTAAATTGTGAAAATAAATTGTGACAGTTCATCATATTGTTGAACTGTCCTGCATGTTATGTAATATTTATTGTGCAATGTCAAACTGAATTGCAATTCCAAATACTTAGTGTGGAAAACATCACATAATTTATGCCTTTTTGAGAAAAGCTTCTTTTCTCTATATATTCTCTGTATATTTCAGTAGTTTCGTCAGATGTTGGGCTGTTATGTAAGATTTTGTTCTTCCTGCATGCTGAAAAAAATGCAAAATTGCTAACTGCTCCCTCCAACATCCATCCACAATATAAATATGGAAGTGGTAATGCAATGCAGCAGTTAAAGGCCTGAGATTACTCTGAAATGGGTCTATCACACTCGTCCCTTTGCACCAGTATAGCTCAGAGTAATAAGCCCCAGCCTACAGGGCCTTATGAATCACTGGCTGCAGTGGTCCTAAGTGGAAAGCTTTCTGGGAAAACTATGATAAAAAAGTCAAATATTAAAATGATATATGTATATGTTAATATATATGTCATGTCTGAAAAATACTGCTATGCAATATGGCTCATCCCCTTCTTCTTCTTTTTTTAGGTTGGCAGAGAGGCCCCCCTCCCCACATCCATCACCCCCTGCTGTTGTGTCCAGGCATCCTCTCCTTTGGTAAGGTCACACCTGTGGGCCCCCTGCCAAAGCCAGGCCTGCTTTACGGGCACGTCCAAAGCACTGGACCGAAAGGAAGTTAAAGGAATGAAACCATCAGTGGGTCATGGACTCATGCTGATGTCAACTGCACTGCTGCACGCAAGATTTGCACAGAGACAAATATAGGCAGGGGACTGATATATCACTCTGTTTCTGTGACAGGAAAGGAGGAAAGCGTTCCAGCTCTGAGAGCTCACAAGAACTCACTGTCCGGTCACTGGAGATCCATTCAGTACTGGGTTATTGTTTAGTCTTATCACATTTTGCGTTCTTTATCAGCCTCTGTGTGCTGGAACGGCCAAAGGGTTAACACCTGACCCCTGTGTGTAGTGATCCACCTCCATGGAGTACGAGATGACCACCGGGCTCTCGGCGGCGGCCATCGTCGCCATCGTGTGCAACTCCGTGGTGGCCGTACTGATACTCATCCTTTTCATTATCCTGTACAAGGCCTGCAAGGTGCCCTCCACCCAGCAGAAGGCGCTGGCGCTGGCCGCCGGACAGGAGCAGCAGAAGAAGAACGAACAGAAATATTTACTCTCAGCGCCCTGACAGAACATGTCCGCAGGCACTTCCGCTGTGTAATTCTGAAGAATGACAAAGAGGAGTCCAACAAATCTGCTTCTGTTCTTCCTGGGTTTGTGCCCCCTCTAAACAGGCAATAACATCCCTCCCCTCCTCCCTGGACCCCCCAGCAGCTTGGAGAATAGCTAGGACCCACAGTTCTGTGTGCTGGCATGTGAATGTGTGCATATGTGTCTGTGGGACAGGGTCATTGGATAACTGTCTCAGAGGAGTGGGAGGATCCTAACAGGTGAGACAGGAGTGATAAAGCTAAAGGGTTGTGGGAAATGTATGCTGTCAAATGATTGTGTAGTGCTCAGTCTCCAAAAACATCCTCTTTCCCACGTTTCCCAAATGAAGTCTCCAGTGACTATACACACGCACACACACACACTTAGAGCTTGGAGTATAAAAATTCCAGTGAAAGAAAATCCAGTCAAGATGTAGTGAGGACATACTCTTGCACAGTTAGATATGCATCACATAAACTCTAAAAGCAACAGGAGCAATAGCATGCCAGCAATGTAAGAGAATTCCGTCTCAGGGCCAAGGCCACTGAGGATCTGCAGCAGGATATTGTATGTCACAGTACACAGGCAATGTTATGTAAGGGGAAAATTGTTTAATTCATATTTCCTGCTTAAAGATGAGCCGTCTGTCAGTTGGTTCTCTCCTCTCTGACAGTTTATATAGAGACTGTATATAGCTAGCAATAGCGCAGTTGTGCACCAAATGCACACACAGAGCGTATATCCAGGGATATGAGCAGTGCATACCTGGTGATGTAACAGTTGTGGTCCAGCCGTAAGTAGGCCATGTGCTATACAAGCACAGGAGTAGCGCAAGACCACATGTTCTGTGGTGAATCCCTCCAGGGCGAGCTCTCCTGGAATCTGTAGTGGGAACAGGGTCTTGGGGACTAGTGCTGTCTCCCTCTGAGTACCACGTGCTCGAATATAATACGTCAAAGCAACAGAGAGGGAAGTTTAGAGTCTGCATGTGTCATACAGTCAAGTGACAATGTGTGGAAAGAAAAGGACCTCGTCTTTCCGTTTGTCCTGTAGGTGGGCTTTGGAGAGAGAGTGGAGGCGGACCATCAAAGCGCACCAGTGCACTTCCAGCCACTCGTCGGCAGCTGCTCAATTCTAGACATGACTAATAGATATTTCACTGCTGAAGCAGATGGTGAGATAAGTGGTAAAGCCCTGAGAAAGACTGGTCTATTAAGGAAGCCTGTTGTCCTGTTAGTCTGCCATTCAGATTAGATGAAGGAATCCAGGCATACTGAACAAGCACATTGATCTTCCACTGATAACTGATACTCAATAAGCCGAAGGCTTTTTTTATTAATTAGTTTTTTAAGCTTTTTCTGTCAATAAATAATAGGGGAGTAAAGTCATGATGGAACCTGATGTTGATGAAGGTACAATTTTTTTGTGATGCTGTGATTTTTTTTTCAAGATGCATCCAAGATGTAACATTTTTCCTAATTGCAAATGATGACCACCTAAAGCTGGAGTAAAACAAAGGAAAATGTTTACAATACTTACAACATGTTCATTTACCACTGACATCTTCCATTCGATTGGTCCATGTTAATTAATAATAATATGTTTTTATTTTTGATTTATGTAAGTCTATATGTATGTATTTATACATACAATACATACTCCCAAATAGCATATAATATGTTTAATGTGCATTTTATTTGTGTTCATTTGTTTTGTTTGTCTGTTTTGTTTAAATTATTCTGGAAGGTGAAGTCAGCCACTGTGAAATAATTTATTTTTCCCTTTGAATAACAAAATTAAAGACGAGAAGAATCTGAGAGCTGCTGTATGTGTGTTATTTTGGGATCCACTGTTGAATTGATTTGGCAATTTGTTTGACATTCTGACAGTATGTGAGTGGCAGGTCTCTGACTGTCTGTGTCCCTGGGTTTTAGCTAAGGTCCATACACTTTCTCTCAGACCCTTCCCCTTCTGGGTAATCTCCAGCTATCCCCCCTGCTGCTCATCTCCTGCCCCCTCCTACTCCAGAAGCCAAAGCAAGCAGCACCGGGGGCTTGTCTGCACCATTCATGGGTGCACACTTACATGCATGCACATACACAAATTCACACAAGCACATGTATGCTCATACACACAGACACACACATGCGCATATGCACGCACACACACACACACACACACACACACACCCACTTAAACACATGCATACTCATACTCACACACAGTATATGCAGGTAAAGGCACAAGTATACACACATATACACACATACACTACCTGCATATACACACATACATTACATACATGTTCTCACAGCAATCAGGTGCATTGATATGAGGGGTAAATGAGTTCAGGTAATTCAACGTTTTAGCTCACAATGAGATTGGGAGTCCCACCTCTCACCAGATAACCATATAAGCCACATTTAAGCCTAAGTGGGTCAGAGGGTCAGAGCTTACCCAGATTTCTGTGGTGTGACGTAGCAAGCCCACCTCTTGTAGAGAGTGCAGGAGTCCATTACTTGCTCATCACCCCACATATCTCTTCTATTTTTAACATCTGTGGCATGGCTGGACAGTATAGCTGTCACAAACCCATACTGTAAAGACCTTTCACGTCAGACAGTCCCAAAGACTTCTCACCCACTTGCACGTAAGCGGGTCAGGGGGCGAAAGTGCTGCACAAGGGGTTAACAATATTCTACACTGTTTACATGTAACAAATCCGCCATCAGTGAAACTCGTTATTTTCGTCACAACAACAGAGGTGCTTGCTGACACGTGGTGGTTGAATATGCATGGAACAAATGAAACACCTGGAGCTCTGCAGTCATGACCCCCAACATCCACGAATCCAGGAGATTCAAACTCAAACAGTGCTCGTGCTCGTGACTTGGTCTGCCAGCCTCTCAGTGCTCTTCTGAGGGAAAGACCAGAGGCCGTGGGAGATAATAAGCCAGCTGGAACCGAAGATAAGATGATACCTATTTTTAGACTTTCATTTTCCTCTCCGTCAATGTCTGAGTAGTAATAGAAAAAAAAGATAAAAATAGGATGAAATGACAGTTACGCAAGGCAGGGGCTGAAGTAATTATTTTTGACTAAAAAATGTAAAAGGTATTTGGATGAAATGAGCCCACTATCTCCTTAGCTAGGAAATAAGGGTTTGCCAAAGCTGAGCCAAGAATTTACCCTGGTGACCTTGCAGGTGTCTGACAAAAGAAATGCTGTGATATTTTGGCGGAAAACTCACATGTCTCTGAGGGACATTTGTAAATAATGATCAGACCTCATTGGATACTTCTCCTCTAAGGATACATCTCTCAGGAAATGGTGCAACAAGCCTTTTTTATGTTTTATCTTCTTTTTTATCTTCTTCGCCTTTGGAAACTGAAGTACAGGAGTGAAGGAGTGGAGTGGACACGAGTGAAAATGCGTATTCTGCTTTTTCATAATATCTCACACTTGACAGTTATCACTGGCTACAGGAGACCCTATGCTCTATTTCTAATGTCATTCCAAGCACTTTCCAGCCAGTGAGGAGATAGCAGGAGAGGAGTGCAACTTTCTGATCTGTCTGCACTGTTTCACAATAAAGCCTGTTTGCGATAAATGGGAGGGAGGCACATCCACAAACATCCCAACTCCCCCCACACACACACACACAAACACATAGACACACACACACACATAGACACACATGCTGCCCCCGCCCCCTGGCTGATAGAGCACATCTCTCACAGCTAATGAAATCACAGCGCTTCTCGGTACCTCCGTTCAAAGGCTGCGATTGTTTTCATCTCTGAGTCCGACAGGCTACAGTTTCCCCCTTTTCCTGGGTACAATGCCTTTGTTCTTTGTGGACTGAGAGGCTGCTTTCATCATCTGCATTCGCATCTCAGAAACAACAAAAACAATAAAAGGATTTTAATCATCACATAAAAGACAGAAAAAAATCGCAATCCTTTAGACTAGCAGAGATATGCCAGCCCAAGTTTCACTGTGAGCATTCCTCTTCAAATGACACACTGTTGGATTAGTCAGGGAATGAGTCTGTGGTATTTTTACTACCTTGTCGACTGTTGCTGCCTCGGCAATATGAAGTTAATATTTAATCAAAATCCTTTGTAAAATGACTCTAATCTGATGGTGAATCTAACTCAGACAGGTGCTGCACAGTGTGCAGTTTGCACGGTAGCATGAATTGACAGGTGGCAGGAAAGGATGGTACACTTGAGTACAAGCCAGGGAGGCGGAGCCATTACCATGGAATGTCTCCTTGATTGAAGTGCTCCCTTACTCTGCTCTGGAGCGTTCAAGGTGCAAAGCCCATTTATACAGACACTCAGGGTTTGTTCTTGTACTCTGTGTAAACTGGCCTTGTAGGGAAATTTTCCCTCCCAATATAGCTCTCCTATTCAGAGAGGAAAAATGTCTGCACACTCTGTTAGTTTTTCTGTTTGATTCAGCTCAGAGGAGCACCGAAGGCTGCGTCTTTAAATAACCATAACATTGAGGCATTCTATTTCAGCTTTTTGATGATGTAGATTGACAGTTTGATGGTACCTTATGAATTTGCTTTAACTCAGATCATTTATTATCATTATTATTATTGTTGTTATTTATTGCATGTTTCATATCCATAAAAGAATGTCTATGGATAAGATGACATGATTTGTTACAAATTGCTGATGCATTTTTTTCCTACCTTATAGGTGAGATTCCTGTGGTTTTCAATACATATTCACTTAGTTCTACTTACAGATTATTATTGGTACTATTTGTAGTAATAGTAATAGTAGTAGTCATAGTAGAATTGCTAATACTGTAGCAAACATTGCTAACATTAGTGGCCTCTACCTAAATCTGCCCCTTTTCCTTTTAAGATTTTACAGGGGCCCCTCTTCAGAGGCCAGCAAAGTGCCCCTTTTCACTGGCTCCTCTCCTTCACTTGTGAAGTTTGGAGTCACTTGGAAAGATGGAGTATCATGGGTGGGCAGGTCACCTGCCTGTGTACCTGAAATGCTTATTGCTGTGTAATATGTGGGGTGTCAGAATTCCCATCAGATGTATAAAGGAGTCCCAGTCTTATCAATATGCACTCCACGCTCTTGACTGGATGGAGATGACGGGACTGAATTGCATTTCAACTGTAAACTTCCACCAAGCCGGGAGAAGGAAACATCCCTTTATAAAGTACAGGAGGCATCCGATGGAAACGAACACCCCCGCCTGTCTGAAAGCGCTGTCCCTTTTCTTCTCTTAATCAATTAGCGGGACTGAGGCATCAATCAATTCACAGGACTTACCAGTAGCTGCCCCTCTAAAGATCGGATTTACAATAACTCATGTTAAAAAAAAATACGCCAACTGTTGTGTTGTCATCTGTGCCAGTTCTTTGCTTCAGTGAGTAATACCTGAAAGCGCAAGGAATAATTAATCTTGACATGTGAAAGACTAACTCGAGCAGATAGCGGCAGCTTTACCCACCGTCAGCCCTTAATTACTCTATTTCAGATCCCCCGCCTCTCAGGCTCACAGAAGTGCTTCTGTGGGTTCGAGATACCCAGAAATCCCTGTGGTGGGCACCTGCAGTCACCCCGCCATCCATCAAAGAGATCTTGTATTTGATTTTATGAGATAGGGTTCTTTTCAGTGAACACATATCGAAACCGATATCTTCCCCTCTGCAGAGCCACCATATTTCTCCGGGGGAACCTGGCTACCATGTGAGAATGACAAGACTGATGGTGCAGGGAGCTTGAAGGCAGAGAGCAGAGGATAGATTTTATTTCATTTGCTTTGAGGAGTTACTGCCCGTCACGTGTTCAGGTTCGGAGACGAACGCGCGTTCAATGCAGAGTGCAAGAGCAGCTTTCTGCCAAGCTTGCAACAAATCAGCGCACATTCTGCAGAAGTGGAATTTTCATGACTGAGCTCCTTGCCGTCATTGTCTGTGCTTCAAGGTGTGCCCCACCGGCACTTTCTGTCACAGATCATGTCAAGTGCATAGATGGCTGAAAGTGTGTATCTTTTACAGAAAACTAATTGATCCGGTACTCTTTCCCACTTTCTTGCACGGAGAATGGGATGTATATTCTTTGCTGCTCTGAAATTTAGCCACAGCAGTGAAATACAAAATGAAGGAGTCAAAATGAATATGTACTGCTACATTTTTAGAAACTGACTGATTACCCAGTGGCCCCTAACTTGCACTGATGAGTTTAGTGATGATTAATGCTGTACTGCTTGCTTTTCCTCACCTGAGACATAATTGTTTTGCCAGCTGTACAAACCATTGTAATTTAGCAGACACTCTTACCCAGAGTGACTTACACAGCAACTTACAACTTACATGTTATCCATTTATACAGCTGGATATTTACTGAGGCAATTGGGTTAAGTACGTTGTGGTACAACAGCAGGGCATCAGGGGGTAATTGAACCAGCAACCTTTAGGAGCCCTGCTCCTTACTGCTGTGGGTACATGGGAATGGATAACAATGACATACCAGACTGTACTTTGCTGTAAATAGTTGCAGCAAAATTTGTGTATCATAGCAACACCTGAAAAGAACTGCATACTGACTGAACCCACTGGTGACCCATGCACAGAGGGCACCTTTGACCCTTTGACCCCCCCCAACCCCGGCAGGGAAAATTTATTTTGGGTCATGATATGGGGCAAGGTTCTGTGTGCGAAAAGGCATTTTGCCCTCTAAATTTATGTGAAAAGGACTAACATTTATACACCAGTGCATAGACCTCTTGACTGTAAGAGGGGATTGCACTTCTGTACCAGTCACGCAGAATTAGCAGGGCTTCACTTATATCGAATTTAAACCTCTAAGAGGAGGATGCACAGTGTTTGAGTGCATTAGTGTTTGAGTCATGGTTCACATCACTGGGCAGGCCACATCATCAAGGTAGAACAGTTCATGTATCCATAGGCATTCCACAGACAAAACATTGTCCACAGGGGACCGTTACAGACAATTAAAACCATTAACTGCCGTGTAATTTCAGTCCAGGCAATTACGCGGCCCATTGCTTCCCGCGTGTGTTGGTAAACACATTTGTAATTGCCACACCACTGGCTGGACCATTAGCTGATCACATCATCTGGAGCGTGCTTGTTGTGTGATTCTAATCCAAGATAGTGCTTTACGCCTCTGGGGACATATTCATAATCAACCAATTTCTCACCTTGGAATTCACTCCACTCACACCCATGGAGATCCAATATCCCAAAGAGTTATGATGGGATAGTGAAGCTTCATATAACTCCATAATGGGTGGAGCTAAACGTGAGCTGTAAATCCCTGACTCATATGAACCAATCAAAAGACTCCGCTCTCAACTTCAGAGCAGTGTGATTGGTTCAAATGTGTGAAATTGTTGATGTCATGTAAAGGCTGTGCCCCTTTTGTGGTCCAGAGAGCCTCGCCTTCCCACAGAGGAACAGGGAGGGAATGTGACAGAGAGCTGACAGAAAACACAATCCACTGTGACAATCGATCTGCCGGGACTGCACAGACAGAGGCCATCTCCAGGCAATCTGAACCTGGTCTGAAAAATAATGGAAAAGAACCAGTATAATAACTATGCTTGCTATTGCTGATATGTGGGCGCTGTGGATGAGGGGAAAAGAATGTCAGCTTGACTTTAGTGATTGACACAAATACTCCTGTCATTGTTTATGCTGGAACCCAGGCCTCCATGACCCATCCCTGAGGTATGGACAAATTTATTCTGAAAAACAGCAGGGTTCACAGTCCCATTTCTGGATGGCTTGTCATTGTGGCTAACAGCAAAATTCATAACTGGAGCTTTCAAATCCCGTGTGGGCTACTGCTGTTGTACCTTTGAGCAAGGTACCTGAAATATAGCCAGCTGCAAGGTGGATACTACGGATGTAAACTATGTAACCTGCCTGGGGTAAGGGCTTCCACTAGGTAAATGAGCAATGTTAAAAAGGTTAGCTTTTACAACCTCACTGACATTCATAAGGCCATTGAGCTCCTCTCTGCGTTATTTGTCTTTGGCTGTAAAACTTGCTTAGCCAACAGGACAGAGGTTCCCAACAGATTAGACAGAGAACATCAAATAAAAGCACGATGAGATGCCAAACGTAGGAGGAAGTTCACAAGAGTGTGAAACCAGTCAGACGCATTACAGGAACGCTTATGGAAAAACGCAGACAGTTTGATTCTTTTATTCAATCACTCTGACTGTGACCTGGCCAGAGACGATCATACTCATATACATGGGGTAGGATTACATAACAAGATCAAGGAATATTGAAAAAAAAAACAAGGATTACCACGAAATGCCATAATCTGTAGCCCCATCTGCAACTCTTGGGATGTTGCGTAACGTAAATCCTCAATTAGTGTCTCAAACAGCGTGTCAGAGCTGTGTCTGCATCAGACGGAACGAGAATAAGGGCGAGCAGAAAACAGGGTGATTCACACTGATGAATTAACATGAATAATCAGATGATATTCCGTCTCCAGTCCAATCTATTTCAGATCAACATTTGCCAGCGCAAACAGGGTTCGCGTTGGGTTTGCTGTGACGCGCTCGCTGAAGTCGATCACATCATCGTTCACTATTGATTATTGCTCGATTATCAACAGACTGTATTTTAATGATGGTTTACAGAGGGCAAACATGACAGTCCCACCGACGGTTTAGGGAAATTATTTCACAATGAGTAAAACAGCTTCACGCTGGCCTCACCCAGCACGGTGTCCTGCAGCTTTGTTCAGTTCGGTCAAGCTCTGATTACTTCTCGAGCTTTGGTCGCTTAGACTTCACGTGCACGCTTCAAATCAAATCGATTTTCATGTGATGTAGCTCTTTACAGAGTGCATTTTGTATTGATGAATTAGGTCGTAGGGGGCGTAACTTAAACGAATGATGATGCTGCTGCGGCAGGAAACAGAAGCACCTACAGTCATAATAACGGAATCAATGAGATATGAAAAACCGCAGAACCCACACCGCCCCGGCCCCCCATCCCCCTCTAGCCACTCAGATGCAAAATCCTTTTCCGGTTTATAATCACACTGTGAGCGATTTATGGCATCCGTTATCACTATTCTCCATGCCTGGGATGCGAACAATCGCATGGCCCTGAACAGAGACAGTGGCATCTTGATTGACAGCACCGGGGTGGTCTTATACAATTGTTGTTGTTAATTTTTTTTTTTCAAGACACAAATCTGACAAAACCCTCAGCCAAATGAAAAAAATCTCGAAAAAATTCTGTTTCATCCACCTTTTTATCATGCATTGTTTTTGCAAGATACATCGACTCTTCTAAACTTCCAATGAAATCTCTTCTGATTATTTGCCGAATCAAATTTATATATAAATCTACCAAATGCGGATTCATTCAAGACAGTTTAATGTTCATGTAATGTACATCATAAATAGTTTTCTTTTGTTTTCGATGGGACAAATGCCTGTCTTATCTGATGTTATTTCTCACGCACCATGTCAAAGTTGTTCTTGAGATAACATGCACTGTGCCTTTATTTATGTATGTTTTTATTCATGCGTTTATTTTTATTAAACTATTTATGAATGCATATCAATTGGCACGCTGCTCTTGGTTAGTCATGAAAGTCTGTTGATTAATTACAGGGAGAGCTCATCAGTAAACACAAACAGGCTCCGTTTGCGGCAGATTACGCAGATACCCATCGTAGCACGTTCCAAAATAAACGCCGTTTGAGTTCATTAGGGGCGATTAGAACACAGACCGCGGGCGTGTTTAGTTTTATATAACACAGCAAACAGAGAAATGTGGGCTAATGAATAGTGCGTTACATCATCATTGATGTACGGCCCTGGCTGAATTAGACTGAATTAGCGGGCGTCAGGCACTGACCGGTAAAAGGAAATGGTATTTGTGGATTGGTGCCACTTTTTTCTCATTCGGCCGAACCATCGTATATATGTGTTAGGGTTCACGTAGAGACACATTTGGCAGTGTGGGTGATATTTCCAGGTGAGAGGGCTTCTCACAGACTCATGTATTACGAGAGCCAGACAAGTGAGGGGTCTCCGCTCAAATATCAGGCTGAGCCGACAGCAAACATAGCAACTGGGGGGCTCAGGTGTCCCACCGGGCTTGTTAGAAACTCTGCCTGCGCCCACACAAAGCCCGTTCTAATTAGGGCTCCCGCCCACAAGAGGCCGCAAGAGAACACGCGCATCGTTTACTGGGACCGCCGGCAGCCTTCATTAAGGGCATCATGGGAGATCTGTCTCTTACTGCGTGGGGTGCACTGCTGCAACAACAGGGACAGGGCCCCAGACAAGCAAGGGAGACGCGCAACGCATCAGAAGAGCGATGCGCACAGTCTTTGGAAATGATTCGCGAAAAGCTTTTGGAAACACAGGTGCTCCCCAGCTCTCAACAGCCCAGGGACGGTCCGCAGAGCAGATGATTTACGCTAACATGCAACAATCAGATCGCACCCGCAAACATACTAATAGGGCCTTTTCTTGTTATTTGGCTGTTGAACAAGCATGACATGCGCTGATTCACAGAGTGCTGTTGTGTCTCACCACGGGAGGAGACCGTTCAGAGCAAATCCCCCCGTCATAACTGCAGCGCTGTGTTTTCAGAGCGCATTTCCTCAGAGTCACTGCGAGTGATTTTAATTTAGCTCGGCCAGGGGGATCTTTGACGACTCCCACTCCAAAACAAGCGCTAATGATCTTCCAATATTTCCGCGCAGACACGCAGACTTAATTGAGATTAAAGTTATAAACAGAGACAGGATGAAAAAAAAACACTGCGTGAGGAAATTAGCAGTTAATAAAAATATTCCTCAACAGAGCATTTAATGCAGCGTGTTAATATTTCATAATTTTTTAGTCAGCCGTGGGCGGGGCTATTTTTGTAAGTGGAACATCAGATCGTATTTCCCTCTTGTTCTGAGACACGCACACTCCTCACGTGGCCATTTCACGACTGCCAGACCCAAATATAGCGGCTTCCTCTCACTCTCACCTTTCATTAGTCATCAACTTGGGGTTAGGGGATCATTAACACTCCTTGGATTATTTTCATTGGCTAAAAGACGCTTTAAGGGTAGTGGTCTGTACCATTAGTTCCCCAGGGAGACCGCGCGGCTCTTTATCGCTGCGGCCGATGGCTGTAGACGTTGATTCAGCAGTTCTGCTTGTTTTTATGGAGGGCCCCGATAAGGCCACAGAGCACTTCGATTCAGCGTGGTTTCCATTGCCTCATCTTAGGTGAGGACGTTCTCACATAAACGGGTCTCATTTATCCTTAGATACTTTCAGCGCAAAATATGTTGAAACATGGTATGGTCTTGCTTCAAAAATAGGATAGAAAAATAGGAGAATTCAAAGTGGTGTGTTTTGGTATAGTTGTGGTATCCTTTAAACATTTTGTAGTGGTTAAAATACGTTATTTGTAGTCTGGGTGCTGATCCGTGTAACAGGCAGTCATGTCCTGCTCTGCCACCTACTGGTGGTTATGAAGTCAATGCAGCAGCCCTCAGCGAGAAGCAAAGGTCAAAGGTGAACAGGGAGGTCTTGATCAGGCCTGAGAGAGAGGGGGCATATGGGCAACAAAGAGAGCCAGTGCACATTTATTTACAACACATAATAACACATTTATTCTCTTAGGAATTCTCTCCATTTACCCATACATGTTATCTTATGTATCATGTGGAACACTAGATAATGTATAGATATTATATATAGATAATGTAAAGTATTGAAGTACTTTGATGCTGTCATGCTGTCCCCCCACCACTATCAGAGACAGAGTGACCTGAGATCAGCAGAAACACTCTAGTTTGTAACCCAGCACTAAGCTGCAGTAGCACTTGGAGCACCCCTTCCACCATGTGGGACAAATCAGGAGTGCCCTGCTTCCTTTTCAGGTCATCTTTCCTTCAACTGGAATTAGTAGGATGGAAGGACACTCTCTCTGGGTTTGCAGAGGTGTCACAGGCAAAGCTGAAACATAATGGATGCAGTGATGAGGGGAAAAATGAAGTCCAAGGAACTGTATCAACCCTTTTACCCATATATAGAGGAATAGTAGTATATAGTATAATAATAATAACATAATCTTAATATATAGTGTGATAGTATGTAATATGTAGATATAATATGTGTAAAGTCATATGTCTCTGAGTGAAGGTGCTGCCCCACAGGAAAATTAAACAGTAGAGTATTTGCGCCATCTGCTGGTAGCACAAGGTAGTCACAAGAAGGGTGTGTCGAAAATGTGACTAGCTACATTAATCACAAATGTCAACATTGATGATTTGCAGGCATGCAAAACAGATACTGTTTTCTCAGCATCACTGCAGCTTACATCCATCAATGCTTTCCCACAGGATTTTTTTTTTTTTTTTTTTTTTTTTATGAAGAGCTGCTTAATTTGTTTGTGGATAATTTATGATCCATGCACCAGTGGAGATTTAGCATGTCGGGCTCCACACACTTTCAGGGTTATAGCTTGTCAGATACAGGACATTAGATAAATTGCAGGGCTTCAGTTTACACACAAAAGGTCACTGCTTTTATGAACTGCAAAGACTGTAAAAGTCTCCACTGTGATTAATATTCATTCAGGTGTACCAGACAAGGTCTGTGTGGAACAGGCCAGATACACACACACATACATACACACACACACACACACACACACACACACACACACACACACACTACATATGTGTCTGTGTGCACAGACACGTAAGACAAAAACACAGACTACTAAAACATGTACATATTCACACACACACAAACACACCTAGGCTATTTTAACACATAGCACACTTTCAGAGAAAAGAAAATCTGCAATTTGGTAATATGTTTTGCTATAGGCTTAAGATATTTGGGTGAGTACATGTCTTCAACTGAAAAGCATTTACACTCAGTTGTGCATGCATGCAAGGCCATGTAAACTTGCAGACTATACCTGAAGGAGTAAGCTTTTCACACACTTTCCACAACTTTTTAAAGACTACAGACAGTGACATTTCCACATTTGTCATTGATTCAAATGTCACCAGGACAAAGAATATTTTGTCTAGACAAAACTGAACTTAACATACTGATTGTTTTTGGTAGCAGGAAGAAATACAGGTTGCAAAATACTACATCATAAAATGGCATGAAATACACTGAATGCACACCCCTGAGTTCCTGCTTAATAGTAGGGCTCTATGAGGTAGGCCAATTTTGGGTCAAATACTTTTTGTGTTTTCTAAAACATTTTTCATTCCATGTGCTGACTTTCCATTATATCAAGATGCATGGTCTCCTTAAACTTAATTTAGGAACATACTTTATATTTGTTAAAAAAACAATTACACTATTAATCATTTCTCCTCGCAGCACCAGTGCATGGATGCATCTAACATCATTTGATAACACCATTGCAGAGTAAATCAGTGTAACTTGCAAAGAGTCACTGTTACCACCTAAGAGTCCAGAGTCACATGCACCACCATAGAGTCACCCCTACCTTTAGAGAACAATGACGAAGTATGTAAACAATGACAATCATAACCATCACAATCATAATAAGAACAACTGAACTTTAAACGTTCAAGCGTTTGTGCTCTAGGTCTTTGTCTCTGAGTCCAGAGCAGTTTATGGGTTGCTGAATTACCTGGGGGCCTGTGTGCCTGGGCTATCACTGGTTATGTGAGTCTGGGGACAAGTCTTGTACTGTCAGGTTTTTGAACCCCCCTGCTCACCATCAGATGGAGCTTGCCTAGGAAAAGGGAGAGGCAAGATGCAGAAACCAGCTGACACAACAGTCTGAGCTTTACTTCTCTTCTAACAATTGTTGCTGGGACTGGCTGACAGGGTCCAATGATTGTTGGTGGAACTGTCTTGCATATTTCCTCCTGATTCTTCATGTGAAAGTCCAGTCATCATCGTCATCATCATCATCATCATCATCATCATCATCATCATCATCATCATCACAGTCATTATGATCAAATTCCAACTCCAAGCATTGACCCTCTCATTAACAAGCTTGACCTTGATTATGATTATCAATGCCTATTTAAAATGCACATTCAGGAGTGAGATGAAGCAGAGAGCAGGGAGATCTGGAAGCATGGACACTTCATTGAAACAGAACCATGATGACCTGAACCATGAATATGTCATTGTGAATACTGACCCAATGAGTGCAGGCAGCAGATGTAATTTCTGAGTATTTTTAACTTTAATCTCTGTAACGTCTGAAGCCTGGGGACAGCATTGCCCTCATCTTCCCTCGGGCTCATCTGAGTCTCCAGCTCGCTCCGTGGGCTCATTCGTCACTGCCTCAGCAAAGGTGCTGTCCAAGCTGCAAGACGGCAGCTGTGACATCACTACAGTCTGCATTCGATCCAAGGAGCGGGGATCTGGCCGAACAAGGCCTAGTAACCCCCCCCCCAGACATGCCCTGTAAAGGCCCACTACACCAGCTGTCATCTTTTCTTTTTCATTCTTCTCCTTTCCTCTCTCTCTCTCCTCTCTCCCTTCTCTCCTTCCTCTCCCTCTCAGATTCTCCCTGTCTCTCCACCTTTCCCCTTCCCCTCTCTCTCACTCTCTCCCTCTTTCACCTTCTCTACCCCCTCCTCTTTTCCTTCTCTTTCTCTCTCTCTTCTCTCTCTTTACCTCTTCTGCATCTCTCACTACTGCCCTCTTGTTTATCACGTTGCCACAGAGGCCCAGACAGCAATAAGCACCGTTTGAAAGGCCCCTGGAGTGTTTCAGAGATAGACTGCACAGTCACACCATGTACCCCCAACTACTGCTCTTCAAAACAACCAGCTCAGGACACGAATTCCACTTATTGACCGCTCTTCAGACAGGGCTCACTGTTAGATACTCCTCGGGGTGCCGGACTGTTTTATGACAGCAGAGGAGTAGTGGATTGAAAAAAAGAATGCTCCTAAAACAAAGATGTATGGAAAAAAAGTGGCTGAGAGTCTGATCATAAGCTGTAGTGTTTATCTGGTGAGAGTGCACTGTTTAAAACTGACATATCCAGATTGTGCAGTTGAGTGCTTCTTAGGCACCGATGAAGGTGTGGCCTTTACCTGCTTTTGCCACACACAGTGATACACTTTCACCACGTCCCCCCCCTGAAGTGTCTGTCCACAGCCCAATGCTGACTGACTCCCTGTATGTTCACCTCTTCAGACTGTAAGAGCAACAAGCTGTCCTTCAGAGTGGACAGACAGCTGAGGCACTCACACTAAATGTTCCTCAAAGAGAAGAAACATCATTTCCAAATGAATTTTCATCGATTCATCGTTTTTTTTTTTTTTTGTTGAGCATTTTGATCACCAGGATTGCAAGAGGGCTCCAAAGATGAGGCAACCGAGTGCATTTTTTTCTGACACTGATAGAGCCGAAGTGCATTACTGATAAATAAAGCACACAATGGCTGTGAGGGGTGGATCGAGATGAGCCATGAATACTAATCGAGTCACGAGAGCAAGAACTCATTACGAGTTCACTGATAAATGACTGCTGCCCTGACAGTGATGAACTATCACAGGTGGACCTGGTTTATGGCTAATGAAGCCATAACATGTAACATGGTGACATTATGTCTAATGGTGAGGCTCAGGATCGGGTTTGGAGGGAGATGAGCTCATTTTGCTCTCTGAAGTGTATGCCGCTTATTAAATGAATTTAACATTTGGCAAGCTTGACACAGACATTCTAAGGACTTTTTTGTCACTTTGCCATTACAAGTTAGTGTGCTAATAATGAAACAATTGTGAAAATTTCCCCATAGAAAAATGGACAAGAAAAAAGCAATACTACTAGTATAACAAAAACGATCCTAAAAATCTCATAAATTAAATATTTGAAGACACTTTTTGCCATATCTATTTGTAAAATGCTATGTGATTCCCTGTAAAGTATAGGGATGTATAATTCAGTATTAGGCAGATATGGTATTGACAAAGGGTATCGGCACTGAGACATATAAGTGACATTACATTACAGGTGTAAGATACCCATGAACCATAGGACAAAAAGGGAAAGGTCTCAAACTCATGTAGCCCTTCGTCACCAGAGTGTTGTGCTCTCTCTCTCTCTCTCTCTCTCTCACACACACACACACACACAGAGAAGAGCTTTTAAACAGAAGGCTCTCATCACCATCTGTAGAAATGAACAGATGAGTCTGAAATTTCAAAATAACAACAGACAAGTACATGGACCGCGGAACCGGTAGGGCCGATAAGCCCCAGACCCTACCTACTTTCGAACATCAAACATGTAAAAAAAAAAATCCCATCTCTCGGTAGCCACATATCCTCGCTGTCGGGCGGAAACCTCGTATCTCCATATTTGGTCATTTTTTTTCATAAATTAATGCTAATGGTCACCCTTTACGTCTGTTGGTTTTACAAATATTTAACCAATGAAAAGTATTAAAAGGAGCTTGTCACTAAATATCGTAACTCCATTGGACCCTCAAAATGTCGGCAAAACCTCATAGCTCCACCCCGCGTCTATTTTGAATGAAGCAGAGTTGAAGTAAACCAGTGACGAGGCGATTTCGTCTGAGGCAAATAGCTCAATAAAATGTTTTCAACTTAGCTCTAGGTTGCAAACTCAGTTAAAACTATGTAGTCTACCTGTTTATAAAATTTAGCTCTGTTGTTAACATTGTGATTATAGATGGAAGTGTTTGCTGAGGAGACTAGTGTAGCTAGCTAGTGATGTGACAAGAAATGATCAGATAATTCATAGCCTTTCTCTCATTAGCTAGATCAATCCCTACTTTGTCGAAAGTAATGCTTATTAGAAAACTCAGTTAAAACTCTGTCCACTATTGAAACGGCAATGATAAATGAAGCTAGCTATAGGCCTATTGTAGAAGAATACACAGCAGTAGTAGGCAGATGTTTGGAGACAGTCTTTGGTTGTTTGCAATGCAAGAGCTGCAATGCATGGCTAAATAAAGAACTGGTTGTTTGAGTAAGTACAGCGTTTTCTTTACTCAAGAAACACTAAGTCTATAAAGGCTAATGTTTTGTGTATTTGAGGCCTGAGACGTGGGAGCGGAGAAGAGTGCAGGCAAACCACAGTAGGTTAGAGTGCAGTTTAGTCTAGCATTTGCTGTCTAGTCATAGCCAATATTGTCTTCAATAGCCTGTTCATAGCACTTAATCTTTTATAACAAGAGATTTTGGCCAAATGTATATAACGACAGGAAAAACTGAGCGCACAAATAGCTACAATAAACTTTGTAACCTGATGATAACGTAATGCGATGCACTTACTGCCTCAGATACTGCCAATGACGGACAAAACACGTATCTCGTATTTCTTGTAAATCCATCATTTAAAAACGTATCTGACGTCAGCGATGACCCAAAAAAGACTAAATAGTTTGATGTGCGCCCACACACACACGAATTTTTGGCAAAAGTGGATGTTTTGGGGATTGCCAGGGACTTCACCCAGCACAAGGACAGACGGAAACTTCTTCGGCAAAAATTAAAGAGCAGGGTGAGTTTGGCGTTTCTTTTTTAATATTCTATACGATAGGACTTATTCTTTAGTCTCTTCATAATGTGCTGTAATATCGTAATGATAATAAAAGTGGCTGGGGGGGATGCTTTCCGTGGTCCGTAGTCAAATAGACCAGACAAAGGTAGCAGGGCCACTAGACCAATACTGGAGCTGCGTTAACATTGTGTAACAGGGCACAGTGTCAAAATGCCCTCAGATAAAACTGCTGTGCATGGCAAGCTTAAATCAAAGGGAAACATACGTTCCTACCTGTCAGCATATGCAGTGGCAAGCTGCAAGTTGGAACTGGCAGGATGTTTAGCATTGTGTGTTTCATGAACTATTTTGAAAAATTGCAGCAGGAATGCAAAGCCCATGTAAGTATGAATAACACTTTATGAAAATAATAAGGCCTTATAAGGTGAATGAAAAATGCAAGTCATAGGCGATGACTTATGATAGTCCATGTGATTTTTAGGCATACCTTGCACTTTCCTGTCCAGTGCATCAGGAAAAAAAATCATGAAAAAAGTAGAGGAAATGTAATCCCACGTGATTTTGAGTTAAAGCAACAATCGCCATTGTGGTCATCATCCTTGTCATCATCATCATCATCATCATCATCATCATCATCATCCGTTGTTATTATTATTGTTAATGCATTGCAGAGGCTAGCTGAGCACCACATGCTCACAGAGATGGTAAACAGTCACAGAAATTGTCGCGTGGGTTATATTTTCCCACCATCTAAACAGATGGCAAACCCAGGCTTGATGCTATGCTGAATAACCACACAAAACTTTCTTATCTATTTCTCCAATCTGTGCCTCTCTCTGTCACTATAACGGTTTGTTTCAATCAACTCCTCCTCTGCTGCTGCCTCTACCCTCTGTTAGATGTTTTTAAAGCTTGGTTCCCATCACTGGCACTCCCACACCCATCACTGGCATTGATTCCCATCATTGGCATTACATACCCCAACTGCATACAACTAGACCTTCTAACATGTTTCTTATAAAAACACACACACGTTCTGGCTTTGCTTCCTGTGTCTCGTGAAACCCGTATGTTTACTGCGTTCTCTCCCTCCCACGTGAAAACCACATGTTAATGTCCATCAAATCCCGCCTATGCCAGTACATACAACTATTACTACTTTTAATTTTATAAACATTATTATTATTATTTTTGTTGTTGTTGTTATCATCATTATTATTATCATTATTGTTGTTGTTGATAATATATGTATACTATCGTTACTGCTGTTGTTAGTTATTTTTTATGGTGGTGGTAGTTGTTTTCTCTGTATTATTAGTACCGCTGTTGTTGTTCAGTTTACTTGGGTGCACTGTCATGAATAAGTAAAAAGGCTAACCGCGCGGATTGGTAATACAGTGTGGCCACGCCGTGGTGAGACTGGAGCTCCCGGACCCGGAAGTGGGATGTTGAGTCACCGCTTGGTCACCGCTGATACTTGCTGGTGGGATGAGGCAGAGAGGAGAAGCGTCGACCCCAGCGAAGATCTAAACAAACCAAATTCCTCAGAGTGTGTAACAGTTACACGTTACAAACGAGTAATATCGGAATAAAATCGAGGCAACGACGACCGGAGGAGCGCGCCGCCAAAATGATGGAAGAAATAGATAGATTCCAAGTGCCTACAGTTCAGTCGGAGATGCAGCCTTTGGTGAGTGCAGTACCGCTATCTGCGTTGCTAGCTGTGCATGATAAATAACGTTACATTTTCATATCTGTATGAACATATTATTGTAAGGACTGTAATCCTGATTTAGTATTCCTTTCTTGGTGTTTCTTTTAAAAGTAAATATTCCTGTCGCCTCTTACGTGGGTAGCTAATGTTAAGTAGTCGATGTTAGCTTCAATATTGTAGCTATACTAAAATTCTTGATAGACAGTACGGCTTTCAGGCTTCAATCTGTTTATGGCAGCGGAACAGAAGGGCAGATCTGATATGATAACAGTAAGGCGCTGCACCCTGATACACAGGATTATTTTGCTGGCGACCTAAATGCTCATTATGGATGTTCTTGCAGCACTAAGCAGATGCTGCTTATTCTCTTATATTGATAACGGAGACTGCGATATGGTGTTTTTCACAGAGACAACAAGCAGCTAGCCTACAGTATAACCCCGTCATTTCTGGATGCGTGTCGGATGACAGGTGGAAATTGTAGCAGTATGGCTCGGAGGCCTCTTAGATTTGTTTTAATTTTGTCATCATACAGATCCGAGGGAGATTGCGTGCATAGGCGGTGTCTGTCTCAGATTAGCAAACCGAGCGAGGGGGACTCGAGGGAGATGAGCGGTACTTTACCATCACTGTAGCCAGATTACTTCATCATGCGGAGACTCCGCGATGCACAACCCGCTCGTTTGGCCACCTACGGCTTCACTTTTCCCTCTCACGCCTCGGCACAGCTTTTTCGCTCTTAAAAAAATAAATAAATAAAACAGGCTGTTTGGTTTATCGTGTTGACTATCTGTACAGTAGCAGCGGGCAAAGAATAAACTACACTCGTGTGCCTGTTTCGTTGCGGTCATCCGTCTCGGATGCAGCGGTACTATGTATCTGTCTAATTCGACGCTGCTGGAGACGCTGGATTGTCGGGATTCTCTGGGAGCGCAGTACGTTTCGTCAGGCTGGTTGTATGGTTGAAACCGCCCAGGCCTTGGTTTGCTCTAGCTACAGTAATTCGGGGATTCCTACGTCGCTGTCATCTGCGTATTCCACGGCCTTTTCCAGCTGGTACATGTTGTCAGCTTGATGCTCGCTACCTTTTGTTTATTTGCGATGATCAGACGTAATCGGGGGAAGCTGTGTCTTCCTACTGCAGCAATAAGGTGACGATCCAGATGCTAATTAGCATTTGGTTAATATAACATTTTCATTTTAACTATGTAGGAGAACACATGTGATGGCGTTGTTTACAGTAAACTAACTTAATTTTTAATTGTTGTTGTTTTTTTTTTTCTTTTTTTCAGTTGGAGTGTGCACATTTCAGGCTGCACGTTCTGTTATATGATTATACAGTTAGATTTTTTTACAGTAACAATTGAAATAGGATGCCTCGGTTGAGGGCTTAACAGCAGTGCCCCACCTTAAATCCATGTCAACAGGGGCTACTGCAGACAAGAACACTGCCTATGAAAAGGTGCAGAACACAGCGTAGTCCATTAGAATCAGCAGAGAAATAATCAGTCCCTGTCAATGCTGCTGCGTATCTTTGGGGAAGATGAATGCAAAGCCATATGAAAGGCCATATCCCCTTGTCTCGACTGCTAGCCTGCTCACAGGGGCACAAGGATCACATCTGTACATGGCACACCTTTGATGTCACATGTCACATGTTCTTTTTTTTTTTTTTTTTTTTTTTTTTACTCTCGCCAGGGTGACATGACCTTCAAAGACAGCCTTTCTTAGGCAGTGTGCAGCTAATTCAGTGTCTGGTTCACAGGGTATACTACAGGGAGACAGTAAAGTGCTTTTAATCTGACAGGAAAGGCATTGTGGACTTCTTTTTAATGTACTGTTTGCAATGGTTAACCCCACCAGTTTATACTGTTATAGGTCACTCTTATTCAAATCCCATTTTTTAATTATGGACCTCATTCGTCCAGCACCCAGCCCTGTCAGGTATATGACTCTTAACGTGGTAAAATGTTTCATTTTTACAGGTCTCAACAGCTGTTATTAATTATTTTTGAACTGAAAATACCAAAACATCTTAGATAGGAACAAGGAATTCTCTGTTGGTTCCAGCTGTTGGCCAAACTGCTTATTTTAATCATGCTGTAGCCTATGCATGAAATTGGATATGTGGGCCTGCACATATTTTTAACTCTCCTGCTCCAGTGTCCTTAATATCACTTTTTCTTCTTTATCATAAGCCTGTCCCTTCATTTGTAGTTGGCAAGAGATGGTTAGAGTCACTGTGGTAATGTAGCGCAGACAAATTCACTGAATACACCGATGGAAGTGCTAACGTCCCAGTTTTGTACAACATCAGAGGTTGCTCTTCTGGCGTACCTTTATGGCTGTGCTGTCCGGAGGTTATCGTGTACTGTGCAGCTTGGGGACAGATTCCTCCAGGGTGTAAGCAGCCATGTTGTCACTGTCAGAGCGATGGGGATTCACTGGCTCTAATGTGGTCCCTGATTCTGAGACAGGCAGACAGCAGAAAGGTCACAGATGTGCACTGAATGACAGCTCTTGGTTGCGCGTGAGGACATTAACGTCCTTGGGCTGCTCTGCTTAAAAAAAAAAAAAAAACACCTGTCACCTTCCTAAAATCATAGGACATAACATATTTAGCCACGATGGTGCTCTGTTGCTGCCTTTGAGAAAACAAATTTAAACAGATACTTCTGTGTACATAATTTTTCCACTTCCACCTCTCGTATCATTATGAGTTTGGTGGTCTCTGAACTTAACAGATAACACATTGTCTAAGAATCGATGAAATGTTGTACTTACTTATTATTCTGTTGAGAACAGAGTGCTTCGCTGGGGAGGCACAACTGCATGGAGCAGATGCCGGCCCCATCCTCTGACCCAGTCAGCACAGAGCTGCAGCCCGTTTGACACAGAGCAAAGGGTGTATACATGAGCCTGCCAGGTCAGAGATGATCACAGGGGCAGAGTCAGTAGATTAGCGTTCATAGGGGGGAGACAGAGGGTGTGGCATGAAATGGCAGACCAGTATTCGTCTTTTCCTTCAGCAGCGCAAGGTTGGCAGCTGAACGTTTTCTGAATGGGCTGAGGACATAGACGTCACCCAGCCCAGGGGTTTGAGAGACTCCCACAGACAGCTGTTCCGCCGGGGACGAGGAGCGACAGGGCTTTGTCACGCAAATGACTTCGTTGTGTGAAATAGAGTCAATTTATTCCGCTGACACCCGCCTGTCAAATACGCCGCTTTAGAAAAGCCTGTTTCTTTAAATGATATCAGCCACAGATGTCACCTTGCAGGATTATCCAGATTTGGGACTCGATTCCTGTCGGGTTTTTGGAATTAGTCTCAGTCCGTTAATTCTGCCCCAACTGAAAAATCTGAACAGGAAATGGAATCATGACAGACGCCTTGAAATGAACAGTGTATGTATAGTATATCTTGTTTTACAAGACGTTTCTAGTTTTGTTGAGTCTCGACTAGCCAGGATGAAATTGATCACTGTAGAAAATAGCAGCCTTTGGAGGTGATACATGCTCTGTGAATGCCAATCAGCTGACTAGTCTGCTCGCTTCACATGTGGCACAAAGCAAAGTATGGGATTGGTGGATGAGATAGATGGCTACGCTTTCCCCGCGAGACATGTTTCTGCTTTGTCAGCAATCACCTGTGTCATGTGACCCACTCACATAAAAAAGGCTTCAAGAGGAAGACTCATCAAAAGCTGCCTTATTTCAGAGGTCAGCAATTGAGAAGGAGTGACAGAAGGATTCTGGGGAAAAAAGTGTCAGTTAGGGACACCAGCTTCCATGAAGAGGTGTCCTTTCAAATCTAGTGATGGGAAAGGGAGGCTCCATGAACCCCAAATAAGGTAGACCTACAGTGTGAAGTCTGTCACTGACCTGAATGGACTAAACAAAAGACTTTGCTGTGCAGGAAGGCATTATTATTGGTTCTGATCAGTGAGTCACTGATGACACATGATCACTCCACCCACTTTTAAGCTCATGAAGTCTCACTCCTCTGTCCCCTTTTTCTTCTGGGCAGTTCACTCATACAGGCTGAACAGAATGTCAGTTATACTAGGAATGCCTTGACGTACTATAGATAAGCACAGAGTACAGTAATCAGGTATGTCTAATCTACTGCCTCATACACTGTAATTATTAATCAGGTATTGCCAATGTGCTGTACATGTTTTCTAATAACAGGTATGTTCACACCACAGCATATCATAGCGTGTGTGCCACATAGTGTATGTGCTGGTGAGGTTGGCAATGACAAAGGCTTGAGACTGCAGACATATTGGGTGGGGTATAGCGTCTTAAGCACCTCCCTCACATTGAAAGTCCAGTGTTTAACTTCTGTGAGTGTGTCATCATCCCCATGTAGTTGATGTAATGTAATGTAATGATGGGTTTTGTGATCCCTTGCCTTCCCTATGTCCTTTGATTTCACCAGATTGTAACTGTAAAAGACTGTTGAGTTGTTGAGTTTCTTTAAAGAGAGAGAGAGCAAGAGAGAGAGAGAAAGAAAGAAAGAAAGAAAGCTGGCCCGGCATTCTTTTCATCTGTCGTGTCACTTGCAGCTTGGACAGCTTGGTGAAAGCCACTGTTGGGCCATTAAAGTTCTCCTAGTCCTAGTTCCCCAATCTGACCCTCCATCCTCCTTGTGTACAATTTCTTTTTCTTCCTGGTAGTCTCTTCATCAGTTAAAGTTTCTGCAGATGTGCATTTAAGTCCAGTTGTATGATTTTGCCTTTAAACTAATTTTCAAAGGAAGCAGGTTTGGGCATGTTCATGGGCAGAAATGGCAGGTGATTAGCTTCTGTAAACAGTTGTCCGCACTTAAAGCTTTCAGGTGTGTTTGTCAGTCAGCCAGTCAATGAATAGATAATTTCCATTGCAGCACATGACTTAGCAGATGCTGTAGTTCAGAGAGCCTAACAAAGTAGGAGCACAAAAGTGTAGCAACCAAGCAAACCTGCCACAGCTCACATCACAGAAAATGAATACATGGATTGTCCTAGAGTTGATTTGATTGATTAGCTAACACTAAGTATGGAATATTCAATACTCATGCTGCATAAAGCTGTTTATTATGTCACGTGGCCTTTGAGGTCACGTGGCTAATTCAAGTGGCTAATTTCAGACTGCAGATCAATTATCGGATCACTACAGTCTGGGAATGGAGATCAGTAGGAGGAAGAGCTAGCATAAAGAGGGAATACACAGGACCGCCTTCAGGGGTGCTTTAACCAGTGCATCTTGTACTCGCTACCCTCTAAATGTGCAGAAACAGTGTGTGCTATGAAATTGCACAAGCTGTTACAACTGAGACAGTTTCATCTCTGCTGATCCTTCTCTGCTCCTGTCAGGATGTCCTGCAGGTGTTCAGTGAGGTGGGGCTTGACAGCTTTCACCTGGAGAATGAAATCAAGGTGTGGGCTCAGAAAGGTTTGCCCCAGTGCAAAGGGAAGTGTGGTAATCTGCGCCTGTCCCACAAAGTAATGGAGAATGGATAAGTAGCACAGATACAGTCTTGTGTGGAGACATCAGCAATAAACCACATCACAAACAAATGTTAATCATTAGTTGTTTGGCTCCCAACAACTTCTCAAAGGCTGAGTGTTCTGATGTTCATGTAGATGAACTACAAGGGTCGGAGAAACAGGAAGCACTGAAGGAGGACATTATCTTTCTCATTTTCAAAAATGTATTCTAAATCTCACCGATCTGCTACTCAGCACTGTGTCGATCTGATCCAGGCAGGTGCTGTTCCTCAGCAGATTTTTCTGATCAGAATATTTTTCTGTTGTGCTGGAAGTGTTAAGCACATATTTAATAAACCCCGGAAGAAATTAGCCTGGGAAGAGCAGCTTCACTCTGCGTCTTTTTGGACAAGTGTTGTTGCTTGCAGGCCAGGACTAATGAAGTGCAGCTGGGTGGCTCTTGTGAACACTTGCAGTCTGTTTGTCTGGGCCTGTTTTCTTTTTGGAAGAACATTGTTTTAAGGCAAAGGGTGGCTATTCTCCAACAGGGTCACCCATTCCTGTTCCCCCGAAAGATATATGCATGCAACCACACCTCACAGACACACCATACCCCATACTCGACTGTACCCACTCACACTCCCCCCGCCCCCCTCCCCGCCACATCCGCGCACATATTCATACTGCGCACAGACACACACACACAGATGCAACCACACCCGATCCTCCCCACATCCCCATCTCCTCCACGTTCATCACGTCTATAAATGAATGCAGGTTCAGCAGCAGTGGCAGCCTGGAAGGAGCTGTAGTCTGCAAGCCCAAATCTGCCTGACTCCAAGGGGAATTCACCCGTGGGGCCAGGCATTAGTAATCCATTGCAACTGCCACACGCTCCCCGGAGGCCGCAATCTGCCCCTGCATCCGAGGCTTCTTTCTCTTTTGAAGACGGGTTCGTTCCACTGATGTCATCTGAAATGGTGTTCATGTAAAGAGTCCACTGTTAACAAAGTCAAATGCAGATTACCGGTGAAACACGAACGCTGGCTTTAGCTTAAAGGGAGGAAGATGTGCAGATTGCCATCTGGAGCTGGGAAATTTGAAACTTACAGCTGGTGATTAACCGTGGGATGAAGATCCCCTCTGGACCCGGGGGTCTCCCTGTGGGAGAGAAACACAGGGATTTACAGCGTGTTATTCACTGTTTTTATACTATGATACAGTACAATGATGCATGAGTAACTTTCTAATACACAGATTAGTATAACCATGCAACATACACACTACGATATACAGTATAATAATGTTTGAGTAAGTAAAGATGGATACATCCTTCCTTCTTTCTCTGAAGACCATCCTCTTTTTATTCCTCTTTTCTGTCTGTTACATGTTATAAGCACACACCTTAGTCTTAACTGTCTGATGTTGTGTAAGCTTTGCAGAGAGGAAGAGTCTGTTCTGTCTCAGAATGGAGGGAAGATGAGGAAGTTCCTGCATACAGAGAGACGTGGTGTGCCTGTACGCATGGCGATGGCCTCCTCTGTGTGACCAGGAGAACAGAGCAAACATGTGGACGTGACTGCGGTCTGGCCTTGCACTGAGCTGAATGAGCTGAGCTGAATATGAAGCATCTTTTGTTACAGGCTTGTTCCTGTCTGTGTCCTCAGGTTCTGTTTGCAGAGTATAAAGGTGAAATGGCTTGCACGGTCTACCTTTCTGAAATGTTCAATACCTCTGTCGGTCTGAGAAAAAAGGCTGCTTGAGAAGGATGGAGAATCAATGAACTGATCCTGGAACAGTTTGTTTCCTCTCAGGCTTCGATTGGAGAACAGATGGAGTTGTATAATTGGCTTTACTGTCAGAAACAGCACCTCCAGTTCCATATGAGATTGTTATGTTTTTTCAGTGCTTCATAGTTACTTTTTGAGAAAATGGAGAATGCTTTAAAGCATTTAATTGGATATCATGGAGCAAACTGTAATACATGCAGAATTATTACCTTCTGTGTACGGATTCTGTACCCTGTCTCTACAAGATGATGTCATAAATTTAGCTCCACCCATTTAACCGACCAGAGCAGGGAAAAACCTGGCTCTTAGAAGGCAATGAGGGGTGTGTCCATCCACCCCTCACAAGATCCATTGTTACATGGTCCATGGTAACTCCTTTACAGCAAGTTTGCTTATTTGGTTTAAAGAAAGGCACATTGAAGCCCAGAGAGACTTGTTTCAAACCAGCTATACGAAGATTAAGCCATTTTGATATACAGAACTAAATAATCATCTCTTCTCTCTGTGGACTGATGAATCTGAATCTGAATAGCATTAGAGGGAGTTTGGTCTCAGCAGTTATTATGGTAACTCTTCTCCTGCTTTGCTGTTATGTAAAGTTCATTTTTCCCATCAACCATATATATGCATCGCACTGTTAGCATTCAGGAGACACAGTGTGGATACAGAATAGGACACAAATCCTCACAGATGCAATGAAAGAGATGAGAGAGAAATGAAAAGGGCCCAAAGACATCACAGTTATGTGCAAAGGCATTTGATTTCAAGATCAGTCTGTGGGGATCTGTGTGTATTTCAACCATCACAGCTGAACACGTGCTTCACAAACCACCCTGTAAGGCTACCATGGTGGGATGAGTTCAGTTTAGTGAAAGAATCTCTGGCCGATAGCACACTGTTCGGACAGGGCAAAGCGTACATGGTCCCAGCTGCAGACACAGGGGCCGTGTCACTCATTTTCAGGATCTCTCAGTCACCGAGTCACACAGTCTCTGTCGCTGAGTCAGACAATCTTACAGGCTCTCGGTCACAGAGTTGCACAGTCACACAGTCTCTGTCGCAAAGTCACACAGTCACACAGCTCTCAGTTGCACATAGTAACTTGGTCACAGAGGCACACATTCACACACATTCAGAGAGTTGCTCAGTCACAAAGCCAGAGTTGCACAATCACACACAGTCAGAGAGTTACTCAGTCATGCAGACATGGAGTCACACAGTTTCTGTCTGTTTTCCTTTCTGTCTCTTAGAGACAAAGTATATGCAGTGTGTTGCTGGGTAGAATTAGAGGGAGGGAGGAGGATGGTATCTCTGGGCAGTGAGTCCCGTTCCCATTTAAAACCAAGGAACAGCACACGCTTTTTTAGTGGTAATACAGACTGTCCATGAGAGACGAAATTCAGATGCAGATGGGAAAAAGCATAAAGATGAGATTATGTTTGCCTCAAAAAAGATGCTAGTTCACTCTCAGTTAATGTTTTGCCTCATAATTGAATGTTGCAGGTCAATAAACGAAAAGAATTTCAACAAAAGAATTTGAGCAGCTTGTAGGCTTTTGTATTTGAAGCAGCATCGCCGCATCTGAAGTGCAGCGTGTTCCTCTCCAGTCTGGCACTCTGTTTCAGCAGCAGCTATGATGATTTCAGTTAGCTGGAGGCCCACGGGGAAGTCCTCTGATCATACATGTGGCCTTTACTGCAACAGCAATAAAGCTGTATTCAGAAGCAACCCAGTAATCCTTGGCTAGGTGTAGCCCTAATGCGGGGTGCATCGCAGCATTTCAAACACTGTTTGGTTCATTTGCCACAATAAAAAATGGGACCCACTAACTACAATATTGACATCCTGTTGTTTGGAAATGTCCCAGGGGTGCTCAACCACAGTGCAGTCATATAGAGGGCAGTCATGTAGGTAGCCTTAACCACCTACATTCTAGCCTCTTCCCAATAGACTGTCTCAAGCTTTTTGATTTGTGGTTTGTTATTGAAACTAAGATGGAGGAAGGTTGGCTACCTCAAGCCTAATATTTTTGCATGCTGTTGCCTAATCATTTTAAAATGGCAGTGTTTAATAGGCTGTCAGAGTGATGGACAGTGAAATTAATGATCACGACTCCAGGCATCAGTGTTTGCATTTGTTTAGCCTTCAAAGTGTTGATTCCTGTTTAATTGGTGTTTGGTGAAAATAACTGCGTGGGCATAATGGCCAGGATTATTCATTACTAATTCATGTTTCACCCAAGCAGAAGGTACAGAATCTGTAGTTCAACCAAGTGCAGTCTGGTTCACCATCTTGGGTTTGGGAGAAAAACCTCTGCTCTTACCCTCAAATGGATTTCCTGGAAGAGGTGTTTAAAGTAGCTCTGTGTCAAATGAATGTGCTGGCCTGAATATGTAGTTGTATGTAGCATATTCATGTTTCTGCTGAGCTGAGCCATTTGATAGGAGCACTCTGCTGTAGCTGTTGCTTCCCGTGACCTTCCCTGTGAGATTCAGGTGATCCCCAGAGGTACACAGCAAAGCACAGAGAGCATGAACAGGCAGTGTTTCTATTTGATTATTTTATCCTTCAGAATATAATTTCTGCCCTGTGGTCAGCTCCTCCCTGCAGGTGTGTTGCTTAAGGGTTTGTTGTGAATATGAGAAACTATGCTTTATATCTCCTACTCAGTAGGTGGAAAAAATTGGTAAAACGTAGAACTCCAGATACAGGAACACCCCATCCAGCTTTTAAAATTCCTCAGTCTGCTTAAAAAAAAATCACTGTTGGTTGGACAGACCATATATATACTCAGCAGAGATGTGCCTTTGCCCTGTGAAAACATATGCAGTTTGTGTGCGGCCCATTATGTGGTACCAGCCTGCTGTGGATGCTTGTAGTACAGTTTCCATTTCAGGTGATTTTCTAACAGGAGCAGGTCTGTGGGCTGAAATAATGAGGCCTGTTTGTGGAGTGGCGGCTGAACACCTTCCCCTCATCCATAGTGCATGAGGTGTACCAGGACCTTTCTGATCACTCCTGTGGTGGTGTGGGGCATAGGAGAGAGGATGCTGGGAGCTCACATTCAATTCCCATGATGCACTGCAGGTATATGCAGCAAGCCATATAGCAGCTTGGCAGGGTGTGTTTGAAATATTAAAGTCAGCACATGAAACTACATGTTATGTTTATTTTCACGTGTATACTACTTGTTACAATAACAACAACAACAGTAATAATAATAATAATACTTACAGTTATAATAATAGTAATTATGGTGTGATTTTTTTAAATACATACTTTAATAAAGCATGTATTGCTACGTGTTGAATCCTTTCTAAATTGTGTTCCACTCTATACGATGAAAAGGTCCTATAAAAATGTAAAATTCTGCTTGAACATTGTAGAATTTGGGGTGGCACGTGTCTTTCTTTCCCACCTCCAGTACTGTTGCCTTCATTTAAAGTGAGCGACGCCCTTGAAACAGTCGGGAACAAATTGAGAATGAGCATTGAAACGAGCAAGCTAATGAGGTTAGTCAATAGCAGGCCTGCAGGCTCACCTCCCCTCTGCCGACGGCCCAAGGACAGGCACTTTCGGGGACGTACCGCGCACACTACACGAGACAGCTGGGGTCGTCCCCAAACCTTCGATTAAGCTTTTGGTTGCTGTCCGTGTGTGGCGGGTCTGCAACATTTTTTGTTCAGCTGCTGTGTCCTGGAAGCAGGCTTTTTTAATACACTGAATGCTATGGGACAAGCACAGCTGAGTCGATATTTCTCAGAGCTTCATCGCTTCAGGTGAACATGACAGTCACTTCTCCTAATGTGGAAAACCACATCGCATCACGCCCCACCACCTGGTTCCCCACAAATTGACTTCGCTCCGTCAAAACGTAGTCCACCTATCGGGTAAAGGGAGTCAAAGTCTGTGAGTTTTGATGAGGTCAGGATTAATGTGTGTCCAAGGGCAACTTGAAATAAGGTCTTGGTCCTGTTAGATTCCATGAATTGCCTGTAATGGCCATATAAGGAAGGGCAAGATTCCACTTTCTGTTCAGGGAGTTCAACTGTGACATCCCTACAGCACTAGTGGGTTTTTTGTTGTCTGTTGGTCAGATCACATCTGGTGTTGATTCCTGAAGCTTGTCACTTATAATATTAAACAATAATAAATAACAGATTACACTCAAATTGTGTCTTTAAGGATCTCAAACGTTTTTACTTGATTATATTGGCAAAGGTTGCTGAAAATAAATCTACTGGAAGCTTTTTCAATACAAATATATGGAGCAAGAATGGCTTATGTAAACAGAAGAGTTTAAAAATGTTGGGGTGTTAAGAATTTGCTGACACCCAGTCTAAAATAGCTGATACAGATTAAAGTCCAATCAGTATTGGATTTTTAAGGGCATTTTTGCAGTCTTGTTTTAATATGAGTAGCCATAGGAGATGAATAATGTTATGGATTTTGTTCCATCTTTTTTTAGCCAAGATGGAACATTCTGCCTTCTGGTTCCCTTTAACATTTCAAATCAATTGAAAGCTTGCATTTTTAACGTGAAATACCATACTCAAAAACAGTTGAAATTTTGCCAGAATTTGTTTTAGTCAGGCTGTCTTTGTAAGGTCTCTATTGCCATTAACAATACCATTAATCTGTCTTAGCTCTTAAGTTTTATCAAAGAGTTCTTACCTGTGAAGTTGGTATTCTTTCTCTCTTTCTCTCTCTCTCTCTCTCTCTCTCTCTCTCTCTCTCTCTCTCTCACCTTCTCTCTCTCATGTTGTAGGTAAGTTCTGGTTTTCTTGAACCTGCTGGTTATCATGGAACAATGCATTCACCAGCACAGTGTAACACAAAGCAAGATTTTGCCTTCCCTCCTCATAGTCACCACAAAATATTAAGCAGTAGTCTTATACCAAAATTACCTAACTCATTTTCTAGAACAGTCCATGACAAACTGAGAAAGTGGTGCACTATCTTCAGTGCTGTATAACTTCACTGCCTTGCAGTGGAGCGTGTCTCCTGGCTGAATCGCTGCATGATGTTAAGGGATATGTGCTGCAGTCCTTGCCAGTTAAATACTTAATTAGACAACTGCAGTGCCTAATGTGCACTGTAAAATCTATACTGGCATCCGTCTGGCTGCAAGGGAGGCTGCATCGCTGGGATTTTAAAGGCAAGACACCACTATAAATGGTATCTTTTTGATGCAGATCGTATTGGAATTAGAATGAATGAATTCAACCCTTATTCGAGTAATACATGTATAAAGAGGATGTGGCATCCTCTCCTTCTCCCTCCTGGTTTCTTGCTCTCCCTCTCTCTTTCTGTGCAGTAAGTAGCCCCCAACTTACCACCCCAACAACTCACCCCAGCCTAAACAATAGAATTGAACAAAACAAAAAAAAAAAAACATAATCTCCCTCTTGCTCTCTTCTTTGCTGGATGACATTCAGAATCTCACAGGAGGTGTTTAGGGAGAGGTCTCTGGCACGGGGCTTTGGGAAGCTTCTCCAGCTCAGATGACATGTCCTGTTTGCTGTAATGCGGGTGGAGGCAGAGCGCACAAGAGAGGATTGGAAATTGCAGAAACTGTTGGGCCTCTCTTGGGCTTTCTGTATGAACTGCATGATGTTTCCAGCCGCTCACTGGCAGTGCTGGCACAGCTCTTGTCAGGCCAGGATCACCGGGGGGTGGAACCTGTTGCCGTGTGTGTGTGCACGGCTCAGATTACCTGCTGCCCTTTTCTTTGCAACAAGGCCGCATAAGCAGACATGTTTGGCTGATGGTCCTTGCTCATTTTCACTGCTGCACCCCTCTCTCCGTCTGTATATCCAGTATGTCTAACCACTGTGCTGTTGCCCCCCCGTCTGTGCAGGACCCAGCGGCCTCCTCCACCTCAGAAGGGGACTCGGACACACGGGAGGGCGACTCGGTGGCACTCAACTACAAACCCTCCCCGTTGCAGATGAAAATCGGTGAGTCCTCTTGCGTGACCTCAAAGACCAACCCGTTGCCCATCTCTGTGACTCTCCCTCCCTGTCTATCCATCTGCCCCAGGTCTGGTCCTGCAGCCCTCCAAGGCCTCTGTGCTGCCATGGGTTACAGAGGAACCAACATTCCAAGCACTCTCATTGGCTGAACAGAAGCAGTGTTATGCAGTGGGGCGGGGCTTGATTCCCAGGACAGACACTACTGTTGTGCCCTTGAGCAGTGATTTGCTGCAGTAAATAAATGGCTGCTATGTAAGCCATGAAATGCCTGGACAATAATATCTGCTAAGCAAATAATGTGGTATAATTATATAATTTAGTAATGTGATATAGTGCTTAGTGATGGCAGGCGTGTGACTCAGTAAGAATAGAGAGTTTTCTGGGCATGTGGTTCTATAATCCAGCTGGGGTCAGGGGCTGGTGTTTTCTAATTAAGGAAGCACTGAATCAGTAGAAGTCACGGTGCGGTGTCCTCAGCTTCGGCACCCTGGACAGGGCGGATTGTTCCACCGCAATTTGAGCACGCTCAGATATGCAGTGAAATAGTGTTCTGAGCTGCAGCAGTGCCACAGTGTTAGTGTAAACCGGCAAAATCCATCTTAATATAGGAAATCAAAGCCGCAAGGTGCCCTTGCTCGGGTCCGGCCTCGGGTATGGCATGTGTTGGAAGGTGCTGGGAGGGGTAGGTCATAGAGGGGCTGCTCAGGCCTCAGCAGGGAACACTCCCTTATTTGAAAACAACCCTGCACCTGTTTCTGAGTTCATTTGCATGATACAGCTGCATCTGATGCAATTGCTCTGCCTTTGAGTATTTCATATAAAATAGTTTTAGTCATAATTAAATAAAGGGTGAAAAATAATTTGTATGTAATTAATTTTAAAAAGTGTTTATAAATCTGTTTCTAAATAATCAGTCTCATTTAATCTAGCCTGATCTCTTTGTTAGTTATTTGACGTGAGGCTGCTACATTAAAAAAGTAAAAAGCAGTTTTCTGCAGAAGGGAGATCCTTACTGATATTTCTGAATATTGATGAATGTTAATTATGATTGAGAGACTCAGGTAGGTTGCCTGCCTGCTGTTAATGGCTCACTTACCACCCCTGGATTCTTCTCTTACACATGGCTGCTTTGGTTCGGTTTTGCATTTGCCATAGCTCTAGTGGGACTATAGATTAACATACTCTGCCCACATTCACCTCAGACCTACACAAATACTGTCACCCACAAAATCAAGACCATTTTTAAGTGCTTTATTTACCTGCATACAATAATGATAACAGTGTTAATATCATTGTACTGTATTGTGATGTTCTTTGAGTGGACAGCAGGGCCAGAGGGAATTGCTTTTTCTAAACGGATTTCAAAATGCTAAACAGTTAAAAATACATGTATATGCAAGTGTTAAATATGCATTTACAATACTAATGATAATAATAATACTAATACATGAATATGCAAGAGCTAAATACCAAAAATGCTAATGTGGTCAAACAAAGTGGCTCAACAACAGTATAACACAATAACTTGATCCTTTATCCTGTGTCCTTTGCAATTGTTCTTCCCAGATCCTTCAGATCCTGGTCTTATTCAATGCATTTTGTACATAGAATTATGTTCATAGAACACCCTATTGGCTGTGATGTTATGCTGGTGGGAGGAGACAAAAGTCAGGTGATGTCTAAGGCTCTGTTCTTTTCTGTGATTGGCAGAGAAACAGAGGGAGCTGGCCAGGAAGGGCTCACTGAAGAATGGAAATGTGGGAAGCCCAGTTAACCAGCAACCCAAGAAGAACAACGTGATGGCCAGGACACGGTGAGACCACTCACGCTCCCTTCATTTTGGAGTCTTATTTTAGACTTTAAACGATTTTAAACGAAATACTGATTTTGAATAGCTCTTTGTTGTGAATCAAGTACATGTCAGCATAATTTTGTCCATCCATTTCAGAAAATTGCTATGACGATGTCAGTTGAGCTAGAGAAACAGGAAAAAAGCGGAAAACCACAATGTAGATGAATGTTCTACGTTAGAATCCAATGTCTATTAGTTTGCAAAATTTAATTTGGAACACTTAAATCTGACTCCTTTTGTCACCCTTTCACACCGTTATTCCTTCCTCTGTTTTTCTACTTCCTTTCTCTCCTTCTTCACTCCTTTATCTCCTTCCTCTCTCCCTCCCTCTCTCTCCCTCCCCCTCTCTCTGTCCTTCTCTGCCACAGGTTGGTTGTTCCCAATAAAGGCTACTCCTCTTTAGACCAGAGTCCGGATGAGAAACCTTTGGTAGCACTGGACACAGATAGGTAGGAGAGCCCTTTCAGAGTTTGCCACCCCAGCCCCCAGCCCCCACCCCCCACCCCCTGCCTTTCATCAGAACCATAAGTTGTATCTTACCCAATCAAACTCGAACCTGGAACTGCGACCAAAGATTCACACCACTGCAATATGGCTGTAGACATTAAGAACGTCCTTGCGACACAAAACATTGAAGTATCTCTCCAGTGTGATCTCCAATGATTAAATTTCATTTTCCCGTTGGATAGCCTTCCCCTGTGAACGCTGTGAACCGTGCATTGAAGGAAGCCCTAGTGAATGCAGGAGAGAGAATGTGCTGCCAGCTATAGAGGCCCGGCTCGTATGTGGATACTCCAGCTCTTTAGATGCACAGGCTGGTGTTTCATCACACCCTCTTAACTCGCTAATTACAAAATGCAAATGGCTGCATAGGTGCCCGTGGTTCTACCCCAGGGAGAGCTTGGCCAGCGATCAGGTAATTAGCAATTCATCATTGTTCTGATTACATCTGAGCTGTGATACAGGGGGGACTGGTTTTTATCATATACAGAGTCAGATAAGATTAGCTTCTGATGCTACCAGGAGTACCCCTTTGGGGAGATGCTCTGTAAATTGCATATTTTACTTGATCCGGACATTTGCATCTTTATAAGAGTTTCTGGATGGCAGGACTCCCTTGTTGATGAAAGGGGGGATAAAAAACAAAGCAGTGAACGGAATGCTCCATTTGATCAGAATAGTTCAGACTAAAGTGCGTTCAAAGTTAAATAGAAGTCAGTCCTGCGTTTCTTTCCTATGGGTTTCACCCCGTGTCTTCCTTTGTGTTCTCTGTGCATTGTACAGTAGAACACCAATAACTCTCAGGCCAAGACCCACCTGCATATTCTTGCTCTTAAAGATAACGTTTGGCTGGAGGCAAAGGATACACTGTTCCTTTCCCCTGAAGCCTTGCTCTGCTCTGTGTGGTGAACAGTGATGGAAGAAAAGTGTTTGTCTCTATAATTGTATCCACCGCTATATGCAGCATGGCACACTGTCCATCTCAGAATGAAAGCATGTAACGGTCTCTCCCAGCAGTGAGCAAGAAGCATGCTCGACCTACAGGAGTTAGAAGCGGTGTTGCTCAGCACCCAGTACAGAGCAGACCCACCCTGGGGAGGGGAAGTGCTTGGTCTCTGGTGTTAACTAAGCACATTCCTTGAGAAAGTCCAAAATAAGCTCGTCGAGGGAGACTTCCTGCTCCTTCCTGTTTAAGCACTCATAGAGTGGCAGACTGTGAAGTCTGAACCCTGTGGTCTGCCATTGGTTTACGGTGGGGGCGTGGCATAGGATGGCTAAGAGCTTGATTGGACAGCAATTGGATGGTGAGGCACAGACCAGAGAGCATCGGCCAATCAGTGGAGAATAGTGTAATGGTGCCAGGGTCGCTCAGGCTTGGGATTAACAGGTGGGATTCAGGCTGGAGAAAGCTGTGTTGCTGTGTTGTCTACTCTCTGCGTGTTACTCTGTGACAGATGTGTCAGTCAGCACTTTCTCCCGGCTGTCTGGCCTGCGTCGCTCTCTAGCGAAGTTACGTCATCATACAACATGTTACAGAATTCACACACACACAAATACACATACAAATACACACACGCACACACTACATATACACATGCACACACGAGTATTGTATTAGGTTGTACGTATTTGTAAGTGGTAACAGGATCTCTCTGGCTCCATCATCAGTGTTCCCTGTGAAAATTCAACCCTGCTGAAATGCAAACTCTGATTATTAGATTCACCTGTGGACTGCTAGTTACTGACCACTATCATTGGCCTTCTCATTCATTCACCAGCTTTGCTTTAAAGTGCAGTACCTGGCCCTACCACTGTGTGCTGCTCTCACATGCAGACGTCTCACTGTCCCTGCTCTTGCCTTTCAGCGATGATGACTTTGACATGTCCAGATATTCCTCGTCAGGATACTCCTCGGCCGAGGTGAGATGTCTGAGGGACCAGGTACCTATACACCCCGGCCTACATCACTTACATCAGCACATTACACCTGTGACCTCATAAGGACAGGGTACCACCACCATTCATGCCAATACCACTTACCTGTACATACAAGTGACATCTATAAACTTACATGCCCAGTGCATGGCCGCCATCAAGGTTAACATCACTTATCTTTGATAAGTTATACCTGTAGCCTTATGTCCAGTGTAGGCAGGCTTACCCCTCATGGTTTAATTGAAAATATTTCTTCATTCTTCATGATGTTTAAGTAGGGAAATTGGCTTGTAATTTTGATTCTTTATGATGCGTCACCCCGTATGTATAATGATGATGAATAACCACTGTGATTATAATGAGAATTTCCCCAAGTGTGAAAGCAGTAATGCTAATATTGATGTTAGCACTGAAATGTCCTACATTACATTGATTCTTGTGTAATAGGTATGATGTGCACTCTAGTGTGAGAGCATTAAAATTAAAATTAATGAATGGTATTGATCATAACGGCAGCTTAGTAACATCAGTTCTCGCCTTTTCTGTCCCTGCAGCAGATAAACCAAGACCTGAACATTCAGCTGCTCAAAGATGGCTATCGGCTGGATGAAATCCCTGATGACGAAGACCTCGACCTCATCCCCCCCAAATCGGTCAACCCCACCTGCATGTGCTGCCAGGCCACGTCCTCCACTGCCTGTCAGATCCAGTAGCCCCCCAGGGCCCCCTCCCAACTCTCATCTCTCTGCCTGTCTGCAGTGAGTTCTGTTTGCTTCTAGAGGGCGAAAGAGAGCAATGATATAAAAAAAAATAATAATAATGTAATGGTGATGATGATGATGATAAAAAGACAGGCAAAAATGTTAAATATCAATACTTAAAAAGGAGAAAAAAAAAGTAAAAAATTTAAAAAGGAAAACGAAACGGCCACTGCTTCCTCCTATGGTAGGACATGTATATGTACACTCTGTGTTTCAGAGATGGGAGGAACCAAACTGAAGGCCACCTTGGTGCCACCCCTTTGCCAACAATGTGACATTACACATGAAAAAGGTCAAGAACTAAGTAAAGTTTTAGTTGAGTCAAAGCTAGAAAGGAAAAAAAGAAAAATGACAATTTTCTGGTGCAGTTGCTCACATGGCAACAGCTACCCTGTCCACTGAAAAGACTTTGCTTCCATGTTTTTGGTTTGTTTGGTTTCTTTTTTGTCTTTGAAAATATTGTACAATTGTATATGTTGAAGATATAATTTCTTTAAAAAACAGACAGAATGAGAGGATAGGTATGAGGGAACACTATAAGAAAAGCATGAGAAATGGGGCAAACGCAACTGAAGGCTGACCCTGCCTATTTCCTGCGAATTGTGGGAGATATTGGGAATTCAGCTCTTCTGTCTGCCTCTGAAAGCAGTTCTGTAGCACACTCATGGGACATGCACTTAGCAGCGTTCCGAACGTCACACATTCTTGTTCATTGTTTTTTTTTCTATAATGCTTTAAGGTATTTTATTGATCTGTGACAGATTGTTCTGAGACAAAGGGACTGTAAAGTAAATGAAGTATAATCTGGATTCATTTCTGGGCATTTTCAGATTTTCCCAGTGTCCGTGAAAATAATTAATTGAACATGTTCTATCTAATGTCTGGTATGTTGTACTAAATGGACACATTCACACACACAACCACACAAAAACACACACAGGGATTTTGATGTTCTACAGTTTTTTTTTATTAAGTTAAAGCAGCGTGATTGAGAGAGAATGTACATAGTGCAGAATTTATTCATGGCATTTTATTGTTTTTTGTGTTTTTTTTTTTTTTACATTGGACTCCAAAAAACATGTGGGGGCATCATAAATATACCGGTATTCTTGAAGTCACTGTGAAAGGACAGGAACTGAGAAACCTTGTAGGGTTTGAACATTTCAGTGTGGTTTTGAGAAAAAATAGGAAACAACAACAAAACATTGTGTACAACATTGCATGCTGTGTTGTAGCGCAAATGAAGAACAAGCTGCTATTTTCAAACATCAAACATGAAAATCTTAGAATTCTTTCCATCAGTAAATATTTTTGCGCTCATCTGGGTGCCAGTGAAACATTGCCTACACAGTACAGGACACACTGTGAATTGCACAACCGAGACAGATTGGCAGCTTCTGATCTGTGAGCCCACTGATTGGGATGGTATAGATTACAAGTGGAACAGCATAGGAAACCTCTAAAAGCGTTTTTTCTGTAGGTTGTGTCTCATCTCACCCCCTACAAAGCATAGCACTTGTGTCCATGATGAAAGGGAGTAGTCAGTTTGGGTCAGGGCTCATAACTTGAAAGGTTGCTGGTTCAATTCCCTGCTGGGGCAGTGCTGCTGTACCCTTGGGCAAGGTACTTACCCCAGAATTGCCACAGTAAATATTCAGTTGTAATATCCACATGCAAAAATTTTTTATCCTGTGCGCCCTCTGTCTGTTACTGTCCACCACTTTCACTGCCTGGAGTCCACCTCACAACACACACACACACACAAACAATAGGACAAGACAGGAATGGTCAGTACAGAAAGGGAAGTGTAAAATGTAAATGATTTTTGACATATATATTTACTGTATATGCAATGAGTTTGTTACCCTTGTTTTTTTCCTGTTAAATTTCAATCAGATACAGTACATAGCACCGTTTGTCTGATTCCAAATGGATGTGGTTTCTTTGGTTCAGTATGTTTGAAGCAAATACCCTCATCAAATTCTGGGCAGGTCAATCCCGGCCATTTGAAAGCTTCTGCACTTTAGGAGAGGTTTAGATGTTTAGTTACAGGTGTTTTTCCTCCCTAGGTATTCTGTCAGACTCATTAAAATCCCTGCTGCAGTCTAGAGTCATAAGACGAAGGTTTTGGTCCATGCATGATTGACAAGGAAAAGCATTGGCAACATCACAGATTTCCGTTTTTCCTCTGAAATTATCACAAAACTTTGTTACTGTATATTACACTCCTGTATGTATGATTTAGGTTAATGTATATATTTCAAGGATCTTTTGATCTTGAATTCTGAAAAAAAGATAGAAAAAACTTAGGAATACAAAACACATTTCCTGTTCTTTTTGATATTCAACTTGGGAAAGGAAAAAAATAAGTAAACAAACAGATCACTAGTGCAGTTGTAATCTCATTGTAATCCAGGTCTTTCAGGTACCATCCCCTTCTCAGTTTTGCCTCACTGATTTTCCATAATGCAGTGTGTCTGACAGGAATATCGATTAGAGAAACGAGTGGTAGAAAAGTGAGTCTTGATGATGGGTGGAGTCCCCATGTAGAGTGCTGCCTGTTGGAGCCAATCAGTTGACTTTGCGATCAAGGGCAGAGCACTGTGATTGGTTCAAGTCTGTGATAACTTGATAGTCCCACCCATTTGGAGTGTTCATGAAGCAGTCCTATCGCTGAGAACACCTCAAGCCACCTCGATCTCTCTGCACTAATTTTACAGACACCTGCAGATTCGGTGTATTGCCATGTTGTCCTTTTTTATTTCAACTACTAAAAGTATACAAGCACACACCAGTTGTTCGGATTAATTGGAAGGGTTTTTTGTTTTGTTTTGTTTTATTTTCATTTTACAATATAACTCTCCCTCTGCTGTCATCTCACTTCTAGAACACTAATAAATGTGCTTTCATTTAGTTATTTATTTTTTATTTTAATCTCAACGCACTTGCTCACAGCTTTGAATAAGTTTGCAATTAGAGTATGCCTTAAGTGATGAGTTTTACAGAACTTATATTTATTGCCAGTGGTATGTTTTAATTTATTTGAAAGTTATATGAAAAGTATGCATTTTTTTAAACATAGAAACACACCAATTTTTTATTCTTATTATTATTATTATGATTATGAAGATGTAAACATTTCCATGCCAGTATTTAACAATGTTATTGTTCTGTGTAGTGTAACATATCAATAAACTCAAGACAAGTGGAAATGTCAGACTGTGTCCGTCTCAGTTTGTACACCAAACCATACAGCAGGATCAGTACTGATAAATACAGCAGTGCATTCTAGTCAGAAGTCAGAGTCCTAGTCAGAACAATTCTAATATTTAATCATTAAAAGTCAAGTTTATTTTTAAAACACATTAACAACTCCCTCTGTTATTTCAAACTTAAACATAATTTGTCATAAATTAGACCCACTCAGGTCTGACCCAGGTGACCCGATATGATATTAGTCAGTTAAAAGGTATTTTCAAATGTATTTACAATAGATTTATACATTTGATGCATAAATTAAGATTTGTCACTGACCCTGTGAAGCTGACATCCAAGTCTGTTGGCCTTTAGTTGATCATGTCAGCAACATTTTGGCTGATACGGGTGTATGTATTTGTGATTTTCCTAAGCCGACAGCTACTGTACGTGAGGTCCACAGGTGACGGGGATGGCATCTTCAGACCTGTCCCTGAGTGATTCTTCCTGTGTCTTTCCATTTGGTCAAACCTTGGGTGTGTCGGGCCAGGAAAGGGCTGCTGGGTATGAAATTTTTGCCCACCATTAAAGGAAACCCGAGCCAGCCTTTCCATAATGCATTGGGATGAAGAATGTATGACGGCCTGAGGCACTTTACATGCAGCACGCTGAGAAAAGCTGGGCTTTGATATTCCTCTTGTTCTTGGAATGGTATTCACTGCATGAAAATCAGAAGTCCCTGCATGTATGGATCGGATCCCAAATTGCAGTCCATGTTCCATCTGACCACAATACTCTTGAGTTTTGTTTGTCTTTTAATCCTTACATGTTGTAAGCACATTATAATGTAACACACAAAAAATAAGTGCATTTCTCAAAGTTGTGGACAAGGTGTGTTACGGTGCCAAGTCATTGAGTATAATCACCTATACTCAAATGCAAAATACTACCTCAATGATTGCAATCTGTCAGCATTGGCATATAATTCTCAGCAACACTTTTGGTGTTTGGTGGTAGTAATAAAATAACCATAAACAGGATCATAACCTTGATGACAATTATGGTCACAGTTGTTGTAATGATAATTAAGCACACTGTGAGCATTTTTGAATCCACTAAAACAACACTGAGGGGAATGGGATGCTGGATAATTGCTCTTTAATGAAAATGGAATTGAGAACACAAGCTGAGAACACAAGCTAATGGAAGGGAGGGAGAAGTGTCACCTGCTCCCTGCCATGCCTCTTTCCCTCTCACCATTTCTCTCTCTTTCTCTCCCTCCCTGGGGGGCTTGACATCAGAGCAGATGTCTGTGAGCACAAATTCAATCAACCACTAAACAAACAGGTAAATAAAATATGTGCTCCCGGAAGCTTTGCCCCTCTTGTTGTTTGCAGAAAAGGGGGTAAGGTATTGGGCTCACTGTCTAAAGCAGGATTCATACCTTCTTTCTGTCCTGAAGCTCTTTTACAGACAATAGGAATAATCACACTTTGTGATGTCATTCACTACTGAGTCACACTTTCACTTTCAACATTTTCTTGCTGCTTTTTTAATTGGAGAATTTAGAATATGTACCTGACTATTGAGCATGTCTGCATCCAGCACTTCAGTTACAGTGTTGTTTTTTGAGAATGGCAGCTGATGCACTTAGAGATAAAAGAATGCCTCTCATAAAAGTTACTGCCATAGAGGAATATTGGTTCCAGTCATTTTCTTCCATGTAAAAGCTGTAAATCCTTGACATTTATTTGGTGATGTTGTACTTTAAGTAACAGTGTAGGAGTTCCTTCAGTCCTGAAGGACTGCACTGTGTGGTGTTGCTGGTCGCTGTCCAGCACTGAGACACAGACATGAAAGATTTTTATACAACACCCCCTCCCCACCCACCTCAATGTTGTTGATGAAGCCAAAAGCCAAATCAAATCTTTAAACTGAAGTAAGAACATCTCTCTTCATTCTCCTTCTTCAGAACTGGCACTGTCCAAATTCCTGGGTGCCACAGCTCCTGTTTTCATAGTTAGCATCTTCTTTATTCCACTAGGTGAGGAAGGGACAGGATCCCTTTTGTTTTTGTAAATGGCACCTCTCAAAGCTCTCTCCATAAGACTGGGAAAGGTCCATGAACACAGGGACAGTGTAGAAGGTTTGTGTGGCTTGGTGTGACAAGTTTCTTTGTCTTGTCTCATGGATTTGGATCAGTGGAAGGCTGACTGCAGCCTGAAACCAGCCTAATCTGCCCTCCAAAGTGACAGCTTTCACTGCTTAACAGTAATCAAGCACGCAGTCACTTCCCTTAAAACTGAGCCACAGCTGAAGATGTTATTCTTCTATTTATGGTCATACAGTTCTGACTGCTATCACTCCTTCTAAGATCAGCGTGGTGTGTAATACTCTGTCATGACTTCTGTTACGATCATATGAGTTCTGTGGTAAGAAAAATAAGTACGCATTCTGCGTTTCTGCCACTAGAGGGCAGAGGTAGCAATCTGCTGAAGACTGATGCTGCTGAGAGTGAGAGAGAGCACTTGGTTGTGTGAACGAAAGCAATTTACATGCAATTTGAGGAGACAAGCCTATGCAGTCTTATAAAGTTGTCAGTTGATAAGAGCAAGCAACAATGTGTTCACACATATATATACACAAACATACACACACACACACATTTTCTTAAGGTAATTTATGCTGTATAGCCCCTTTTTAACAGCCTTTGATAATCTCAGGACTGCATGGACATGTGTGGTCAACTCCACACTCGCTGTGCTTGTGTCTCCACAAAAATCACAAGCCATTTTGCATTTTGCCATACAATCAGCTGCTATTTCCCAGTCAGCTGTGGTTTTTGTTGTTGTTGTGAGGGGTGAGGGACACAAAGGACATCATTGTCACGTATCTGAGGTTAAGCAGTGTCACATGAGGAGTTTTAGCAGGCTGACAGCTTGCTTCTGTATCTACCACATAGCTCATCTTTGTTCATGCCTCATCCATGGCAAACCACCATAGTAATATTGAAAGTTTCCACAAGGCCTATCCACTTTGCCTTCAATCTACTTGTGTTGACAGCACAACTTGTCCTGATTCAATATATCAGAATTACTTTCTCATAAATGTATCTCAGCTTCCACAAATATAGGGTCATGTTTTATTTTACTTTAAAAAAGACATGGTCTGTAAGGATGTGAATGGGAATTCTGCTCTACTTATCAAATCTCTGTAGAACGTTGAACGAGTGGCTCAGTCACTAAGGCACTCATGAGCAAACGATGAGCCCTACAGCCCACATTAGATCCCAGTCCCGGGAAACAAATTATCCAAGTGTAAGGATTGGACTGTCGGCTTGTCTATGGACCAGAGCACCGTGACGTCGGCTTGAAGTAGTTTTGGCGGACACGCCCCGTTTTGGGGGAAAACAAGGAGGTAAAATTGACTGGTGGCAAATAGGAGATAGAGGTTTACACCATACCTAAAAGTTCCTGTGTTGTGTCCTGCACCATCAACGGAAAAACACACCCACACATTCGTTTCTCCTTACTACCGAGTAGGGAAAGGGAGGGCAAAAGACGGATTTTATGTCTTCAGGCTATTCGGAGGGAGGGCCCCGACGGAAACCTATGGGACCCCGATAGCCCCGTTCGGCTAAAACGACACTGACCACCAATACCGCGAAGTTTATCTAAATACCAGCATGTGTCATCAGCCGCCAAAGTACTAATTTAACTCTCCTGATATGTCATTGCAAGTATACCTTTACCGTTTTTTGTTTTTTTAAATTATTTTCATGTATTTCCTTGTCAAACACCTGCGAACTCCATTAGCCGCCATTCAAATTCAAAGGCTTGTTTTCCCCCAAGAAGGGGTGGTAACCACACCGCGGCATGAACGTTCCGGGATGATTTTTCTGGTCTATTTCCCCCTCTTTCCGCTCTCTGGCACCCTGGGGCTTGCCTCGATTAAAACGAACAGAGCTGTTCTCATCGTCCAATCACTGCTTACGTCTCTGTAGTGCATGATGGGACTTGTAGTGTAAAAAAATAACCGTTGACAAGTTTGCGAGTTTGTCGGAGGATTGTATTCGTCTTGCTTCAGTGCTCCTGCTCAATTGTCGATGTTGTCTTGCTGAGATGAGCTTTATGTGCAATTGGAAATTCCAAAAAAGTGTTCTATAAAGGAGAAAAAAAATTGACTGTGGCAGGAAGAAACAAACTACAGTATGGTAAATTCCAAAGGACGCTTATGTTACATGACATTAGCCTATTAGCATTTATCGGACGCTCTTTTCCACAGCAGCTTGCATGGTTACAGTTTTTTACGTGTTACCCATTTTTACAGCGGGATATTTATGGAGGCAATTCTGGGTTAAGCAGGCTACCTCATCCATGGGTACAACAGCAGTGCCCTAAGTCGAGAGTTGAACGGCATCTTTTCAGTTACGAGGCTTGCTTCTTACCACCATGCTACACTGTCGCCATAAAGTTTTCAGCTAGAGTTAATTTTGTTTTCCTAAGCTTTGTGAAATCACGCATTCGACAACCTGTGTGGGTATATGAGCGACAATTAAGCAAACGAGGTCAGGCGGAAGTATCCCAGTTGTAGCCACAAAACTGTCTTCCCATACCGGGAGTCGAACCCGGGCCGCCTGGGTGAAAACCAGGAATCCTAACCGCTAGACCATATGGGAGATGTTAAGAGTCAGTCAAATTATTTTTTTCGTCATGTCTATTAAGAAATATAGTTATTGTCTGCGTCTTCAATTCGTCAGTACATACTGGTAATGACATAATGACTCGATTACCTCAGTGGAATGAGGATGATCTGCTATTAAGGGTGGAGGAAAATGGTCGCATGTAATTATACATACCTAAGTGACAATTACCTTATAGCAGAGTCTGCTAAGCAGACAATATGCAGACCAACTGCAATGTTCAAAGATGACTGTGTTACTGTGCTCTTTACCGTAAGCTTGGCAGTATAGCTAGTGAAGAGCGGGTGAGGAGAATGTATATGTCAGACAACAGCCTGACAGGCAAATGAAAATATAATATAGAATGTCTCGTAAACTACTTAGATATTATTACAGTCGCTACCCCTACCACGTCTCGAAAATCGTTAATTGAATAATGGCATTTTTCAATTAAATTTAAGTCCTTGTTATTTAGCCCTGCTTACAAAAAATGCCATCATGAACAGAATAAAACAATAAATGTATTGCATATTTCCGAATTGCATTCTGTTTATTCTAACAAATTATATGACGACTTACTCACGATTTCATTTATTTATTTATTTTCTAAAACTGCAATTCCCATAAAGGAAATAATTTCCGGTATTTCATTTGAGTGACACCTACAGGGTACAATCATCAATCGAATTTTCTGTCACGTGGTGTTGCCAATTTAATAGAGGCGGACTTCACACTGTTCGTGTGAAGCGCACTGAGGCAGTTGAAGGTGGTGAGTAGTGTCGCGCTCTTTGTTCATTTTTCTTCACTTTCGTTTTTTCGGGTATTGGTTTCTATCCATAAAATCCAAACGAATGTGTCCAGATACCTTATGTCGCAGCAAAATAATGTGTTCGACAAACCGTGTAAGGTCGGGTGTTTGTACTAGCTAGCTTCCCAAGGTAACTTCTGTGTCCGGAGCGGAAAAACCGAGACGCCGCAGCAGTGAATACTCGAGCTCACGAAGGAGGGGTTAAGGTTGTCATTCTTGTATAAAGAGCAGGTTTTCTGCGTAGTTTTATCAGGAATAATGGTCCGTCAGCCTAAACTGTGAATTATGAGGAAGTCTGTTACGTGTCTTGGTCCATAAAACATGAGTTCCATAAATGTTTTTTTTTTTTTCTTTTCAGATAACTGCTTATCTTCATGTAAAACCTGCACGTATACTGGGATACCCTTCTTCGTTAAGATAAGCAACAAATTCCAAACTGACAAATTCCAAAGAATTCTTTATAAAGTAGAAATGGCTTTATAACTAAAATGTTGTTTTTTAAACAGTTATATGACTGTCACTGTACTGTTTAAATTAACTTAAAGTATGTTGTTGAGCATCTTGAAATGTACATGTCTTTTCAATTTGCCCAACGCCAGTAGTGGGTGTGTGGCTTCGGACGTTCTGTGTCCAAACGCAAATCGTGATTAAAGTACGGACATACTGTATGTCACATCGTATTTTGGAAAAAAATGGGGTGTTTCACAATTAGATTGTTTGCAGTTTGAGTATAACAATATGGCTAGCTTACCCTTGGAGATAAAGTGATCATCAGCAAAAGTTAAACCTCAATAGAACCCAGTAGGAACTGAAACCTGTTTATGACTGTTAACACCCTTCATATATACAACACATGAGTTGGTTAACTTATTTTGGCAGCATGTGATTTTTCATGTGCTAGGCCAGTGTGTGCTGAAGTTTAATAAATCGTGAATGCTGTTCGTATCAAGAGGACAGCTACAATCAGTAGTATTCCTCACCCTGTCCCTTTCCCAGTATGGATTCTTTCAACCAAGGCTCTCAAAGTGTCTGACTGTCAGAGATTTTCTCACCTCATCTACAACTAACTAATGAAGTCCAGTGTGGCAGTTAACATTAGCTTCAGCTCTATGCTTGTTGCATTTTTTTTCCATAAAGCAATACTTGGTAATGTTGTGTTTACACGTAGGCCTATAGTATTAATATGACAGGGATTGCTTTCTTGTCTTCAAACTCCAAACTCTCTGGGAATATCAGATCTCAGTGCCCAGTGAAGCTGGACATCCTTTCCTCAAAAGGACAGTTCTCTTGCTTCATTTTTGCACAATATCAGTATTTCTATAAATAGATTTCTTGTCTGAACAAGAACAGAGACTGTGGCACATTATTTCAAGACGGGTGCTGGACATCGTCTAGTCATTGTTACATGGATAAATTAACTTAATCGTGTGTCCATAATTGGACCATTCTGATGATATATTGATTGTTTGACAATGTCACAATGGCTGTGTCAAATTCAGTACCTGGTTTTACTCTGGAAGTGTGTGACTATGAGCTATTCTTGCTTATTCTATGCATGGCTGTAAACGGTATACACCTACACTAAGATCATGGGGTTCACAAGCGCCTCTCTGCCCTACTTTGTGTGTGTGCGCTCATGTGCGTGTGCGCGTGTGTGTGTGTGTGTGTGTGTGTGTGTGTGTGTGTGTGTGTGTGTAGTTTTTCACTCATAATGCCTATTATGGTATGCTGCTACAGTAACAGTCAGCACAGTATTTTCAGGTAATGGATACTCTAGACTCCCTAGCTAACTATTTCAACCCACCATCCTGTGTCTAACAAGTTAGCAAGTTATCTAATTACATAGGTGAACAGTATACATAGTGCACCTTTTCAGATAGGTGTCTGTTTAACTGGAAAGCTGGAATTGTAGCTTTCATGGACTGTAACTGCTATATTTAAGGTGTTGCATTAAGCATGCACATATATGTAATATGAAAGGTAATGTATGTGATGATGAAATCATAACCCTTAGATTATTGTTAGATTATTCTTTGGGCTTCTAAATGGTCTATTTTCCCTGTGAATTTGGTTTTCCCTCCAACAGAAATAAAATGCACAGCAAGATGGTTACATGAAATATGTACAATAAACTGTCAATTAGTGTAAATGCAGTTGCCATCACTGACTTTGTGTATAGCTGGCATTGAATACCCAGACCAACAGGAAGACCTGTCTGAATTAAGGCATTTGAGCTAATTCTAGCTTTGAATTCCCTAAGCGAGCTTTCTGTATCCCTCTTATCTTTGTGCAGTGCTGGAGTCTGTGGGGATCCTTGTCTACAGCCTGTCTGGTCCAAGTTGTGTCATTCTCGGGTCTATTTGTGGGCAGCTCTTAGCCATGGTATGGTTTTGCAGACCCCCATATTAGGTAGCACTCAAGCCCGGCCTCTGTGTTGGGTGTTATTAAGACATGCTGACAAGATGATTTTGTGGTGCCTGTTTCAACTGATAAATGCATGACATTGAAACGGATGAGATAAGGGCTAGGCCTACACTCTGTTAGCAGTCCAGAAAACTGCTCTCTGCTTCTGTGCATACCAGTGACGTGGTATACTGTATCTCTAAGAACCATCTGTGATCTGTGCACAGGTGTAAAAGGGGTTTTCAAAGTCCAAAAATTTGTCATTGTGCAGAGAATTTGGGTCTTTTTAGATTTTACATCAACGGTTTGAAAAGGCACTGCATAATGTCAGATTTGGTAACATTTTTTGATTAGATGAATTGTGTAAATGTTAAATGAGCATGTTGATTTTTACCAGGTTTTGTCTTTTCTTCTTTCTTTTTTAGAGTAAGTGAAAACCTGAGCGTGAATCACTTTACGTCCAAAGTTGCAGGAAGATGGAGTGGACTTGTGCAGAGAAGAACAGGAAGTCAATGTAAAGAGAAAGAAGGCATAGACAAAACCCTCCTTCCTGTTATTGCTCTCGAAAAAAATTGCACAGAAAGTCCCAGCAACGCAGCCTAATGCTGTACACAACCGCATTGCCTCATGCTCCTCTGTAACTTCTGAAAAAGCACTGGCTGAACAACTCTACAAGAGAAAGTAGGACAAAACAACCAAAAAAAAGGCAGCCGTCAGCAGCATGTATCAGGTGGTACCGGGCGGTGCCGACGGCACCACTCTGGGCGGTGCGGCGCCGATGAAGAAGAAGATGGACAGGGAAGGGCGGCAGCTGATGATGGCGAGCATGCTGGGCATGGTGCTGGTGATAGCGGCGGTGGTCGCCTGGTGCTACTACACCAGCTCCCTGCGCAAGGCCGACATACTGAAGACCGGGCTGCTGGACCTCAACAAGGACGGCTTCGTCATCCACAACCAGGCCGGGGACATCGTCTTCCAAATGGCCTTCAGGTCTGTTTGCTGGGACTAATTATCCCCTCTTCGTCCCTCCAGCTGTACCCCGTCTCTGTCTCCATCCCTCTCATTGTTTTTGACTCTTCCATTACATTACGTTATTGTCATTTAGCAAACACTCTTATGCAGAGCTCCTAACATAGGTTACAGTTTTGCCTATTTATACAGGTTCATATTTACTGAGGCAATTGTGGGTTAAGTATCTTGCCCAAGAAAAAACCAGCAATGCCGCAGCGGGGAATTGAATCAGTGACCTTTTGGTTAGAAGCCCTGTTCCGTTCCAGTACACTACACTGCTGCCTGCAAAGCCATTTGCGGGTGCTGCATTTGCTTAATTTTGTCTATAAGCTGGGTTGCTTTTTATCTTGTCTCATTCTTAAAAAAATTTGTAACAAATGTCACACACGGGTCCGGCAGCTTGTTGTGGCTTGTAATAAGTTGTATATTAGCTTTTTTCCCCCAACTAAACAAAACTCAAAATTAGTACTGGTCAGGAAATCAAAAATGGTAAAGTTGTGACAGTGTTAAAATGCTATTGATATTTAAACACTTCATGTTATTTTGAACTACTGCCAAATTATCCTTGTTATCATTTTGTTCCCTTTATTTAGCGAAGCTTTATTACCAACAATGCAAACATAAGCTTAACAAGCCCAAAGGTGACTTGCATTGAATTTGTTTTGCTTTGTTGTGTTCTTCCTCTCTCGTCTCGTCAGGTCAGGGACTCTGGACCTGGATTCCTGCTCGAAGGAGGCGGAGATCGTGAGCTGCGACCGCTCAGAGGCGGGGAAGCTGAACTTCTTCATCCAGACGGTCAGGCCCAAAGACACGGTCATGTGCTACCGCGTACGCTGGGAGGAGCTGGAGAGCGAGCGGCCCGTGGAGCACGCCATGGCGTACAACGGCTCGCACTGGTACGGCGGGGCGGAGACCAGCGCCCAGCACTGGCCCATCTCCATCAGCGGGAGGCAGGCGCCGAAGCCCTTCATCACCAGCGACATCTACGCCAACCGCGACGACTTCGGCGGCATCCTGGAGCGCTACTGGCTCTCGTCGAACGCCACCGCCATCAAGATCAACGACTCGGTCCCCTTCCACCTGGGCTGGGACGACGGCGAGAAGACCATGCGCTTTCAGGCCAGGTATCAGGACAGCCCGTACAAGCCTGATCCCGGGCAACCGCCCTACGCTGAGCTCAGCTACCGGGTGTGCGTCGGCCATGACGTCACCTCCATTCACAAGTACATGGTGCGGCGCTACTTCAACAAGCCCAACAAGGTGCCCTCCGAGGTCGTCTTCCGCCACCCCATCTGGTCCACCTGGGCCATGTACAAGACCGAGATCGACGAGGAGAAGCTGCTGACGTACGCTGCCAACATCCGCAAGTATGGCTTCAACTGCAGCCACCTGGAGCTGGATGACCGCTACACCACTGGCTACGGCGAGTTCGACTTCGACCCGGTCAAGTTCCCCAACGCCTCGTCCATGTTCCAGAAGCTGAAGGCGGACGGCTTCCTGGTCTCCCTCTGGACGCACCCTTTCGTCAACTACGACTCGGCGAACTTCGGCGTGGGCATGGAGAAGGGGCTGTTCGTGCGGGAGCCCGCGGGTCAGCTGCCGGCGCTGGTGAGCTGGTGGAACGGCGTCGGCGCCGTCCTGGACTTCACCAACCCGGACGCCCGCGACTGGTACTCCTCCCACCTCCGCGCCCTCAAGTCCAAGTACGGCGGCGTGGTCTCGTTCAAGTTCGACGCCGGCGAGACGAGCTACCTCCCGCAGCAGTTCAGCACCCTGCTCCCGCTGCGCGACCCCAGCACCTACACGCGCCGCTACACCGAGATGGCCATCCCCTTCTACGAGCGTGCCGAGCTGCGCGTGGGCTACCAGTCGCAGAACATCTCCTGCTTCTTCCGCATCATCGACCGCGACTCCGTCTGGGGCTACGAGCTGGGCCTCAAGTCCATCATCCCCACCGTGCTCACCATCAGCATCCTGGGATACCAGTTCATCCTGCCGGACATGATCGGCGGCAACGTCTACCCCAACCGCACCCACGGCGGCCAGCAGCTGCCCGACCGCGAGCTCTACATCCGCTGGCTGGAGCTGTCGGCCTTCATGCCCGCCATGCGCTTCTCCATCCCGCCCTGGGAGTACGACGCCGAGGTCATCCACATCGCCCAGAGCTTCGCCGCCCTGCACGAGACCCTGGTGGCCCCGCGGGTCCTGGAGCTGGCCAGCGAGGTGCTCAACACGGGCGACCCCATCATCCGCCCGCTGTGGTGGATCGCCACCGATGACGAGGCGGCGTACAAGATAGACTCCCAGTTCCTCATCGGGGACGACCTCATGGTGGCGCCGGTGCTGGAGCCCGGCAAGCAGGAGAGGGACATCTACCTCCCCGCCGGGCGATGGCGCAGCTACAAGGGGGAATATTTCGACAAAGGCCCCATGCACCTCACCGACTACCACGTCGATTTGGATGAGATTGCATATTTCGTGTGGATCCAAGAATCAGGAAAATAGCACACTGCTGGATATGATTGCAGGCTACACCACATTTCCACAGTATATATTTTAATTAACAATGCACACGGGTAAAGACAGATGGGTACAAATTAAGGATTTAATTTGCAAATATTGCAACAGGCCAGCTGGCAGAAAAATTTGCCCACTCGAAATTGTAATTTGTGTAATATTTGCTTGACAGTACCTCAAACAGAAGCCTGCCCTGATCTGTCTGTGGGCACCTAACTGCTCTTCCTGTTTCATCCACATGATGTTATCGTGCCTTCGCCATAGGTGTTGTACAGCACTGAGCTGTTCAAACAGCCATCTCACATCACGCCTTTGCTAAGTCAATATCAGTGTCTTCACACAGTCTGTAGGTTGGGCTTTCGAATCCATGCTGCACGTGACACGTCTGGAATGAACGCAGGCGTCTGGAGCACGGGGCCGTCTGTATGCTTACACTTTGAATGTGTGCCTCCAACTCACTTCTTCAGGCGCTGGTTTGGAACAATTTCTGGGAGCCGATAAAGCTTCAATAACAACTTGCAGCACAAGTCGTGTTTTACATATCACATTGATTGAGCAACATTTTGTCATGATTAGTATTTTGGTGCACAGATTCATCACACTGGGGAGAGGTCATGCTGGTCTGTGTGTTGGTTTTACGGGTATGCCTTAGTCACATGTGACTTTGAAGCTTGTTGGCAGGGATTTCAGGTGTTTTTTTTTTTCTCCTTAATGTCTAGGTAATTTAGTTATTTAGTCCAGTGTAGCACAATTGCAGCCTGGGAGAAAAAGGGATAACATGAATATTTTTGTTGAACCCAATGTTAATATAAAATACAGAGTGTTCCAAATTCTTACAATGTAATGTAAGAATTGCTCTTTTTTGTTTTGTTTTTGTTTGGTTTTTGTTCTTCTTTGAATTCACCAGTATCCTAGGCAGTGGTCCCACTGATGATTGTTTGAATGAGGAAAACCTGAAATGCATTGGTTCTTTATGGCCAAAACTCAACTAACTTGTCAGGTAATGACTACATGGTGCATCTCCTAACTTTAGGTATAGAGTTACATTGTGCATGTGCAGTAAGCAGTTGAATGAAACAGGCAGACCACCAAAACAAATCCTCATTCAGTGACTATAAGCCATACCCTCAGGTGCTCTATCATATAATCTTGTTATTGGTTGCATTTGCTATCCTATAACAGGGTAACATGTGGTAATGTTGCATAAGCTTTAACTTATCCCAAAGCGTGTATCCCGCAACAAAAATAAACAAAGAGCAGGGTAACTATTGCATTATAAACCTAAGAGGTATCTGAGCTCTGAAGTGCCACTGTGATTTGAAAGGATTAGAAGAAATTGTGTACACAGAAAAATGTATTTCATAAACCCATTGGAGGGATCTGTCATAAAAAGAGGTAATCATGGGTGTGTATGGTGTGCCTGGAACTCGAGACACAACAGTTCCCCTTCTCTGTTTACGCCATGTAACTGCTGAGTGACAAAGCTATTGATGTCCTGCATTAGCCTTGCTGCAGGTGAGCTTCTTGAATTGCCCTCTCCATCCGTCCTAGTATTCCGTTTCATATTCTGCTAGGGAAAGGCTAATTGGCTTCTGCGTATGAGGTTATGAATGAAGAACTTGTGAACAGCTTTCAGTCACAGAGTGAAGATGAGGATGATGTGTATATCATACATACATAAACACATGAGGTGATATTCATTAGCTGAATGCCAGGTCTTTTGCTTAACCCACGTGTGTCAGTGTTGCAGCTGCACTACAATATGGGGTATGTTCTTTTTGGTTTGCAGATGAAGCACAAAGATATGACTTTTGGTGATCAGTGTCATTCATATAATGAAGCACAAGAATTCAGTAATAAGTGTGTAAAATATTGCCATGTAAATTATCATAAACATATTGAATGTCAGCAATATTTTTGTTATCCAGCAAATTGAGATGAATGTTGGTTTTAAAAAGTCAGGTAGAATTAAGCCAGTGACCTGTGCTTTGCACTTTAAAGGAATGCACAAAAAAAGTTCAGTTGAATTGGGATTGGATAGTTGTTTGTTAAATACGTGTTAGTGTGAGCATTTGACCAGCAGTGGAGGTTCTTTGGAACACTTGAAAGGGATGAGCCAGTCCATAGTGATGGATTGTTATACCCCAATCCTTTGTTTGAATATCAGTATGATATTTGTGGTGTTGTCACATTATGATTAAGATTCAGAGTCCAGCCTGACTGGCTCTATAAGCTCCTTGTACTATGGCCACTGTCCTTGCATTCTCATGCCAGATCGATACATTCCACACCACTGTTTGCTGTAGTAGAAGGCCTAGGGTAACCTTTCACTTTGCTGTCTTTGTGTATGTGTGCACATATAACTGTGTGTGTGTGCGTGCATGCTTGGCTCCTTTCTATGTCTGTTCCCATGTGTTCTTGCTTGTGTGTCTGAGTCTCTGTGTATTTATGCATTGGTGTGCGTGCTTGCAGGTGTGTATTTGAGTGAGTGAATCCTCGTGACATTTGCGTGTGTGTGTGTGAGAGAGAGACGGACGCTGGCATGTGTGCAGTGCTGTCATCACTCCTCTACAGGCTGTGCCCTTGCTCCCTCAGAACCACTGCGGTTATTTTTGCTCCTCTTGCAGGAGCACTGGCCGCGTGTTGATCCTTTGGCCATTTGCCTCTTTCCTGTTTTTTCCTCCTTTCAAAGTTGAAAGCATTGCATGTTGCTGGATAACAATTGTTCTAGAGGTAATCCCTATTGTATCACGAGGTTCTGGGAAAAAGTACAAAGGTTGGAAGTTTGATAAGAGGGGAGGGTGGGTTTGGGGGGAGGGGGCGTATGTTTTTCGGGCACATCTAGAGCGCTGGCCTTTCAAACCAAAGCCATCCTGGTTCAAATGGATTTGTTTTCCAGACCTCATGCAGTACCCTGCGTTTAGTGAATTATAGCCTGCAATGCTAGGCAGTGCTGTTACATACAGGCTCAGACCGTGTGACTATATCATTATCATTAATATTATAGTTCTTGCACAAGAGCCCCCTCCCCTGCCCTCTAGAATGTAATTGCCCCTGCTGGTGCTGGTTACACATTAAACTCATGGCAAAGCAGACCAGGCTGAACGTGCTCTGAATGTAGGTGGAAACTACTGATAATGCTGTATGTGTGGGAGTATTGCGTATGCGTGTGCATGGGCAACAAGCATTGCAATATACCACAATACTGTACACTCCACACCAGCAGAGGGCAGCATGTCCCTTGCAGAGAGAGCTCCTTTCGTCATATTGGGTCAATGGAAGGACCATCTTTGTGCTGTGATACAGGAGCGGGTCTGTTGAATGTACAGCACTTTGTGGGCATTTGCCAAGACCATAGCTTTTTCTAGACGGGAAGAGCTTATTGCATATTGTATGCATGCATGCAAAATTTTCTATTTCCAGTGTGGGCATTCATCTGCAGTTGTTTCAAGTGTAACAAACCATACATTTCTCTGATTTTAAGAACGGAACAAAACTAAAAAACTAGCAGAGACATTCATTCCTACAGCAAATGAAAAAAGGACATTGAGGTATGTCCCTGTCCCATGTTTGCCCCTGTCATAACATGCGATTGTGTAGGTAATGCAGGCCCTTTTTGCTGTGTGGGAAGGTGATACAATCCAGAGAATACTGGAAACCTTTTCTTCAGTGCCAATCTTTCTGCATTAGGGTGACAGAACAAAGCACACATACATTTTATTTTCTCTAGAATTCTGTAGTAGTAGTTGTTTCCAGAAACCTCTGTTCTGGAGTGCCAAATTGTGTGAGAAAATGCCTTTTATTTTCTGCAGTTCCATTCCACTGATGTGCCAGTTTATTGCAGGATGCACCATTCAGATCATGCTCCTGTTCATATCTCGTCCTTTATTGTTTGTAAGGAAAACTTGCTGAAAGTAGGAATTCTGTTAATGTTCTTGGACAGTGCCTTTTTAGTTTTATCCAGGATTTTTTTTTTCCTAAGGATGTTGAAATATTCACTTGCCATTCTTATAAGCCTTAATGTTGGATCAGTGCTTGTTTTGCTGTGTGACAATTGGTCACTGTAGTGACTTTATCCATTAAAAGCTTGGTGTATTTTCAGTTCATTTCTAATTTCTGTACTGAAACATAAAAATGTGATTAGTCAAAATAAGATTTAACAAATGCACCTTAATTTCCATACCAGCAAAACCTGATTAACATTGCTTCAGTGTTGCAGCAACATTGTGACAGTGTTGTGCGCTGGCAAGGATGGACTACTCAGCACAGTAAGCTTAAGGACGAAGTCTTCCTACTGACATCTTGCAAAAACTTTGATGTCAACTATAGAATACACATAAATGCACAGTTTATAAAGGAAATCCATTGTAATCATAGCATGGTTGTGTTCCGGTCAGATCAGTGTGTAACTCTCACAGTTTGCCAGCATGTGGGTGGAGTTTCTTTTCACTGCCTCTCTGCCAAAGGGCCTGAGCACTCCAACACTAATCTCCACTCAGGTAACTCTGCCACCTGGGGACACCTGCAGACACCTGGGGACACCTGCTCTGATGCCTCCTTGATGCCAGTTGGGAGCCACTGCAGCTCCATGTAATTGCATGGAGCTGCATGACTTGTAGTTCAGCACCAAGAACCTGATATGTCTGTCTGTCTGTCTTGTCTTTTTCCCTGTACAGCTTAGCTGAGCCTTAATAATCATGTCTACCATTAAGAGCTCATGTGGCTAAAAGAATCCAGCAAAAATGGTCAACATTCAGATAAAGTGAGGCATTAAGATTTGGACTGAAAAAGAGAATGGGTCATTATTTAAATAATCTGTTAGTAATGTAATGTATCCTTAAACATTTGGTTGGCCTGATGCTGCTCAGCTTCTTGACTAAATTGACATAAATTGTTTGTAGAGGTGATGGAGGGACTTCGTACAACATTGAAAGCAATACTCTGAAAATGTGGAACAGATGAATTGATGTATGATTTGTCTGCTATGCTGTCAGTGTAATAATTCACAAACCTTTTGACCCTCAGGTGTACTGTATCTCACATTTGCACTGATTTTGTTGTCTTTTGAAGCTTGATTTTAGCTGCCGGTGTAATCAGAAACTGGGAGTACTGACAGAAGTGTGCTTGGTGGTGTGTCTGTCCTTTGTGATTAGTGTGATCCTGGATCATTGCTTTGATTTTATGAGCACGTTCACTGTTTTTCATTTTTGTGTTGGGTCTGTTGTTTGGCTTTGTTCACTCACAGCAGTTGGAAATAAACTAAATAAGTGAATAAACTAATTCTGGTGAAGATTTAATCATTTATTTTAGTGTTCCATCTACCTGTAGAGTTCAGCATAGACACAAGTTGTGTTGTACTGTGTGTATATTGTTTTACATACTGCATGTCACTACTTACTCAGAGTACATTTTGGGAGGAGTGACCAAATAACTAAAATGTGGCACTTTTGCATTGCTTTCTTTCACTAGAATGGCTGTTACAGTGGAGTATGTTGGTGTGTGTATGAAGCACTTTGCCTACCAAGGATATATTTTGTATTTGAGTACATTTTTCCAGTTGCATTAATAGATCTGAAATTTTCACTCACCGTGGAGAAAAACGTAATTTGCTTTAATTTGTTTCTCAGTGTTCAACAAAGTTGACGATGAGATTTAATACTCCCCTCCCCTTCCATGAACCCACTGCATGATGAAGATGTTTCATCAGTCTGTACTGTAACTGAATTCTTTAAAAAGCAACTATGTAGCGCCCCCTAGTGGAAATAAGTCACTTTGCCATTTGTATCTCAACTTGTGCTCCCCGATGAGCTTGTGCTGGGTTTAGGTAGAGGAGATTATTGAATAGATTATTAAAAGAGATCTCCTGTGAGTCAGCGTAAACAATGTTAGATGTCCTAACTCAAAAACATGTGCCCCCTGACTTCCACAAAGGACACTTTGCCTGCTCCACAGAGGGGAGGGTGGAGGATCCTGAAACAAAGGCTGTGTCCAAAAAAGTGCTTGATCCAACGTGTATCCATTCCACGGTTCCTCTGTGACCCAGAGTTAGAACTGGTTCCCCTGGTTCACCTTAAGGACAAGTAAGATGATATCCTCCTCAGCAGAAGGAGAATGTGTTAATGTAACATCAGGAAAGTTTTTTAAGGTTCTGATACAAATCATCACATGTTACATTACATACATTTTTATATTGTTGTGATGGCATAAACAGTCACTACAGAAATATTAAAATATACACAACAAAGGCAGTCACAGTATAAATAAAGTTTATTTTTACAACAATTGCATGCATTGTATATCTTTTTCACTCTGAATAGTCTGTAAATGGGTGATGTAATATTTTAAATCTTCCTTAAAAACTCTGACTTGGCTTTTTATACTAAATTTTATTTAAGGGATGAAACATTTTGCTAGGAATTTAACCATATATTTCATGTTGAATCAAATCTGCCCTGAAGAGGGAAAGAATTCTTGTTAAATGTCATTGTGATATTGCTGAAGTTAAGCTGAACAAGAATGTTCCATTGTATGAGAGAGCTCCATCTATTCCGCCTTGCCTTGATGAGTGTCACAGAGGAATCGAGGGAGAGTTATGCGGACTCATCTCTAAATTATTGGGATGCACCCAAAGGCTGTGTTTCCCACCCTCTAACTGAGAATGAGTGCACACACCTGCACCTTCATTCAACACACTCTCCCCAGGTAGGATTTCTTAAGTTAAATGCCAACCACACCTGTTCACATTGATCCTGTGCAATGCTTTTTCCTCATTGGCTGTAAAAGTCAACTCCAGTACCTCTGATGGGAGCACAGACACAGGCATATTCTACTAGAAATGTTTTATACTAATAAAAACGCATTGTAAAAATGATTGAAAATAACATGTTGTAGACGTCTCATGACTAAACAAATATCCAACAGGTTCCAGGGCCATGTCTATCTTGTACTGTGCCCTCAAGGGGCAATGATAGCCATAATTACATCCTTTGATGAGTGATTTATGCTGGCCTCCATTGAGCCTGCCTCCAAGCACAGTGGCCATGTCTCTCAATAGTTATTCTTTCTGAAATTGATCCGTTCCATCGGCCTGCGCAGAGAACAGACACACGCATATTGATTACCTGTCTGAGTTTGTTTCCAAGAAATCAATGCTATGTGTAAGTTTACTGGTTTTCTGTTGACTGTTATTTTTTATTCTTTAGGAGCATGGGCAGTGTTAAGTGACAGCTTTCTCAGTCCTATGAGGGAAAAATGCAGTGACAGCTTAGATCATGTGTTGTTGTACAGACCAATGAGCATCAATTGGATGGAGTGAATTACAGTGCATAGCAGTCAGAGTCAGATAGGTAATCAATTACAGAGAGAGACAGAAAAAAGCCTGTGAGGTGAACACTGTGAACCCCTGTTTTATTTTTGGGAGATTACGCTGAAAACAGTCATGGCATTTTGAAATGTGAATTGAATTGAACTGAAATGAAATTCTGCACAAGCCCTGCTTATTTCTTCTTGTAGATTGACCTCCGAGTTGATCTGGGCTGAATCATTGACAATACTTTTCACTGTTCCCTCTGCTTTCCCTTTTATATCAACATCTGTGCTGTGTGTACATATTTATGGTCTTTATATAAAATAGCCCCTGGTGACTAGTAAACACACATTGGAGCCATACTCATGGCTTCCACAAGAGGGCACTGTTGACCCACTTGGCTTACGGTTTGTCCAAACACAGCCCACTCCACACATGCCATGAAGGAAGGCCTCCTGTGAGCAGCTAAGGGGAAACATTAAGCAAAGTGTCACAGCGGTGCTGACGGGGAGGGCGACATCCACAGCCAGACAGACTCCTCTGTGAAATGTAGCGTGCCGTTTTTTTTTGCCTATTGAACTCACCCCCGAGGAGATTGAAATGACTCTGGGAACTGTTACGGGGCTCTGGGTAACCGACGCCCCGCCGAGCTCGCGGCAGATGGCGGCATGACTCACCGATTCGATTGAACGCTGCGTTCGATCCATCTGACAGCATCTGCTGCGGGGAGAGCTTACAGGAGGGTAATGGGTGAGGTCAGGACCGGCGCGGATCACTTCATGGCTGCGGGCCTCAGTAGAATCACTCCCCATGGAGGCCCACAGCGTTATTGCATCGATGTAGGTGAAGATGGACGCCCGCGAAGATTTCAGATGTCAGTCAATCCCTCAGGCCACAAAAAAGACCAGGGTGTTGGAACGGACTGGCTTTCTTGTACATGCTTTTGGAAGAGCGGTTCCATACCTGTGGCTTTCATTTGCAGGCCCCACAGCTCAGCATGTATGCACAGTGCCCGGCATAGTTATGCATAACCCTAACTCAACAGAGCAAAAACATGCATCCCGAAAGTAAGGGGTTCATATTTAGTCACAGATTTAACTAATCTTTAGCACAAAGTCTAACAAAACAAATGTACATCAACAGTCTGCTCATTGGAGGTTCAATGGCTGGGTCTGGAGAAGCAATGCAATATGTATTTTTATTTCCTCTGGGATATGAGAAAATATTGAGGGTGCTATATGTTCTGATAGCTTGGTACATTGCAGGTGCCAGTTCAAGGAATGTCACACCAGCATTTTCTGAGCATTTGGTAAAATATGGACTCTCATGCTCTCCTCTCTGCTTGAGGAAGCTATGTAACTTTAGATGTAAGACCTCGTGCAGAGAATTCAGACTTGATTCAGTGGAGGCAATGAAACCACAGCCCTGTTTTAGCCACTGAAAAAGTCTGCTGTTCCCATCCCAGCATTTTCAGTTTGGTGCTTTAATGGTCTCTGGTGGGGAAAAAAGGTAGTGCTGATTGCTAATAGCGAAACCTGTTTGGTGACCTGTGAAACGGTGAAGCGGTGACCTGTCCGCTAGTGGTGAAACCTACTGCCTATACGCAAAGCCTGCATCCTGCACAGTGTTGCAGAATGAAAGCGTTATCATTTTCGGATGGAGGGGAAGTGGCATCGGAACCGATGCCTTTAGTGCAACCGTCATGGTAGTGTCACAATCAGCTGAGCCACTCACTGCTGCCCCCATCGCTCCCCCTTTGATCAGTGCAACCCGGTTTGAATCAGCAATGACAGAATTTGGCTACTGGAGACACACTTCAGTCCATATTGGAACATGTGGATCATTACCCCTGAAATCTATTGCGTTATTACCTCTAAAATCCTATTACCCATGTTCATGTGGATGGCAAAAATTCCATTCTTTCCACCTCGTGGGCCAATTTTCCTGAGGGGCAAGTGAACATTGGGGGACCGTGGGTGGACAAGAAGTGGTTGCTGGGTAACCAAAAGGTTGTGTGTTTGCTCTGAAATGATCTTCGGTTGTGCTGTCCCATGATCATCCCTACTGAATAGTGCATTAAAGTAGAATTTGAAATAAATTTTAATTCCAATTGCAAGTTTTTTCCTGCCATGGTGATATTCTTGGGCGAGTGCTGAAATCAGTGCACTTGGATATTATCATGTAGCCGACCTCCCTGCATGAATCTTGAACTGAAATGTAGCATCAGGACTGAGCAAGGGCTGAATGAGTTTGTATGTCCTACCAGGCTATACAGTTCAGGACAAACAACTGAGCAAGCACTGTGCATGTTGTCTGTGGCTTCTTTTTGTGTCCTTTTGCTGTTACTACAGGAGACCCTAACTCATTGGGAGTCGGTGAATCAGTTAGGGGCACTTTGTGAGTTTTATTCTTCACTACTCACAGTCTTATTGACTTTGCCTTTCCAAGGGAATTATTCATATCAGTTTTTTATTTATTTCTGGTATAGATTTCTGTCTTTGCTTAAATAAAGTCCCACCCACATAGGCATAGAATAAATAGGGAAGGAAGTCAAAAGGCAGGGAGAGGGACCAGCACTCAAACTAACGCAGAAAATCAATTAATGCTTTATTTCTCCAAGTTGACTGTGTGTGAAAGTTCATCTCAAAAATACTTCAGAATTAACTGTGATTGCCTATCTTTCTTTGGATGACTGTCTTAAGAAGTTGTCTCCCTTAAGAACTAGGCTCGCTAGAACACAGGAAATTGGAGTGTGTGTGTGTGTGTGTGTGTGTGTGTGTGTGTGTGTGTGTGTGGGCACATGTTTATGCCCTGCTATTTCAGACACCGTGTTTTAGGCCTGACAAATTCCCTGTCATGCCGCCAGGGGCGACAGGGCTTGAAGGCACAGGAGTGAATGTTTCCCATTTTGCTCATAAACTGCCACACTCTTCCCATCATGCCGCTTTCCCCTCACCTGCAAGCAAGCCAGTCGTCACAAAGTAATTACGGGACTATCGACTGGCTGGCAATTAAGTTCCTCCTTTTTTTCTCACTGTTTATTTTGCAGTCCGGACACGGAGAGGAACACGCACTGTCAAACTAACACACTAAATCCCCAGGAATTTTTTGGTTAAATATTATTTCCACATGTTAATTCTCAGATTATGACAAATGTTAATTTTTGCCTCCATGCTGCCTGCAAATCTCCTTAGCAGTGCAGCCAGGGGATCAGCTGGAATTCAGTCTCATCACCTCTTTGCTGGAACTGCTCTAAGTGCACCTTTACACACATCACTGCAAAGGCACAGTTAAGCAATGCCTTTTCCCTCCCAATGCGTGAAGTCTCCTTTTAACTTTAAAATGTACCCTGGATTATAGAGCTTAATCTGGCTGCACTCAGCCCCACTGTGTTACGTTCCACTAATTAAGTTATATGTGTTGCCCCCAAGTCAGATGTCTACCAAACACATACAATAAAAATATGTAATCATAATATACAGTATATTGTGTTTGTAATGGCTGTGTGAGGCCTACAGCAGATCAAAACATGAACAGTAATTCAAACCGCATTTGATTGCAAGTGAATCCTATCTGTGAATGGTACCTGCTGAACAATCTGAGGCAAAAGATGAAGGTGTGAGGTGTATTTTAGTGAATGTATCTGACTTTAGAGAGGTGCTCAGTTTATAAAAATTCCTCTTGCCTCCACTGGCATCAGTTGCAGCATGTGCAGACATGAGACCAATACAAAGTACAGAAGGTACAGCAAGTGGCCGCAGTGAGATCGATTTGATGGAATGTCTCTGTGGGAACGTACCACCAGAACAGACACTCAATATTAACTCTAACTCACTCTTTTTTGTACTCCAATATTTGCCTCTTCGTGGATTTTCTTCATTGATGATATCTTCATCTTCCTCTTTATGTGTTTCTTTTTTGACTTCACCTACCTCTTCTGCATCGTTTACTTCGAGGTAGTAAATTATTGCTGCCTTCTGTCTCTGGCTGGATCAGACTGAGAGGGTCTCTTGCTCAGACAGGTGGTTCAGTGTAGTAGGCCGAGGGGGCAGGCAGCAGGTGGCTGGCTAATGGAGCGGAACATGAGCACTAACCTGGACACAGTGGTGGGGCTGCAGAGCTGAAAGGAGTGTTCTGTCACTCTGAGGGCCTGATCTGACTGCAACCTGACCAGAGTCCTCTGTCCCTCCTCTCCTCACCCTGAGAGCATTAGAGCACCAGGCAGTTAAAACCTCCCCCTTTACTCTTTCCTCAAACATTTATTCCTTTGTTTTTCTTGTCTTTCACAAACACAACGAGTCAAATCCGTGCTGTGCCACACCCCTTCCCCCTTCCCCACCCCGCGCGCGCACGCACGCACGCACGCACACACACACACACACGTTATATCATGAATGTTCACCCGTCGGTACTTCTGACCGACATTTTTTTCCTCATCAATACACTTCGCAAAAATCTGCTGTGATTACCTCGTTAGTCTTTCGGCATGCTCTGTGCTTCTGGAACATGAAAGAGCGAAAGCAATCACGAAAAACAGGTCGATATCCCACTGTCCTTCGTAACAAAATATCGCCTTAAATGTACCAATAACAGCGAGGGAAGCGTATCGATTCGCGACGCCCCCCGAATGTGTAGGGACTGTCGATACTTTTAAATTGCTCCCTAAGCGGTCTGAAAGTGCAACGCAACTCGCGACAGCACGTACTCCTCCCGCTGTTAAACTGCTCTCTCTCGGAGCGCAAAACTAAGTTACACGGAGTCATCAAATATTCAGCGGCAGTGCATATCCTCAGCACCACATCTTCGGATGCGGGAGACTAGTGAAACGGGTTAGACCAGCAAATGAATGTTTAACAGAGGTACAAAATGGGAAATAAAACCTCGAGTGTTTCACCCGTTTGCTTCTCTCCGCATATTTCGTTCAGCCTATTTGCTTACTGAAGGATAGACACAGTGCATTTGTGAATAAAAGTCACTAGCATTTTAATTTGAATAAAATTTCATGGGCTACTAGTTACACCGAGCACGAGTTTCCTTTTCGTCCTTACCTCAACCAAAACGTGTGTCAAAATACTGTGAGCATCATTTACTATACATTTACTATACACATACACACACATTTACTGTGTGTGTATGTGTACGTATCACACACATACATACAGCAGTGTTTCTCAACCTACTCCTGGCGGCACCCTGTCCTGCATATCTTCTATCTATCCTTGCTGCTTGATTAAATCAGCTGTTCTCAGCTGATAAAATGTGCCACTGATGAGTACAGTCAGGCAGGTAGAGCAATTATAGATAGAAGATATGCAGGACAGGGTGCCGCCAGGAGTAGGGTTGAGAAACACTGCATACAGTACATATGCTTATATAAGAAGCTACTGGAGTGATGACTTCAGAGAGTGGGGCAGTTCTCATTCACACCTGAAGATGGCATTGTCTACCATGGAATGTTTGGCATTAAACACATCTAACAGAGTGGCGGTTGATGGAAAATTATATTCGTTGAACATGATGATATGTGAAATTTGGAATCACAGAGAAAGACGATAAGTTTTTTCAGTGTGGTAGAGGTAAAGGGTGCCCCCGAGCACTGATCCGGTATCAGCTAAACCACACGTTGCCCTAACCTCAAAATATTCTAAATCTAATCCAAACTCATCCAGCACCAGTACTCAGTGACACCCTGTGAAGCTGCAAATGTCAGTGTATTACAAACGCAGTGGATGATACAAGATTACATTCATGGTTCTTATTTGGTGCTTTATTTCCCTGTGTGAAGCCTCACTGGCAAGCCCCTGAACTGGTGTTGCTTCTCTATTGGCATGCCTAACACGACTTAACAAAAGTTAACAGCGGGTATAATAACTTCCGACAGTGGGAGAGAGGATGGTGTTAGAGGATTGGTGTGTGTGTGTGTGTGTGTGTGTGTGTGTGTGTGTGTGTGTTCCCCTGCAGGGGCATGTTTGCATATGTGTGTGTGTGTGTGTGTTTGTTTGAGTAAATGTAACAAATTTCAGTTTCACTGTGTTTTCAGTCAGGGCCCAGAGTCCCTATTATACCTCATTACCATGGTGGAGTGACTTAAGGATTCATATCAATTGTGACGGGAACAGAGGTGAGGCATGGGGTTGTGCAATAAAATGACAAACATGTAATATGAAAAAGGACTTTTGTGACAGGTATGCACTGCACACATGGCACAAAGCAACAAAAAACAGAAAGTAAAAAAGAAAACAAATCTTAATTCTATTTGGAGCCTTCCAACACCTCCCTCCGTCCCCCTCTATTACTGGCCAGCTAAGCAGGGTCCCAGTGCAGCAAACAAATCCAAATGAGCAGACAAGAGCAAAGTCAAACACAATCCAACAATCCAGGATCAAACACCAATGCAGCTTCTCACACAAAATTATTCAGTACACAGATTTAATTGTCAGCTCAGGCCAAAAACTACTCACTTCCTCCACACTTTTACCTCAATGGTCCTTCACTTCCATTGAGAGATTGGGGAGATTGAAATAAACCAGGGGAGAGTTCACTGGCAACAGGTGTGTGACTATGGGATAGCTGGAAGATGTGGCCTGGCTCCAGTCTGACAGGGAATAGAGCCACTCTGCAGGCACATAGCATCCTTCCACCATCACTCCCTGGTGCCATTACACCAAATAACATCTTTTGTCAGATATTTCCATGAGTTTATTTTGATTGGCTTTTGCAGGGGGTCAGAGAATATTGATTGACACTGGTCAATGTTATGGTGGTGTTTGCTGGTCTCCCCAAAGCCACCATTTTGGTCAATGCCGTTATCACCTTTTAGTGACAGTGACGTCTGTTTGCTGGCATCCTCCTCCTCAGGCTTCAGATGTCTTTATCAGCAGTCAGCTCTTGTGCCAGCGATTCCATCTTAATGACAAAGCTTTTCAGGTTTTTCTCTGATGGCCGCAGATGTAATGATGCATGTTGCCTCTCCACCAGGTGTTCATAAGCAGGGTGTCCATTTGTGATGTATTCATCTGCAGCGGAGCCTAACAAATATAGTTGTCTCTCTATCGCTCTCCCTCTGTCATTTTTTTTATCCCTGCCCCTCTCTCTTTTCTGTTTCTCCCGCCACACTCTCTTTTTTGTATATCATAATTATGTACGATAGTGATCACAACACCACATTTTCTTACACAGTGCAGTATACCATTTTATTGTGTGGCTGAATGAGATGTTTTTAAGTTCAGTAGGTTGAAATGGGGTTAGACACTACTGTTGGTAATGAGTCAGACCTCGGGGTTAGTGTGGTTATTTCTGCAGGAAACCTCGAACAAAGGGGCCAAGCTTTGGTGCTGTATAGGTGTGGGTGATACCTCACCCACCAGTAACTTGGTGGGTGGTGTACCTGCCATCCAATAAATTTGCAAGGATCTGCCACCAATAGCATCCTGTAAGCAATTCTCTACACAGGAATGAGGATAATTCTGGATTTATTGCCTTCAGTATAAAATGTGAAACAAAGACAGCAAATATGGCAACAAACACTTTTCAAAAGTTCTTTACCTGTTTGTCTGCCCTTTATCATCAAGCCAAATTATGTTGAGTATTGTACATTTATTATTTACAATCACAGCTAACTTATTCATGAATATGCTATTGTAACACACAAACAAAAATTCTGTTGAAAGTGATACATTCATTTTATGTACCAAAATGTATTAAAAACACTGCAATGACTATAACAGGCATATCTCTTTAATATTACCTCCTCTCAGCCTTCTCCGTGCTCCAACTTGAATCAACAAAACTAGAAGTTTGTCTTAATTAATACATGTCTCAGACTGAAGAGCATGCTATCATTCTCTTATCCCCACAACTCTGACCTGAGCTACTGTTGAGCTCATAATAATGTTGTTTTATGAGAGTGATGTCTCATTTATCGGGGTGTAATGTAACAGAAGAAAGCTACAGGCGGTGTAATTAAACTCATGTTGTCAGTGGGAGGTGTTTGTTTCTATCTTGCGCATGCATTTTTAATCACAGCTTCCCAGGCTAGTTTTCAAAGTCTCTTTTGTAATAACTGACTGTCGGACTATTAATTGGCTCAATATAAAGCATCCAGAAAACTATAGGGGACCGTGGTGCTGATCAGTGGGATGCTGGGGGAATTATCTGCAGGGCCTGTGATCTGATGATTAATGATACACAACACCCTCTCCTGGTGAAATGTAATTGTCATGTTAACAGATGCTAACCTCCTGCTTTGGATAACCACAAGGTGGTTTCCATCGGCAAGTCTGCGAACCAGTTTAACCTCGGCCGTTGCTCTAGACTGGATCAACACTGCCTTTCAGTCTTGAAGACTAAACCTCACAGACGCCAACACCTGTCTCAGTCTGTAGGGCTAAATCTCACAGACAGTAACATCTGTCTGTCTATCTCAAGGACTAAACCTCACAGACGTTAACATCTGTCGGTCAATCTGCGGAGCTAATCCTCACAGAGTCAGAACGCACTGACCCTGACAGCTGTCTGTCGGTTTCAGGGGCTGAAGCCTGCAGATCGGCGGTGCTGCAGCTGCGGGCTCAGGCAGCTCGTCCTCAGTCAGGTGGAGATGAAGGGCTCTCTGTCACTCCGTCGGCAGTTCGATGGCTGCGATTGGTGTGAGGACAGCGGCAGTCATTAACCAGGGAGGCAGGATGATAAACGACTTCATTTACAGGCAAGTCCTGAGGAGCTCGGTGACCTCAGCTCACATACTACGCGTGCAGACGTACGTCTGTAACCTATGTAAGTCGCTTTGGATAAATGCGTCTGCCAAATGAATAAATGTAAATGTACGTACAACACGCAAACATATGCATACACACACACACACACACACACTCTCCTTAATCTCGCCATTCCTTTTCTGAGTAGAGCAGAGGGGGGGGGTCGGTTACTCAGCAGATTCTGATGCCGACGGCAAAGTGCCGGCCACCGGGAGATGAAGCGGGCGGAGGCAGCCACGTCCAGGGACTCGGCAGCGTGGTGCGAACGCTGACGGAAACAGGGCCTCATCAATCAGGTGGGGGGCTCACCAGCCGCGTGTTCCCCCCATCATCCCTCATTGTGTCCAGGCACCGCTCTCCACCGCTGCCCCCCTCGCCCGGCTCCCACGGCAACCTCCCCATCAGCAGCCGGGCTGCGCCGACACCTCCGCCGCCGCCGCCATCACTCTTACTGGCAGCTGGAGGCTGCCGCTGCTTCAGGTGCAACTCCTTATAAAGCGGCGCACCCTGTCAACGCTGGGGCTACGCGGCTGAAATTCGCTGTGTCACATGTGAGTATTCAGAGACACCTCTAGCACAACATCACAGGGGACCAGCATGGCTTCAGTGCAACGTGTATTAGCGCAGTGCCTGCTCATTACCCTCTCGCACTGAACACAGTTCGAAGTTGGACTCTGGAGGCTGTGCTATTTTCACCTTGAAATAAAAGCTGCACGAGGGCCCGACAAGAACGTTGAAAAAAAAAAAAATGTAGTACGCAAAACCTGCGCTCTCTCACGTGGAAGAGAGTGCTTAAACACTGCACGCGCAGAGGCTTGTGTCAGCATGTCAGCAGAGCCTATTGGGTAATCTGTCAGGCTCGTTACTCACAGTGCCTTTTGATATTTACTGTTGGCATGACAACACACAAAAGGCTCGCCGTAAACGCTACGCATATAAAGAGGACGCACAGCCACATCTGTGATAAATAAAGGCAATGAATAAACGTGTTCTCTGAGCAATCCTCTGCGATCCCTGACAGGCTAATTGAATGCACTTAAAAGGACTTTTTGCTGAGCATGGTAACTGTGGAAAGGTCCATCAGAGCCATTCTGACGGGCCCTTCAATTTTGAAACCAGGCAGCTGTTGAGAGCAGATATAATGTGTGCCTGAAAAAACACACTGAGGTGACGCACTTGATTGATGGGTGCAGGTGTCGTGTAATAATGCTATTTACACATAACCTTCGCGCTGTGAGCGATTGAGGTCCCTGATCCATTGTTTCAGAATGCATTCTTTCTCCACCCCCTGTGATTGGCTGTCATTCATTGATCAATACTTCCATTATTTCAGTAATTCCTGCTGCTGTGTGACTGTGCTGTTATTGTTGTTTGACCCCACTTAAAGGAGGAGACATCTAAAATGGAGACATTAGCCCTGCGCAATTCACTTTGGGAAAAAAAAGCTGCCAGCCAACCTAATGAAAAACATATTCCTTAGAAAGAGCCTCAGCGCATTACAAATTAATTGTAGGTTTCAGCTCTAGGCAGCATTTATTAGATCATTTGAAGAACCACTAATCATTGCGGCCTCCAGTAAACTTTTACGGCGAAATTCCCTTTCTGAATTTAAAAGTTACCAAAATGAGAACAAATACAGTCAACTGTATTTTGGTACATTTATTTTTCTCACTTAATCTGAGCACTGCTGCTTAATCTAGAGAGGTCCTTTTCCATCTTTAATGTGGGATATGAGATTAATGAGCATATCTATGTTCTACTGAATGAGTTTCAGTGCAATAAAATCCATTCAATGTATGTATTGAAATTAGATATAACAGAGTGTAGCATTAATGTGGACAGCAGCATTTTAGCCTTGGAGTTCAGGTAAGTGATGCTAATTGCTCACATAGAAGAGCTTGTTGGCCTCCTCTATTTTCAACTCCATGCCAAGGGGGCCAATTGACCTCCATATCCATTGGTCTCTATGCAGATTCTATAACTGCAGGGTTCTGTTCTATAACCATAATTCACAGATGTTGACAAACAGCAGGTGTTTACATTGATGACTCATCCTTCCCTGTCACCTGTGTGTGGAATCTATCACTCACAGAGTCACGGTTTGACGTTCGCTGCCCGCTCTTGGATCCATTAAGTTAGAGCAATGCCACCCCTCCATCACTCAGACGCGGCTTCAAGCCCCTTTGTTCGATTGGGCTTTTAATTGAAAATCCGTCATTTCTATGGTACGGCGCATAACATCTTAGAGACGAGGCGATTCTACAGCTGTTCTTCATTTCTCAACGAGACGCAGAGTCTCTGCGACATGATCGCTAGCACAGAAATAATATTCCCAGTGCCTCAGGCTGTTCCTGAACCTGTACTGCAGTCTTTTTTTTTCGGAAACACTTATTTCCATTTTTTTGTGTGACGTTAATGTAATGTCCGTCATGTAAAAAAGTCAATAAGCATTTAAGAATTAAACTTGGGGAAAGTGTTTTGGTGACCATGATGGAATGATTTGATTGTGTATCCAACCAACCATTTCCATTGTTTTCATAATTTCTGACATATTTCTCCAGGGTGACATTTTGTTAATTTATTTAAAAATCTAATTTGGTTCATATGTTGACAAATAATGTTAAGCCTAAGCACAGAGTAAAATTCTTTATTACAGATTTCAGCATATCTCTATTATTCATGCAGTTCTTGCTTCTTTCATATAACCCAATACTCCTGTCCAACATGCGCCCTCTGCAATACACAAAGTTTCTTATATCAAGTTTAGAGCACACAGCCCCTGCCTGTCTCCTCCTCTGTCTACTTCTCAGACTCTCTGTCTCTCCCACAGTCTCTCTCCCTCTCTCTTTTGCTCTGAAAAGCCCACATGTGCTGTAATTTTTAGAGCAGCTGAGTCTAATGCTTTCACCACATGTCTTAGAGCCAGCAGCCCACAATGCAGCACAGACAATAACAGCATACATTATCATTTATAATCCATCAGTCAACAGTCCAGGCCTGTTGGCAAATGGGATGATTAAAAGGGCAGGATATTGTGTGAAATATGCCTGATTGTTGCTGGACTGGGTTGTGTATTACAGTACAGCCTCATCCCTCCAGACATCAGTAAGTGCACATTCTACACTTCCATTTTTCAATACAAATGGGTGATCATTTCACATGTTCCTCATTAACTACATATTTCTGTTGTGGTGTTTAGCTGTGGATAGCTGTGAAATAATTAAGGAAGGAGCAACGACCCATTTTGTCTTGTTTTCAGTATGTGCAGTGAGGCTTATTTTGTAAAGTATTCAGTCCTCAGTAATTGAGGCACAGGTCTTTCAGCATTGCGGGCTGCATGCTATCCAGAATAAATAAAGAACCACAGAACAAAGAAATACTATGAAGATACAAGCAAAGAAAAAGTAGATCATATACATGGAGCTAACTGTTATTTTAACAGTTTTACATGTGAATAATACTGTAGTCAGTATAATACGCAAAAGAGTAATTCCACATTGGAAAATAAATATTTTCAGCAAGCTTTGTTAGGCTGCCTAATGGAAAGAGACTCAGATCTCTTCCTTTAATGGATGTCGCGTAATGTAACTCCGTTGCGATCCATTCCCTTTCCAACATGATATTTGGATTTAGGTGGAGTAAACTGGATGAGGATAAAACAGGCCTTTGGATGTGTGTGGTCATCATGCATGTACAGACACGCGTGGCACTTGAGGAAGTGTGACTGAGTGACTGTAAGCGAGTCGCAGAGATGTGTTCACTGGGGACGGAAACGTTGCACGAAGATCTTTCCTACCAGAAGCCTCGGAGGCTGATAGAGGGGAAAGTGTGGAGGTCCGTGTGGGGAAAGGGGAGGGCATCGGGATAATAAAGCGCCTCTTATCTCTTACAGCTTTATTGGAAGGGGACAGCGCGGTGAAGGGGGTGATGAAGGGTTCTCATATTGAACTGAGTCCCTTTGCCTGAAGTATCCTGTAACAATTCAGTGGAGACACAGCAGAAATGCATGAGAGAGAGAGAGAGAGAGAGAGAGAGAGAGAGAGAGAGAAAGAGAGAGAGAGGTGGTGAGTGGGGGGAGAGAACCAGAGAATGTAATTACTGCCGAGTGTGTAGAAAACCCTTGTGGATTCCAAGAGAACTATAGTCTTTTCTTCTCCTGCTCTTCTTCGACAGCCAGCGGAGGAGAGTGCGAGAAAGCGGGAGAATGGCAGGCGAACGGGGGAAGAGATAAAACATCTCTCACTGTTGTCACCTCTTTTTGAGAACCCATTCATGTTTTATTTATTCTCCCAGCCCCGCTTTAAATACACCAAACAAAACATGTAACAAAAGTATCAGTTTGTCAAGATGATACATATGGATGCTGAAAATAACATGAAAGCCAATCTCTCGTCGGAGCCAATCAGTTCAGAGGTTGCGTGCGGAAAACCGGAACCCTTGCAGAAGTCTCTGATTATTTCCAGCACCTGAGGGGCTTCCATGAATTGATTAAGACACACTGGCACTCAGAACTCACATTTGCTAGCACACACTTGAGTGGTGCTTATTCTTATCCATCGTGACTTTACACCCAGGACTTTTTGTAATCACCGCGTACAGCAACATGTCCGTGGGAGCAGCTGAACAAAAGCGTAACAAACCCTCAACCCTCAGATCTAAAGTCTGCAGCTCTAACCTTTGTATCACATGATACCAAAAGCCTGGCCTTTTTTGTTATATTTTCGTACAGCCTAAGGGCTAAGATGGACCAAATATATAAGCCTCCTGTACAACCAAAAAAGCCTTTAAGGGGGAAAAAATGTTCAATTATTTGTGAATCATGACAGGAAAGAACATCAAGGAAAATGTGCCTCAGTCTCCCTCATCTAGGTATTTATTTATTTTTTACCATTACATGACATTTTTAATGAGTTCATGTCCCTCTCTCCTCCCCTAACGATCTCAACTCTCTCATTCAACAGTATGAATAATATTAAGAATAAGAATGAGAATTAGAATAATAATGACAATAAGAGTAAGAATGAAAATAAGAATGAGAATTTGTGTGAAAAAGGAAATAAGAGAAAGAATAAGAGAAAAAGAGTAAGGAGGAGAATAATGTAAGAAGCCCGAGTTTCCCCTGAGATTACACTGACAGGAATATTTCACGCTCGGTGTGACATGGGCGACGCTTGGATGTCTCTGACGGCACTGCAGTAGGCTTTGATTCCGTGTACCCGCGCAGGGCCAGGAATGCAGGTGCTCCCGGTTCCATGACAGAGCCGCCGCGCTTGCTTTTCCCGCCCACTCGCTCGGCTTCTGATACCAAAAACAGAGCAAAACGCGGGCCTGCCGTTTACACAGGTCTGGGGGCGTCCTGCGCCGCCGGCGTGGGGACCCAGTCGCGGCGTGAGCAATGCATTAAAAGATGACTCATCAGCGTTGGTGTCAGGAATGAAGTGATGCTTTTGAGAAAAAAAATTCCTTCATGAAAATATGATTATCGTTTTGATAAAATCGTAGGAGACGCGGCGAGCTTGTGTGAGCGTGCACGTGAGCACCCACACACTTGCGTGCACGCATACGCACAGAAAGCACATCCAGCCAGCACAGTCAGACGTTTGAAGAAGGAGAAATAAGGGATAACTGAAGCCATCAGCTGGGACAGCTGTTGCATCTAGAAAGCAGGCTTTTGGCTGCTGCTTTATACCTAATCATTTATTAAAGAACATTTGATCCCTGGGGGGTTTGTCAAATATCTCTGCTACGCATGCAGCCCCTGGGTTTTGGCGGAGAAGGAGGATGAGAACGGGAGATGGGGGAGGGACCGCCAAGCGTAAATTGCATGGTAAGGTTTGTAGTTGAGTGAGAATCTCTCTTCTGGTGGCGCTCTCCAGGGTCCTGAAAACTCCTAATCTCGAGGCCAAATGTCAATAGGTTTCCCACTACTGCAATTTTAACATGAACATGTATGGATGCATTGTGAAAATTAAACAAAAAATCGGTGTCACAAATTAGCTACTAACCATTATTAAACCATGGTTTTGTGATTCTGAAATCCAGCCACAAGTCCGTTATATAAATAAGTCAACAAGTGAACTGCATTGTCAATTTAATTTGTGTCAGGCCTGCCAGGGTGATATTTTCTGTCATAGAGGAACTACATTACACCAGTGATTGGAACTGTGCTTTACTTTCCTTCATCAAAATCCAATTTCATAAGGCCCTGTCAGTTGATTAAACTGTGAGTTGATTACATCTTTGTGGCATGTGTACTGGTTCAACACAGCTCATTTATAAATAATAGGACTGTTTCTATGATAGCAACCTCCCATGTTGTTTCTCTGGGTCTTTCGATTGGCTAAAGGCAAACGTCCAGGCCAAGACAATTCAAGAGGGCACAGCCAGCAGTTATGACATCATCTGTGCTCCACAGGTCATACCACATGTGCAGTAGTGTGCAGAGAAGTAGCCAGTTTGTTGAATTCACTGCATAAAACATGGAGAATCCTGCGTAAGACACAGATATTGAGAATGCTACTTCAAAGGTTTAAAACTGGATTTCTGTAAGATGAAAGATTAGCAGGCTTGCATGATGTAACTTAAAAGGTTATCTAAGTTGAAAGGCATATTGTCTCACAGCAAGTCTCAAAAAATGCAGTTAAAGTTTTATTGCCTTGTCAAGGCATTCTGATGAGGGGGTTTGCGAGCTGCTCGCCCCAAACAACAAAAGAAAGAACAAAGAAAAAACATATGGCACACGTCACAGACTGTATATCAATATAGCATATACCAGCACAGAAAAGGGAGAGAGAGTGCAAGTGAAAAAGAGGAGAAGGGGGGAGAAAAAGCAAAGTGAGAGGGGTGCTGTAACTTTTCACCAGAAATTGCAATGTCGGGAGTTTTTTTACTGTTTTTTTAGTTTTTTTTGTTTCAGTCACATCTGCTGAAGAGGATTTATGAGAGGATCGATTGAAAAGTAATCTTTTTTACAAGGCTATTGGCAGCAAGCATCAGAAATAAGAAGATTAAAAAAGGTAGCCTTTTCCCCCTGTTTGAGTAGAGATTAAAAAAAGGTGTCTTTGGCTGGCATGCGGATTTCTTACGCTTCCTGCCATTGGTCTCTGTCTGAGTTCAGAGTGCACCTTGATCTGGGCCTTATCTGAACAGCCGGGGCCTAATCCCTGTGTTTGTTCTGAGTCTTAGCTGGATCACTGCGCTCAAATCAAAACCCCCCTGTGTCGGCACGACAGACCCACTTCCAGCAGGTTGGACAGCCAGGCAGAATCTTATCTGAAGGCTTTCTCTGTTTGCTGATTTCCAAGCACAGGGGGTGTTTTCAGCATTAACAGTGTTCTGCAGGGACCCAGTCCCGGCCCCATCCTTTTTGTGGGTCTACAAACCACCTCCTGCACTGCACCTGAGGTATTCACTTCAGGGAATATCAATGTTGGGTTCACAAAACGTACCCTTTAGCATTTAATCTGCAATTTAGGGAAATTTACTTAATTCAGATAGTATTTTACAGTATCTTTTACAGTATCTACAGTGTTTTTCAGTATCTTTCTTAATTGTTATAGTTAGAAAGAGCGACCTACATGGCCATACACATTTGCCAATCCAGTAATGACAATCATCATTTAAGCATGAATCAATGATTCTTTCCATTTCCATTACATTTTACATCTATTTATGAACACATATGAAAAAGGCAGAATACAGATTGAAACAATAGCACCGGCAAAGTAAGGGCAGCTACACACACACACACACACACACACACACACACACACACACACACACACACAGAAAAGTAGGAAATGTAAACCTGCTACAAAAAAGCAATTTCACTTACATGGAACAAAGAGAAGAAATTAAGTCACATTCATCACTAAAACTTACTTTTGATAAATATTCTTTGTAATTTCTTTCTTTGAAATTCAACAGGTACATCCTGGAGTAATTCCAGAACACAACACAAATTGCAAAATGCTTATGTTTATAAAGTAGCTTGGAGTGAGCTGACAGAAAAGAGCAATTTAAGTCAAACTTTTGGGATAAGTGAAATCGTTTTATGTTATGCAAAATACAGGAATATTGTGTTAGTGGAGTTTTTGCAGCAGAGATAGCATTGTGTCAAACTTTATGCCATATTTCTGAGCGTGTTGATAACCCTTAGTCATAATTTTCTGTAAACCACATTTCTGAAGTTTGCAGATTTATTCTGAAAAGCTCTATTTAGCTACCTGAAAAATGACAACTCTACTTGCATATCTCCATAATAGCCACTTGTTATCACAAATTATTATAAATGCATTTGTATATATTATAAATATGTTAGACACAAACTGCCTAACTAAGGTTGGAAATAAGCCCAAGCTTTGTCCCACCCATGCAAAATGGCACATAGTATAGTGCCAGGAGACCTGATCTTCACTTTTTTATGGTGGACTCATATTTGCATGAAAACATACAAATGTACATACACACATGCATACAAATACACTCACTCGCATGCATGTGCATATGTGCACAAAAACACACACACACACACACACACACACACACACACACACACACACACACACACACACACACACTCACGCACATATGTGGACGGGGGGGGTGGGACAGAAATGAAAAAATACAATGACTCTATCAGTGAAAAACAGGGTGTAGCATTAGTTGGGGTGATTTCACTGAATGTATGGGCTGGACTGCCATCACAATAAGCATGCTGTTCTTCAGCAGGCAATTTTGTTGACTTCTGAATGACCTCCCTGAGCAGTGATATATGCGCTCAGGGCTCTGCATGGGGCGACAGGGATATTGTACGTGGATGTGGCTTTGCTCAGAGCCAGCTTACAAGTGGGTTTGGGACCGTCCCCCTCTGGCACTGAGCCTCTCCGAGAGGTATTTTAGTGGGCGTCAAACTGACAAAGGGGAGGACAGAGAATTGGTGTACAGTTAGAGATGGTGAATTACAGGCACTGGTGTTTACCTGGGAACAGAGGGGAATCAAACTGGAAGAATTAATCTTTTTGTTCTTTTGGCAGCAGTGTAGCATAGTGGTTAAGGAGCAGGACTTGTGACCAAAAGGTTGCCGGTTGCCGCTGGGGCACTGCTGTTGTATCCTTGTGCAAGGTACTTAACCCACAATTGCCTCAGTAAATATCCAGCTGTATAAATGGATAACATTGTAAAACGAAGTGTAAATTATGTAAGTCACTCTGGGTAAGAGCGTCTGCTAAATGCCAATAATAATAATAATAATAATAATAATAATAATAATAATTTGTTCTATATTCACACCTCATAATATGTAGTCCCTTGTTGCCTATTTGTACTTCCACAGTCCCCTGCGCCCTGTGCCACAACACTTTCATTTTCTCTATACACACAAGTATACATTGTATGCCTTGCTCTCATCCTGGCCTGAACTCTAACTCAGGGCAAGATTATTTTTGGCCTTCAACACCTTAAAGTTTGATATCCATAGCTGGAGCTGTTTGAGTGCTGGTTCTGCTCCCCATGGCTCCTCCTCCCTTTATCTTTTTATAATAATGGCTGAGACAGTATGAAGGTCACACCTGGAGCATTGCTGTAGAAGCAACAGAAGCTAAAACACAGATACATCTACACAGTGCTCTTCCTCTCTCTCTGTCTGTGTGTGTTTGTGCAACATCAGCATCAGATTTTCCATTCCTAGTTGTGTCTCTTGACAGTCTGTGAAGTCAAGGGCGGAGCTTCAGATGTGAATAGAACCCACTTTCTTATCTCACCACTGAAGGACTTTAATTTACCACCTTGAAGATGACAGGCAGCAAAATAACTACAAAAAACATTGTCAGCACCCACTCTGTAAAACACTGTGCTGTGGTGCAGAGAGATAAAGCCCAAGTACAAACTACATAAACCAATAAATCAATCCAGCAATGAACCCTTTTCTTATTTTATGGTGAACAACCATTAAATATTATGCCACACCTAAAAGTTCTGAAGTATATTCATTTATGAGAATGACAGAGTAAAAGAAAAAAACATGTAACAACAATGATCTAGAACCAAATCACCAGCTGTTAAAGATGATTGGTCAAATGCTGCATTTAGGCCTAGATTCAATCAATGTCTGGCCTCTGTTTTGCTGCATAATTAAATGCAAGTGTTAACACAATTTAATGCGAGTTTGGCTCTTACCAAATTGAGTTGAAAAATAAATGGGTTTTCCCTGAAAAACTGTTAAAGTCAGAAATTGATTGAATCCAAGTGTTAGTTTTATATCAAGGTGAATTAGGCCGTGTGAACACACTCTGGACTCTACTCATAAAATCATTGTTACCATATCTAAAAATTAATCATACTGCCATGCCTTATCTGCTTTTTGACTGATAAGATGAAAATACAAAAATTGGAAAAAAAGCATCATTTTACCTGTTAGATTTAAGTTTTAAAGTTATGTACTATAACAGTAGATGTTTATTCATTCATTCCTCTTGACAATATGTTTTTTAGCTAAAGACAGCCACCAACAGGTAGTGGGAGACCAGTGGAATGAGGAGACAGAAGCCTGTTTGTGTCTCCATGGGAACTTCGGCAAGGCGACTGCATACCTCTTTCACTCACTGGGAGCGAGAGATGTGACACGATGGCATCTGAGGACACTGAAGAACCCCCTTCCCATTCCAGCTTTTGATCTCAGAAAAGGTAGGTAGCAAAAGGCAGCTGTTCACTACTGGTCATCGTTAAGCACTGTTGCCAGACTTGATGAAATGGTTGTGTTGTTTCAAAACTGCTCTTACACGATTCTCACCCTTTGATGGGGGTGAGAGATTAAACAACAATGAACAATGGCCTCTTGGAGAGAAATGCGGGGAACTCTTTTTTTAATCACTTGAAATATTTACCTAAAGCAAAATATCATACAAGAGTATGATTAACTTGTATGAAGGGCCACAACGAAAATAGAGTTGCATCATTGTCTCAAAAGGCATCCCTGCTACCATGCTGTGAAGTTCTGGCTCCTCTGGAAACTGTAATTATTCAGCAAACAGGAACTTTGGAGTGAATCCAGACCCAGCGTCTCTCATCTGTGATGAAGAGGAACTGTAATGCATGTGAAGCCCATGCCTGTGTATGCGTCTGTCTCATAAATCCTACAAAGAGCATCACTGACGTATGTCTGGATTCAATCGACATTTGTCACTAACTTTGACTTGCAGTTAAATGCAAATGTTGCTTTTTTCTCGACCAAAACAGCATGGCAAGTTTAGCCACCGTTAGTGTGAATGGAAAAAAGGAAAATGTGCTTAGAAAATGAAGGATAGAAATGTTTTCCCCTGAAAGACTGGTGAAAATTGTTGATAGGAAACTTGATGTGCTTTTTTTGTTGATGCGTTTCCATCAACAGGGTTAACTCTCCTCTCCGTTCACTCTCATTCTCTCTTCTCGACTTTTTTCAGTTTGCATTTCACATCTCCCCTAAATATTTATCTCCTCGGCTGTCTATTGACTTATGCATTCCTCGCATCGTGGGCATGTAGAGGCGGCCGATGCATCGATTTATTTAGAAATGCCCAAGGAAAAATGTAGACGGAGATCAAAGACATGGTACAGAGCGGCTCGAGCCAGCGTTCTCCACTCAAACAGGGAGTGTTCAGAGCGAGAGCACACAAAGGCACCACATCAGCTCACATACACACCTCATCAAAAAGAAAACTTCATTAAACAAATGTTTATTTATTTAATTTGCTTTCGGTAGTTTACTGTATTAGGTTATGTCTAGGCCAGGCTCTGTAGCAGCACAGCATATGGTAGAGCAAGTCACATTCGCTGTTGAATGCTGATTTGGGTATCAAACTGCACACGTTCCTACGCACAAAGTAGAATACAAGAACAAAGATGTGGTCTCATAGTGAAATTCAGATGAAACTACATTCATTCACTGAACTGCGCTCAATGCATTTCACAGAAAAAGGGGCAAAGATTTCCTCAGCCTTCCTCAGTGACTGATGTTAGTTATTCTCTTAGCAATGCTATAAGTAAAAAGGCCGAAGTGTCGTGCAGTTTTGTTGCAGTGATTGCCTGCTGGCAAGAAGAGACAAGACTTCTGTTAGTGAGAGCAGAACTCCCAAACAGAATGTGTTATATTTTATTTAGGACCCGCTGACTGTTGAGCAACACACATAATATTTCTTTCCTGGTCATTTGCATTCCCTCCTCTCATAATTTTCAAAAGAAGAAATGAAGATGGAATAAATAAAACAAAAAGAAGTAATGGCAATGATGAAAGCTGTCTGAAACCTCTGAAGATGCTGGTTGTTCCACTCTGAAAGTCAAGCCAATTGTACTGGCATTCTTCTGTTGCAGAGTTGTTTTTTGTTGTTGTTTTAAAGTGTCAGAAGCTAGAGGGAATCCTGGTCCCTGTTTATGGCCCTCTGGTATTTATGCTTGGCAGTTATGGATTTTATATCTGAATCTCAACAGCACAGTGAATATGGCTTGTGTGTGTGTGTGTGTGTGTTCGTGAACAAGAAAGAGCTGAATAGATTTCCATGTGATGTCATATACCCTCTGACTTCACCTTGTTTGGTCATCACATGACATCATTACAGGTGTCCACTTTATCTCCTACGGTGAAGAGAGGAACCATGAAAAGGTTAGACAGGTGGTGTTGCGCACAGAGGTGGACAACAACGTGGAAGGTGAAGGAGAGACCAAAAAAAGAAAAAAAAAAAAAACAGAAAGGAGAGGTGTTGCAGCAGAGAGGATGGAGGAAACATAAGACAGAGGAGGAGAACGAAACTTACAATAAAAGGACAGAGGTTGAGGAGAAAAAATAGCTAAAATTACACAAGGTGTGATGCTCCATTAAGTCCCCCCACCATTCCACCCCACCCCACCCCTCTCCTAATGGTTGTGACTATCAATTTGTGAAAGCTGTGAAAAATGAATCAGTCACTCAGCAAGTCTGGGCGGGGACAGCAACAATGATTAGATTAGCACTCATTACAGAGCGTGTGCAGCAGCCCTGCCTCTGTCCCCTCAGGCGCTTGGCAACGGGGAAGAATGGCAATTAAGAAAGAGGAAGTTGTCATTCGCCATCGCTCTGCAACTGCGTTTGCCTCTGGAGAGTCTTTCAAGGATTGTTTTTAGTCTGTATCTGTATCGCCATCCACTCGCCACTGGCCAACTGTGCATGCACGCACAGTCACGCACACACACACATGCACGCACACACACACACACACACACACATGTTCACAACCTTAGCAGAACGCCACGTTGTGTTTTAATTTACTCTGGCGTTCTTGTTTCTCCTTTGGTCTCTCAAAAATTATTTACAGCTTGTGTTTCACAGCCCTCCTCCTGCTACCTCCTCCTCTTCCTCAGTGTATCTAGCACAGTTTTCAGACGCTTCTCTCTGGTGGAGTTAGATTCAAGCTACATCTGACACAAAAACTAGTGAATTTAATGAACAATAAAACTACCTTATAGGGTAGGTAAGAACCTTTGTAAGAACTGCATAACTGCTATAAGAACTATGGAACCCCATAACGAATATACAAGCATGCATAAGCACACAAGGCCAACCAACTGTCATAGGCCTTACTATGCCATCATTGTCTTCTTACACAGATGGTGTTTGTGTGTTTCTTATTAATGTGTTTTATAATTATTACATTGGACACCTTCACAGACACTGTCACTTTTCCTTCATTACATTACATTATTGGCATTTAGCAGACGCTTTTGTGCAGAGCGATTTACATAGGTTACAGTTTTTACATATTATCCATTATACAGCTGGATATTTAATGAGGCAATTCTGGGTTAAGTACCTTCCCCAAGGGTACAGCAGCTGTGCCCCAGTGGGGATTCAAACCAGCAACCTTTCAGTTAGGAGCCCTGCTCCTTACTACTATGCAACAGTGCCACCTTCACAGGGTGGGTACTTTTTGTCATTGGCCCTAAAGCATTATTTTTGACAATGCTCCTTTCAGAAGGTGAAGTATATAAAGCTGAAAATGATTACACAATTATCTTCCAATGATCGTAATGATACACATGCTTGATAATGATAGTGATAATGGTTCTAATAAAACGACTAACAATATCTTTAGTACCACTGCTGTTACTGCAATTATCATCCTCCCTGAACATTAATTTAAGCGTCATTGAGTGCTAATTGTTTCACAGGCTTGTAAATACAAATAATGATGGTTAAATAGCTTTGGATTTTTACTCGCTGCGTTTGATTCCTTGGTCCTCTTACACCAGTGGGAAGAGTTTAAATGATGATAAAAAATTTAGATGATGAATAGTATAAGTAACCATTCCATTCATCATTTAATTGTGGAGGACTGATAAAAAGAACAAAGTCGTAAAACTTTTCAACAAACCTAAAGAATCAGAGGTGACCTGCTGTGCAAGACTCTGCCTACTGTAGCTAATACCTGATAGTGCTATTACTTTTGTGCATCTGTTAGCTTAGTTTATTTTAAGATAAGCCTAATTGTATGATCTACAGAAAAATGAAGCAGATTTGCTTTATCTGTAAACGCTTACCTTGAAGTTTTCTTTTGGAATGGTTGTACGACAGGGATAACCTGAAAAGTCCTCACTCAGGAGCACCCTCATGCTTCCTTGCATTGTGATCACATTTTATGTATTTCAAAGGACCAAATCTGTAATGGATTTTTTTTTTTTTTATTCCCACTCACTCCAAGGGCCACACTTGAAGCTCTAGAGGGCCACAAGTAGGCCCCTGTTGCTGTGTGCGATTCCTTCCTTTTCCACATAGGACCATTACATCTCCTCTCATGCCATATCCACTATAGCTCAAATATTTCCTATTTAACATGTTCTGTGTCAATTCCTTTGTTAATAACACTGCATTTAAATTGAATTGCTTGACTTGTGCAGACCCAGTGGGATTGCATAAACATGCACTGAATGACACAGTGAAATTGGAAAGACTCAAAGGTTGTTATGAAGTTACACAGGCCAGCATCACCTATAGCAGCACCGCGTGAATTTCCTGCTTTCTCGGGTGGGCTGTCACTGCCACGGGGGCCACCTGTCACTCGTCACCTGCTGATATAGCCTGTCAGGGAAGGGACATGGTTACGTGACTTTTGAGTCAGTGACCTGTCATTGTAGCTTCTCATCCACCTCTGATTGCTGAAGCTTAATTTACCCAGGCTTGACTGTTTCTGTCCCTCTGTGTGTGTGTGTGTGTGTGTGTGTGTGTCTGTATGTGTTCACATTTGTTATGCATTAAAAAAACCTATGAATCAATGCAGCACTTTAGTGTCTTTTTTGTCCTTTTGGCTCATGCTTGATCACATATGGACAGTGAAGTGAAGGATTTGGTGGTATTCTGATTTGTTAACTCATTGTGGCCTGATATGCACACTGCTGAAAGTATATATAAGTGTTATAGTCACCATGGAACTAAGAGCATGTTCAGCCTTGAAATGCAATGGATGCGCAAAGAAACACATGGACATTAATGTATACAGAGCACATCACTCTAAAAGTTTCTAAAAGTCACCATAAAAGGCAGTGTAAGGGTACAAAAGATAGATAAAGCTGAACTATTTCACAGGGTGCCCTGTCACTTAGCTGTTGACAGCCAACTGCCCAGCACACAGATGCCTGGACTGCAGAAAGCTCAGGTTTCACAGAAGCGAAACAGCATGACAGGGGTCAGCTCAGGATGTGGAATAAATACATGAGAAAATGGGGGCCTCTTGGGAAACCTGTAAAACAGGCATTTGTGGGCCCCTCGTCAGACAGCAAAGGAGGCAGCCCCTCATCGCTGCACATAAAAAGCCATTTTCTCCACACCGTGGCTCCATTTATTTTTCCCACACCTCTGGGGTTCCTCTGTGGTAGTTTTTATATGTGTATATTCATTCCTTCTTATTAGAAGAGGTACTGAAGGCTTTGCAGGAATGACATGGCGCTCACAAATTAGCATAGCCTCCCGCGCAGCCTGCTGCATCTCAGAAGCTAGACTGTGCCGTGGGTGAGCTCTCCGGGGCCTCTGCCTGCTTTGTCTTTGAAAGCGTGCCGCTTTGAACCCTCACCATCACCGCATTAATGTGTCTGTGCAGAGTTATTAAGCCCTTAAACCAAAGGAAAACAACTGGCATTTCCTGCAATTTATTGCTAAATATTTGTATTAGTGAGAAATAAAAACTGGAACATCCATTTAAAGGATGAATTGGAGTCAAACCAAGTCTCTGTAGTTATTATTATGTTGTGTCAGGAATGGCCAAGGTTTGGTGCAGTAATGATAATGGCTCTCGCATTCAATGGCAGCAGTACTGTACTGGCTGACCTCTGGGGACACCAGAATTAATGACAGTGTCCCACTTTTCAAAACTGTGTCCCTCTGTCCTGCCGGTGGGATGTGACGGATGATGGATTAGTTGTTTCCACCGTGAGGGCAGAACGATGCCAATTTATCACCGTTGTGCCTAACAGTACTATTATTTTACAAAACAAAGTAAAACATTTATAAGGAATGTGAAAAAAATGATTTGCTCCATAATGACAGAGTAATGTGAACAGATGTACCTAACGCATTACTGTGTGTACCTCAAGTGAGCCAACAGAACCAAACTAATGGAGCCAGTTACCATGACAGCCTGGCAACACCATGCTGGAGCGGGGGGTTCTGGTTTGGAGCCTGTCCTCTCTTACTTATCTCTGTTTACCTCTGAAATGAGGACCGTAAATGTATCATCGTGACTCCATTACAAAAACAGCACATGGTCGAGCAGGTTATTGATAAAGCTTTTCACGCAGCCGCGCTGAAAAACGGTCTAATGTTGGCCCGTAGCATTTCAGATGGATTCCTGTAAAGCAAGCGCTATCCAGATTAAATGTCATTATGTTATAATAACCTCATTGCCAGCCGCTGTCAAGACAAAACAAATAGAATGGATTGGGAATATCAATGTGATCTCCCCCAATGGAAACGGGGAGACACAGCTACTTCTTATTCCTGGCGGAGGTGCATTTAAATCACATCTTCTCTCTCATCTGTTGCGATGTCATCATGTGCTGGATGCTGGCTGCAGATTTTATGATCAGATACAGGAAATGACCTGGCACAGGAAATGACATTTTACATTAATGTGGATGACCCTGTACAGTCACAGGGGGTGTTAGTCACCTGTGAGGTCCACATTGTGCATGTCCTAAAAATGAATGCATTGGGAGTCATATCTCCAATTACCTGAGCAAATTATGAGATTATGCCCGCTGCTGGGTTAGGCAGTTTTCAGAATTGGCTCAGCATGTTTGTTTTGTTTCTTTGGGAGATAATGGCACAAACAGCTTAATTGCATCAGCAAAGCAGAACAGCAACGTCTGCTGCAAGCTTGAGCATTTAACTAACAGCTAATACCTATGTGTGATATGACTGGACAGATGTGGGTGGGGGAAGGGGCAGTGGAGGTTTTGGTGATTACTGAAGTCTAAGGCCTTTGACCGACATTGCAAAATAGAAATGTACAATTGTCAGCAGGAGAGAAGTTGGTTTCCTCCTCAAGCAAAGAAAAGTCACCTTGATGGACAGGAAGTCAGCATCTCAAAGCCTCCCTCTCTCTCCTGCAAGATGTACATTCTCTAAGCCAGAAAACAAAAAGCCCTGTGAAGCCATTTGATCAAGCTCATTTTCATGAGAGGGCTCAAGATTATTGCATATCAACAAATATCCATTACATTACATTGCTGTCATTTGGCAGACGCTCTATTCCAGAGTGACTTATGCAATACATCTAATACAGTGGGACAAAAAGTTGCACAAACAGGACACCACACATAAGCAAGTGTCAGTGCTAAAGATAGTGCTGAGATCACAAATGGGTGCTTAGATTGACATGTAAGTGCAAAGACACATTTACAAGTTAAGGACTCTATAATTTAACATATAATGTTAACACATACATACATGCATGTAAACCACATATACAACTACAAAAAGTATACTTCCACATGTGTAATAAGTCTCTTTCTTAAGACGTGTTTCAATCCTTATATTCTTCAGGATCTGAAGACTGAGTTGTATGTAGGCCCTGATCAAAGGTCTATCTTATAAGTGGCCATGGCAATCCATCACACAGAGAGTTCAGTGCCAAAGCGCTGTGCTTCTCTTGGAAGACCAACAGTGACTTCACAATAATTTTGGGTTCAGACTATAGAGCCTTATCTGTTCTTTCCTTCTTTTCAACCTTGCTGTTACTTATTCTATTAATTACCGTTTCTGTGACAACACTTTCTTTTGTGGGATACGTTTAAATGCAGATTTACAGACTTCATGTGTTAAGATTCATCGAGTAATCTCCTGTGCAGATCTCTAGTGTCTCCCTCCGGGTTTATTAATGTTTGGCATCAAAAACCTGTGCAGTAGCACCACACAGTATTTTTGGTTTTTGTTTTTTTTAAAGTCACATTTTCAGATCTAAGACTCAGATATAAAGTGTCTTTAAGTAATGCCATCCCTGTACCCCACTCAGAATCAGACGGCAAAAGGTGAGAGCATGAGGGTCAGCAGTGTGGGTCCACCACTCCCATCAAATAGCTGGTTATGGTTAGCATTGTGAGTGTAGCACTCCTGTAGAGTAGCTGGTTTGGGGTTAGCATTGTGGATGTGGTACTCCTGTTGAGTAGCTGGTTTGGGGTATGTATTTTGGCTGCTTCTCCATAATCAACCCAGAAGACAGAGGATGGATTCTGACAGTGTGAGTAGCAACATTGCGCTCCACTGGATCTCAATGCGCCTCCACTCGCTTAATCTCCTCCCAAGGCTGTCTGCCTCATGCTATGTACATTCAGATTTTAGTCTTCCAAGCACTGGCTTTGTCAAAAAAAATCATGATCATATTCTAAAAACAGGATGGACCCCCAAAAAAAAAAAAAAAAAAACTAAGATGGCATTTAAGGTACTGCTTAGGTCTGTGAATAATACCATAAGATTAAAATATCACCTTTTTGTATATGTGCACATGCATGCTTGCATGCATGTGTGCTGATGACCCTTGAAGATTCCATCAGCAGTAATGATGAGACAACATCTAATTTTACTTTCAAAAGGTGCTGCATTCACTGAGGAAAATGGAGTGTTTTAGTAAGAAAAACAGAACTCAGGTGTGGAAAAAATCTAATAATAAGAGTAAACCTTGCGCTAAGTGCAAGAATCACTTACAGAGCAATTCTTAAAGCCTTTAAAGGGTTAAAATTGCTCATCTTCAATTCAGAGAGCTGAGAGTTCAAGGGAATCCATCCTGCAGGTCATAAACAGCCATGACAAGCTCACAAGTTTCACGCACCATGGAATGTCTTCAAGGTTTACAATGACAATTAATCTATACAAAGGCACTGATTAGATCAGGTAAGGATTCTGTCTGTGATTTGATTAGAGTCAAGCACACCAGAGACACGAACAAACAATGCGTGGACACGTTTGAAACATATGACAGATGGGGACATTCTTGTCATGTTGCTATGCCTTACAGCTCATTGTGGTGCACCTTTAAGTGGAAACACCTTTGTCAATATTTGGAAAGTAACATCACATGGCTATCCTCGTTGCAACGTGAGACACACTGTACTTTTTCTCACAGTTTGTCCCAGTTATTCGCTTTAAGTTGTTCACAGCACATTTAGGAGTACACTCCTAGGTGCAACTTTCAGTTGAAAATGAATTCCAGGACTTAAGCCCATTCTTAAGGGTTATGAGAGAATTTTGATGACTGAGTTTCCTGCAACTGGAGGAATACTATGAAGGACACCAACACTGACAGCAGAAGGAATACCACTCTGGCATTCCCTCTCCAGCAGATGAAATAATTCATCTTTACTAAAAGCCTGCAATTATGCTTTGCAATCAGGGCACATTAACAGAGCTAAATGGACCATGCCCGATAACACAAAAGCAAAACACCATTTCTGATTGCACATCACTCATTAAAAAAAAGAAGAGGAAGAAGATTACACAGAGGAAAACGAAGCAACTCTACTTCGTTGTCTTGATCCTGGCGAGGTGGTTTTCCTAATTAAAGTAAATATACAGTCAGAATTAATATTTTAAAATAATAATTGTTCTTTCATGCACCACTTGCATAGATGTTGCTTTTCAGAGTCAATTCCCAAGCTCTCGACAGCATACACAAAAAGGGAAAAGATGTTGGTGCAACCCTACCTTCCAATTCTTCTATATGACCTCATCCATCCAATTTTTATGAACCAGCAACACTGGGGAAGTACCTTTCTTCTGCATTTCCCTTCCTTTTTTGGGATGTAGGGAGGTGGGGGGAATAGTCAAAGGTCATCAGGGTCAGTTCGTGCTGAACCACAAATTATTTCCCTCGCCCCGAGGGTATTTCATTTGGCCCGGTATGTCTGTTTGTCAGCCGACATCCAAGGGCAACAATAATAGCCTTTTTCCACTAGAGGTGGAGGTTGTATCAAAAGGGCAAAGGTCTGCAATCTGTGTGTGCACTTGTTTCTTGTTGAGACACTTAATAGACTCTCAGACACAAGAGTGCAACTACAGAAACACATGGAGGCCACAGAGAGTGGAGACAAAGGGAGGGAAGTGCAATCGGGCGAAAGTTTCTGACAGACTGACTCTCTATCTAGCTTCCCTCTTCCGTGACCTTTTTAAATCAGCCCCTGTAACCAAAAACATGTGAGTGAGAGAGAGAGAGAGAGAATGACAGAGATAGGACGAGAGAGAGAGAGATAGGGAGAGGGAGTGAGAGAGAGAGATAGGGAGATAGAGAAAAGGAGCAGATTGCCACCCCTCAAAAGATAAGCCCTCCAGGTTTAATATGCATTTTAATATCTTTCACACTGAAGTCAAATTGCAAATTCTGACAGATACAGATTGCATTACAACAGCTGGTCAGTCTTCCTCCCAAGGGCTTTAAAGCAATTTTTTTGCTGATAAGATTTATTTTATTTAGGCTCCAATAACATATGCTATTCAACTTTAAAGTTACAGAATCCTAATTATTTCGTGGGGGATACATCTGGATGACTGACATGAATGATACCATCAAGCCAATAATTAATTTTTTTCTCTCTCGCTTTCCTTCTCAAACTTTACGAGTTTGAGAAATAATGAGTTTGGGAATAAGCTCAGAATTAATAATGAGTGCGTGATGATTAAGATGACATCTTCTCTGGAGCTGTCTTCATACACCAACCCAGAAAGAAAGGCTGTCTTTACTGCCATGCAAATAAAACACCCCAGTGGATATTACCCGAGGGCACACAGGCATGCATACCCCTCAAACGAGAGCAGGAAAGAGAGATCATTACGTTCCCCCGAACAGCTGAACACTTTTCATTCACTTTCCAGTGATGTTCACTCGATTTGAGGTCTCAGAATGTCAATATTTCATACACAGCGGAACATCATTTCATACCAAGCAGAGTATAATGAGGACATATATTCACTGCACGACAACATCCCGCGTTACACACAACCGACAAGGTTTCTATACTGCTATATCTGATTTCCATTTTGAGCTTTAACTCTCAGAACGAGCCACCAAGGTATGTATTGGAATCAGATTCCCTAGGAATCCCTCCAGTGTGGATTTACAGAGATTACAATGACTTGGATCGATGATTCGCTAAATGACTATGGGGATAGGGTGGGTTGGCTGGGTGTGGGTGGATGTAAATTGCCGGATTTATGGGTAATAATCCAATAGATGGGTGTCATAACGGGTGTGCAGCCTATGTTTGTCATTACTTTTATCAGTCCTCTTAAGATTGAAAATCATGTAGCTGATACAGATTGTGCATCACATTTGATGCTTAAATGATAGACATTTATCACTTTTGACACTTCACTGATAAATGTTTACTTAAGTGATATGTAGGTAAGAGATCATTATTATGTTTAATCCTGAAGTGATAGATGGTTTCCCTGTTAAATTCTCAAGTGACTGATTTTAACCGTCTTTGATACTTCGTGATGGATGTTTACCCTGTTCCCTAAACTCCCTCAAAATAGCTTCTCTCTGCAAAGAAGAATTTATCAGAGAAAGAGAGAGAGAGTGCACCCTCTTATTTGCTGTTTGGTCCGGACTGGCAGCCAAAATCCCGACAGGGTACAAGGAGCGGCGCGAGGCGATGCTTGTTGCGGGCGAGGCGTAACAAGCCGAGGACAGCGAGGTTATCTGGGACGGTGGCGCCTGACGCGCCGCTGCTTTAGCGGTCCCCTTCTCCACCGTGCTAATCCGGAAGCGCGCCTTGCGACCGGGGAGCGCGGCGTCAATCAGATACGGAACGCGATGAATCACACGCGGCAAGGTAGCGGAGGGCGACCGAACCGCGATAACTGCGGAATCTGCGGGGAGGGAGGACTTTGAAAATTCGTCACGGCGGCGGGCGAGGTCCCGGGCGAACAGCTGCATTTCAGATTTTTATCGGCCGCGAGAAACAAACTCGCAGAGGACGATCTCCGCGGATACAGATAAGGTTTTGAAAAATAGGCACCTTTACGATGGTGCACTTCACGGCATTTCAATGCTCTGTGCTAAAAGATCACACCTCAACAATAAACTGATTGGATTAGCGTTTGCTCATGTTACTTTTATTTGCTATCTGCTGAAAAATACAAAATAAACCAAAGATGTCAAATTAGGGAAAAACATAGACAGAAATTCCTCAGTGTTCACTTCTCTGATACAAATCCTACATAAAGGAGTTAAAGGTTTATGACAAATTAAATGCTGGGAAAGTGCACCATAACCTTTGTCAAGGCCATTGACTTGGTGTGTATATGATATGTCAAATGCTCTCCCATGAATTTCTTTTCAGATACTTTTTCTTTTCTGGAGGACGGCCCCAGGGACCCTCCAATAACACCACAGCTCCCTGTGAGAGTAATGTCTTTCTCTTGCTTTCAGTAGTTCTGAAAGTATGTGGCAATTCATGGTTGATATTTTCTTGTGTATTTGCACAGTTGTATGATCAACAAAGACCTGTCAGGCCTCATTGAAATGCTTATATATGATTGGCTGGCCTCTGTTTCTGGACAGAGGCTAGTAGATGCTCTTCCCAGCAAATGGAAATTGATGGAGTTTGACGTAACTATTATTCTTCTCCTCAGTGGATATTCTTTATTCAAATGAGATGTTGTTGTAAATCAGTTGTGTATTCATCTTTTCCTCCAATAATGTGGTTGGCCTTTCTTCTCTCTGAAAATGACCTGTTTGTAATAATACTTTTAAACTGTTCTGTGTCCTGTGCAATTTATGGTCCCATTTAACATTGCTTACAGAGCACATATTGCGCTCACAAGACCAAGGGTGGCTTCTCATTCTCTGTTTTTCACTTTACCCATAATCCCAAACTTCACACGTGAACAAATTGACCAAAGCAAGGCTAAAGTTCTGAAGAGGTAGGAACTTGATGCCAATGAATTCCAGCTCCGATAGAGGGTAGAGATCACATCAACAGAAGTCAACAGATGCATGGTGACCTTGTACATTTTGAACACAGCAAAAGTCATCCATTGACGTGACAGGCACGTTACCCTACCTGCACTCAGGCTGTCCTCCTGCCCCCTCCAAAGCACACAGGGCATGATAGGGGCACTGTGGAAGAGTGGCAGGGCTGTGGTTCTGGAATTTCAATGTGACATTTCTGAGGGTTATAATTACTGCGGTTGATGTTAATTATTCTGAAGTTTCCCAGAGGGAGGAGCCCAGTGAGGGATTGTGAGAGACACTGAGAGACTTGAACGAAAGCAAGTCTATATGAAGTTTCAGTCATTTTATGCTGTTTTTCCCTTTGCTAAGTCACAACTGTGTGAGGGAGAAGAGAGTTGAATCCTTTGTTGCCACTCCATTTGCTGGAGAGCCAGACAGGAAGTCTGGGCTGCCATAATTACCCTTGTGAGGGGAAGACACACGGGCACCACTAAAGCACCACAATGTGGCACGGCAGGTCTCGCCACAGCTCTCATGTCCCTTTTCAGCTGTGGTTATTCTGCCACACAGAGAAGAAGAAAAACAGAGAGGGAGAGAGGAAGAGGCTCATCCTCTGACGTTCAATTAAAACCGTTCTGCCATTCTGAATGGCCTTGTAAAAAATAAAGCAGAACAAAACTGCACTTTTCTAGAGAAGAAACCACAGAAAGAGAATCATGGGTTATGAAACATGCCCCCCCCCAACACCAACACCACTTGGTGTCCGGTCTCTGACTCGCAGTCTCTCATCGCCCAGATTAAGCGAAGCATGCTCAGTGATCACTCTGTGATTGTCCGAAGGATGGACTGTTTTATCGCTTTTTGTATTCTATTATTTTTTGGTTGTATTTGATTATTTCATGTTTGTATCTCTGCTCTTGCCTTAGTATGTCCGTGATGTGATGTGCATGTGCTTTGAGATAGTAATCTCTAATCAGGTGGACATTGATCGATTAATCCTAGCCAATCCAGACAAAGAAGCATGTTGCTTACTCAGTTGCTAGGTTGTCTGGATTGATTACTTGCCCCTAGGAAACATTGAGATGCACCAGACAAGTCCAGCGGATCTACCCTGGTGGGCTAGGCTAACTACCAAGATAACCATTCAATATGGTGCTGTTACTGTAAATAGTAAGTATTTCGTCTTTTGAATATTATGACTACCATTGTAATCATTCCCCTCAAAGTTAATGGCAGTGATAGTACCAAAATGTACTGTTCAGGCAAAGAGCATCACATGCAATCTTATGGGCAGAGGTTGAGATCACGGACAGCAGTGTGGCAGAGTAATGCAGCATCATGGTGCAGTCATAAGGAGCAGGGATGTAACACAAAGGCTGCTGGGTCGATTCCCAGAAGGGCCACTGTGCCTGACCAGCCAATCCCGCTCATTAAAGTTGACCAGCGCAAACTATGGAAGGAAGTGATGTCATTCTGGATGATGAACCAATTGGTGTGCGCATGTGGTGTGAGGATTTTGGTGCTGCAAGCCCTGATGACACCGTCATTAAGGTGAATGCCTGGATTTAAGTCACTGTTTGTGATTGTAAATTTCTAGTTTGAAAACTAAACTTTTGACTAGGAATTACACACACTTGGTATAATGTCTTTAAGTGACACTGTCGTTTACTTTGTGTGTGTATATGTGTACGTGTCTACTATGTGTTTTGCTTGCCTAACACAACTTGGACTGAATGCCAAGAAAACACATTAACTAGCGGCTTATGGGAACACAGGCTCTCAACTCTAATATGTGGAGATGCTGGCATGCTCAACAGGGACACTGCTGAAAAAGACTGAACAAAATGCCTCTGCTGCTCTCTCTCTCTGTCTGCCTTTTGCTCTCCCCTGTCAGGCTCTCATTTCCAGTTCTATCCAGATTAAAGGTGCAGTTTAAGTGCTACAAAATGATGGACAATTTGAGCAGTTTTGAATGAAACATTAAACATGAGGTGTTGTGTCACATGACTTACTGTGGCGATAATTTGATATCTATTCATTTCTGTTCCATAAAAAGGAAGGGAGATTGTGTCCGCTCCCTACTGTTTTAGCTGGTTATAAAGGACAGTAGCAGCACTGCCAGGTTCAATACTTCTACAGGGGATTTTTATGAATAACATAAAACCTTATTGCCAATGCTGTTCAGCTGTACAACTCAATCACAATATATCAAACAATGATTGTGTGACACATACAGTAGACATGTCTGTCTGAGGTTGTACCTTACGTCACAGATCAGAACAACTTAGCTGTTACCCCCAGACAGCACTTCAACATGCCCAGTATAACTGGAATTTTTACCTGGTGCCTGCAATTCCAAGTCAGAAGGTTAATGTTCAAACTAGACATTGACAATCACTATCAAATATCAGTCAGAAAATGAAGCCACTGGAAAAAAGGTACAGTTCCAACCCCAAAAAACATAAATCCACAGACAGCAGTTTAACGCTAATAACAACACCACAGCTGATGGGAATTTACTTTTTATGTTTTGAAAAATCTATATTTCTTCCATATTTTTCGCTGGATCATGTGCAGTTTACTAGGTTGTAGACTCAATACACTGCCCACTATATCGCAAATAAAGGTATGCATGTATTTTCTGTACTAAAAACACCAACAGAATAACCTGTGCATGCACATTCACACCCACATCCTGGCATTACAGGATTGGCATGCCTCCTCTTTCCAAAAATTCCCTACCTTTGTGCTGTGTTGAACTCTCAGAAGAGAGAAACTCCAACAGCTGTGTGTGACACAGCTCTGGCAGGTGAATACCCATCTTCCCTTTCATGACCAGCCAATCCAATCTTCCCATCTTCCCTTTCATGTTTTGCTTTAACAATGAGAATCCGCAATGAAAATTTACCCTCGGAATTCTCCTCGGATTATTTAATGAACTGTTGATGATCTTTAATCAGCAATAATCGCAAAAAAGATCCACTGTATGACCTCCAATCAAAAAAAATCCAAATAATGTCTTTTGAGCTAGAGAAAAAAAAATACAGATTTTTGGATGAAATCGATATAGTATTGTGAAGGTGAATGTATTGTTTTATACTGGTAGGTAAGATGAAGCCTTAACAGAATTTCAGAGTTTAATATTTTGATAATGTATGGATTTTGTTCAAATTGTTCAAACTTAATCAAAATTGACTGAAGGAACAGAACAGAAAGGTAACATGCAGGAATGTCTGATGCTTCCTTTCAGTGTCAGATCGCCTTCTGAAACTTCCTTTACCTGTGATTTCAGTGCTCAGTGAGGCTAACATTTAGCAGGAAGTACCCCTGGCTGATTGCTCAGTGAGGCTGATATTTAGCAGTATGTCCCACCGGCTGATTGGAAGTCTGACCTGGAAGATGCAGATGCAGATGCCCAGTGGAGTGTGACAGTTTCCTCCAATCAGTGCCCTGCGCTCACCTGGACCACTGACCTGGAATGATGGTGATCATCCAGCGGCTGTGCCTGGAGCTGTCTTATTCGCATGGCCTGTGACCTCATGATTTATTCAGCAGGGGTTATATAACCGGAGATTGTCATGCGAGAAAAAAAAAACTATATATATTTATGTATGCACTTGGATTCCCATCCTGAGATGTGCAACATGGCTACTGACCTCAACAAAAGCATTCTGTGGCACCGGGGGAGGGGCAGGGGCAGGGGCAGGGGTTGAGAAGGGGTAGTGAAAGAGGGAGACATAGAAAAAGAGAGAAAGAGATAAAACAGAGAGAGACAGAGAAGGAGACAGATGTGGAATTATAGAGAGAGGAGAAAGAGAGAGACAAAGAAGGGAGAAAAATAGAAGGAGGAAGAGACATTGCTAGAAGAAAGAGGGAAGAATGATGGATCTTCACTCAGCTTTTCTGACCTAAAACACAAGTTCATATTAAATTATATCCATGTTAAAATAAAAATCCCGCCTCCTGTCTGTGTTTTTCCTTGGTTCCATGCCTGTGAATTTGTAGGAGCTGATGTAATGCTGATGAACTTCAGTATCACTAATACAACACTAACAGAGCATGGGGCCCCAGTTTCTTTTTTCAAAATCTATAATTTTTACAGACGTACAGAACAACTGGAACCTCCCCCCTGGCTGCCCTACCCACACACACACACACACACACACACACACACACACACACACACACACACACACACACACACACACACACATTTACACTGACAATTCTCTTCTTTTTATCATCATAACATTCTTTTGCCCAAGATAAGAGGTTTTGACAGGTGAATTTTCAGTTACTGATTCCAACCAGCTTCTAAGAAGAGCTTTTATCAGTGATTCTGAATGTCTGAAAAGTTCAGCTTTCTTAGATCTTAGGCCCTGCCCACTATAGCTTTTCTGTCTGCCTGTTACACCATAGAGGGAATTACATGCATGTGTTTTACATCACACAGATTTACTGATTTACTTACAGTAGTTCTGGAAGCTAATACAGGCCTAGTCACTGGTTGGGGCACTAACCTAAAGTTCTGAGTTGACCCATGAATTGTGAAGAAATGTCATGTGTAGCACAGAAGCTAAGGCACAAACAAAATTTTGCATCACACGTGCAGATTAGTGAGTGAAGCGTACCTTGGCACTGCCCCCTCCCCAAGCCTTCAATTTACAGAGTTAACAAAGCTGCCCTCTCGATCCGAATACTCAGCTCATCTCACCTGACCTCCCACACTTAGCGGTGCGGCTGTGGTCCACCTGCTTGGGTCGGGCGGTTTGCCTGTGGTAGACCCTAATGGAGGCTAGCATCTGCCATCGTTCATTCTGCCTGCAGCCTAAACACTTTGAATTTTAACGCCCCTGCCTCACACAATTACCCGAGACAGAGAGGAAACGAGGATGGGGTGGAAAAGCATTAACGATCGCGTTTGCACAAGCTGCATATCAGCGGTGTGATGACCTTAATGAAGCTTCCCTTGCATGCAGACATATCATTGATTCAGCGCGTGTACCTCCATGTCATTTGCATGGCTGTAATTGCTCCTGTGGTGCAACTGTCACTGTGGTCTTTTCGATTGCCCACGTTCTCTGTGAGCACCATTAACGTTACCACAATTACAGACTGCCGCACCAAAATGTGTCAAACCCAATCAGATGAACCTTGCGGTCCATCAAATACTTATTGTGCCTGTGAAATTCTAACCATAATTCCCTTTGAGTGTTGATTTTAAGCGAGCATCACTTTTTTCTTTCTGGGATTGCTGAAAGAGTGAAATAGCACACAGAATAGGATGAAAATGAAGGACAGAGGGCACTGTGGTCCTAGAATTGCATGACCTCAGCTGTTAATGATTTTATTGAATGGAGTACAGTTTATTTGTTGGTGATGTCAAATTCAACTCAACTGCAGAAAATAGCAGTTTAGAATGTAGCACAGAATGTAGAACATGGTACAAATAAGATGACATTCCTGTGTTCCTCTCTGATGTGTCATTTGCTGTTGTAATTGTTTCATTCCCCAGGCATTAGAGAATCAGCATTTTGGGTTACTCAAACCCAGGCACCTCACCTCCAATGCCCCGCCCCCACCCCCGACCCCTCAGACACACAGCAGAGATTAGGCTTTTTGGGCCTGATTGATTCTCTGTCATCACCGGTTCATTTCTTCTGAGAGCAGCAGCCCTTAATCTTTACCAATCCCCTGTCCCTTAAAGTATCTGCCACTAATCAGGAGCACTCAACTCCACCCTGAACCTCTTTGCTTTTCTTCCCAGAATGCACCGCTGATGCTGAGGGGGAGCCGTGCATTACCGCTAATGTGTGAAACACTTTTATGTTCATTTCAGAAAGCTTGTGATCTAGAAAAAAAGCATTTTTTTCTGAGGAGGGCAAAGAATCCATTACATAAAGTAACTAAAGAACAATAAAAATAATGATAATAAAATGTTTGCCGTTTTGTCTCTAATGGTGATTAAGCGGGCGCTCCGGGACCGGAGGGTATAAATACACACCGGCAGTGATCCAGCCTTTAATTAGCGCATTTGCATCAAATTTTCATTAGGATGATGTATGTGGGAGCGCGGGGTGAGGGGAGATGGGGAGGGGGCCGGAGTGCACCCACACATTTTTAGAGATGTTTGGAGCCAATGCCCGAGACGGGACAGGACCAGGGCTATCCATCACCAGCACCAGGCAGTTGTTCAGATTCTTTTATTAACTTTCCAACCTTTGTCATTGCCATATGAAATCCCTCTTATATATATATATGAAATCCCTCTTTGCCCCTGGCTTTCCACCTCTGCACCAGCCGCTGTCCTACATAACCCCCACCCCTGAGCCACCTGAGCCTCGGTCTCACTGCCTCGCTGTGTCACACAGTTACGCAGGTACACAGGTTAGCCACGGTACAGCAAATCTGGTGGGAGCAATTTCGGTCACGTCAGAAACAATCATGACATGAGACCCAGGAACCGAGACCCCAGAGCCAACACCAGCGGAAAAGGAGAAAAACTAAAATGCTGTTCATGAACTGAAATTTCACTGTGGTGGGTATTCATTAACAAGTGTCAGAGCGTGGTCAGAGCTGAGGACGCTCCGTATTCCATATAAAAGCAGAAAGGCAAGGTCACAGTCCCTCTGCGTCTAAATAAGGATTTCCTTGATATGCCTCGCACTAGTAGGTCACTGCATAAAAAGCTGCTCCAAAAGGACCTTGGAGCCCTTGCTGTCTGATAGAGAGAACTGTTACAGTCTATTTGTGTCTGTGACATCGGCGCTAACACTGAGTCAGAGAGTGTTCCATCCAGAGCGAGCTCCAAAAACATGTGGAAATGAAAGTGAATAAAAACAGGCATTTCCATGTCACCCATGTGCTGTGTTAAAAATGGCAATGCATTTCAACCGATCCGGGAGACAGCACTGCCAAGCAGGCTCCCTCAGAGCGCTCAATCTCCCATCTGTGAAAATCTCCGCAAAATGAAGCCCTCACAAACATCACAGCCTTGGCACGTCTCTCTCCCTGGGAGGGGAAGTCCATTTTCTGTTCGGTAAAGAAAATCAAGGTTACTCAAGGCAATGTTTACCGTCGAGCACCCGAGAGCACCGACATACTAAAACTTTCCTCCTGTACATCAAACACCAGCTAAACAACCGCAGCCAGACAACCTAGGATGTCTGAGGGAAAACTTCAATTAAAAAAAAAGAAAAAAAAACAGCTGTTGACATATATCAGCGGCGGTTTCTTTGCCAAGAGGCCACTTCAAAGGTACGGTGGCTGAAATGACGGTTAAAATCCGCTCCAGGTCCCTTTAGAGGGAGCGGTAAGTCTGCTCAGCGATGTTCGTTTTCTTCAGTGAAGAGCATCATAGGCCTCCGCATTGATACATTCAGAAACTGCTTCGTGGTGCGGAAGAGTGTGCAAGATACACCTGAGATTGTTGTGTCCTGCGGCGATTCCAAGATCCGAAGCACGCGCAGATCCCCGGGGACACTGCAGAAAACGTCATTTGATTACTACTGGAGGAGCCGTGTTTTCCACGAGTTTAATTAACCCCTTCAGGAGATAAATAAAATGTTAATGAGAACAGCATTTAGAGGAAGCAATGCCAGCAGCTGGCACTGTGCAATTCTCTCTTTTAATGAATCAGTCAGCTTACACAATAGCAATAGCACTTGATAAACTCCTTGTAGTCCTCATAAGGTTTAAAATCTGAATATGGACTATTTATTTAGAGTGTTTGGGTTGTTGTCAAGGCATATTTGTATAAGTTATTAATTTGTTGGACTCTTCACTGGCAACATTAATTTACAATGTACTCTAATACAATATAACATTAGAATAACAAGTAGTGTTATTCCTGACAAAAGACAGTGTTCACATCTTTCACCTTTTAAATGTGTTCATCTGAGGTTCTTGCCTGTGTTTTGTCTGTGTATAGATGTATAAGCTCATGATGGAGGCAATGTCTCGACTGGGGATTGAACCCCAGAAGATCTGGGGTCACAGGGCCCAAAACCCTGCTCTGCATCTCTGCCTGTTCCTTCTTCTCCCTTCCTGACTGTGATATGAAGACACCCCCTGTTTCTTTTCTGTTTCTGCTGCTCTGGTAAGACCTAAGCAACATATCTCTGCTTGAGGTGTCATCACATCTCCAAACATGAAGCATTACAGTGACATCATTCAATCTCAAGGTAGCTGCACAAACTCCAGTTTGCCTGCCAGTCAAGATGAGAATTAAATTTCAGTTTTGAAGGAGCTTTTAAAATATTTATTAAATGTTACTAAATATTGGTGAGTTATGACATTTTTTAAACAATTAATAAACAGATGATGTATAGTACTTAGTAGGTAGTACTATTTGATTGTATATTGGTGCTCAGTTGGGAGGACAAAGGAATGTGCCGCCTGACTTAAAGAGCATACACATGAATGAAATGCACTTTATAATTCCACCACATAATTGTCAGTTTCTTTCAAATGTCATAAGTTTGTGATCAGAATTACTCTGATGTCATAATCAGTTCCTAGTTAATTGTCATGGAGATATTATTCGGGAGGTGGTGTGTAATGATGTTGGCAACCTCAGACTCAGCCATCACCGAAGACTCTGTTACAGGAAGGCACGAAAAGCCATAATGACACACTGTCCGCGGAACAGATTGCAGCTGTCGTCTGGAATTTAAAATCCTTCCTCCTGCCGACTCTGTGACACGTGAACATTTGAAACGGCCACAGGAGATGGCCTTTGAGACATGGCCTTTGAGAGACAACCTTCCACAGATGCCTCGCTCTCATAGTGGGCGAGCAGGACTCAGACACTGACATGAGGAAAATAAATGTCCATCCAGAATGCATGAAGGAAAATGGCAGGCATTCAAAACGAAATTCACAAACGTGCCTTGACTAAGTTCTCTTATTTCAGCATCCTTTCTTCCTGTGGTGGTGAAATGCATGATAACGGTTGCACAGTAAGATTCAGTGATGATGAGGTGAAAGAGACATATTGGCGGCCTGCCAACTACATGTAATCCTTATAGTTGTCATTATTATTATTGTTGTTGTTTTTGTTGTTGTTGTCTTTACTGCTGTTAACATCATTATTATAATCATCAAACTATTTGTTATCATTAATGATGATGATGATGATGATGATGATGATAATAATAATAATAATAATAATAATAATAATAATAATAATAATAATAGGCTCCCGAGTGGCTCAGCCGGTAAAAGCACTCGTTCCGACTGTAGACTGAATGCTACGGCCCGGGTTCGATCCCGCTCATGTCACTAGCCGAGAGTGACCAGGAGCTCACAGGCAGAACACATTGGCTTCGTTCTGCCGGGGATAGGGGTGGGTACGTCGGCAGGGGCTTCGGTCCCATTAGCAACAGCGACCCCTGCTGGTCGATCGGGCACCTGTGGTCCACGTGCCAAAGCTGCATATGAAATGTCTTCCTCCGACTCATCTCTGTGCTAGCTTGGCTTGTGGACCACAGAGTGAAAAGAAGCAGCGGCTGACATCACGTGTCTCGGAGGAGGGCACGTGCTTGTCCATGCTCTCCCGGATTGACAGTGGGGGTTGTGCAATGGGACCGAACATCAATGACAAATTGGGCATTCCAAAAAAATTTGGGGAATTGGCCATTCCAAATTGGGGAGAAAATGGAAAAATGAAGACAAAAAAAAAAAGAAGAACAAGAAGAAGAAGATCACAATTCCATCAGAATTCTCCTTAAGATTATTCTCCCTTCACACCTGACATTAATGAGTCTTGTTTTCTTATCTATATGCTTTAGCCATGCAATACCGTATTGCTCACACTAATAAAGCTTGTTTGAAGCAAACTGAAATTTAGAGAGGGTGAAGACAGAGAAAAACAGAGAGTAAAGGAGAAGGGAGGGAGGAGGGAGAGAGCGGTGGGAATAGCCAGACAGGTTAATGTAGCTCCTGCAATGAAAGTCTCATAACAGCTCTACCCTGAGGCTTCGAGAGGGCACTCCATCTTACCACGCTCGCAGCCTGGCCCTTTATCACCCCGTAAATCACGGTCAAACCAGCGTCTCTTATGTTTATATAAAAAGGGAACATGAGGACTCAAAGGTTTCCTCCAGCAAGTTTATTTAAAAAAGAAATCAAAAGAAGGCGAGCGATTCAGAAGATCTGTCTTATGTCTCAATTACATCTCAGGATGTCTCAACATCGACCGGTGGGTGGAATTCCAGACAACGGATCATCATGCAAGCTGTATGACATGAATCAGTGTTCGCTCGAGTTTTTCCACTGCGCGCTGGCTTTTGTACCCTAGTATTTACTCCACACTTGCTGGAGCCTGCTCAATGCATGACACATTCTTGGAGGGAATGGATAGATCAAAGTGATGCTTAATGAAGCGTATATTCTGCATACTGTGAGTTCTGTGCATCACTCTCCACATACACATTACCAAACTGTGCCTCACATCAATACATATAAAGGGTACAAAATGGAAGATGTATTTATTTCCCGTTGAGCTGGTAGAAATGTTACATTAGAGTTTCCTTGGGAAGAGCCTGAAAAAAGTCATATCTTTGGTGCTAGCAAGGCCTCTGGGGAAATTTTCGTCAGATGTCATTTAGCTTAGCTTTATCCCGTATTGTTTATCTGTTTTTCCCTCTGCTGTTTTCGCATCTTGCCACTGTGTTTGATGTCGCCCTCTTTGCATTGCTTGAAATATCGATTTCTTGTCTTCTTTTGTCGCTTGCCTGCCTCGTGGCTGACGCGTGATCCCGACTGCGGGCCGCCCATCCCATTTGACACCGTCGCCGTCACAACCCGCTCTCGTCAGCAACCCGCCCCTGTCACGACTTCCTCCTCATCTCCTCGCCTTGCGCTGATGCTCAAACTCCCCCCTCGCCCTCACTCTTTCAGCTGCGCCTCCCTGAGAAGAAAGGGGAGTTGTGAGAGAATTTTCTCTGATTCCTCTGGTGTGCTCCTCCCCTCTGGCAAAAACTACAGGCCCGGTAAATACTCTTTCCACCACTCCCCCTGATGCAGTGAAATGTCGGGGTGAAGACCAGTCCCCCGCTCCCCCTGTCAGATCGACCCATTGACTCTCAAGTGAACCAGCAAATTAGGCAACGACTGTTGATGGCTGCTTCTGTCTGAGGCAAGAAGCAGGGCCCCGCACTCTTGAGAGAATTCCCCCTTTCAGTGCTCATTTTGCCGTTTTCATTAAATCAGGAGACTCAGACAAGTCCCAGTCACCTGCCGCTTACCATCCGGTCGTGACACCAGGAGGGGTGTACTAGAATGTGAGAGGGCAGGTACTGTAAATAGATATTACCTTCAGTCAAAGCATTTCAATAGCTGGCGCTTTTTAATTTTAATTTATTTTCTCTCACTTTGTAAAGAGCACAGCGTGCCCATGTGAGCTGAATGCATTAATTATCAGAATAATTAAAATAATGGCCCGGGGCTGGGGGAGTGTGGCTTACTGATGAAGGAAATGTTAATTGAAGAGACAACCTTTAAGCCTCTCAAAACTGAGCCAAGTGGTCACCCACCACAGAGTAGTGGACACAAAGCTTTTCCAAGTTCAGTAAGTAGCAAAGAGAAACACACACGCCACCAATACAGTTTTGTTTGGGGACCTTCCTCAGGACATTTAAGCTAGGGCATTCAGTGATAATCACCTACTTTGGGATTGAGAAGCATGTCCTAGGCTGCCTCTTTTGGGAGAAAGGTCTTTAACAATAACCTCCAATGGTTGTTGGGGTCAAAAGCTTTCCTTACCATGGGGTAAGTTATCCTTATCTAGGCTTCACACTGGCCAATCATTCTACAGACAAATTCTTTGGAATAGATTCAATCAACATTTCTCCTTTGACTGACAAGTAAATGCATGTGCTAGTAAATGTCTTTACTTAATACTGCTGAGCAGTGAACTTGCCAAACTGTATAAGAAGTTATCACTTGCATTTAATTAGGAGTGAAAGTTAGATAGGTATTGATTGATATTGAATCCAACCATTTATTCATGACCTGCCTTCCATAGCGGTGATGTGCTGTGGTTTGTATGTGCATGCATGCACAGGTGTGCCCTGAATTACTCTGAGAGCTTCCTCCTTTTCCAGTTGTAATAAAATGATAACGGACTTACCGCTGAATCTCAATGAGAGACACCGCGAGCCCCAGAGGGAAGCGGCACGCATGTTATGTTGGCGGAATGAGTGGTCTAAGCGCTATTGTCCTCCAGGGAGTGATATTGTCGGGCAGTGCGGAATGACAAAGGCAATTACGGAGAACATCACACGTAATGAGTGATTTCAAAGTACGCCCCGTGATCCCCATTCTAAATCATCACTGCCCTGTGCTGAGGGAACACGTTAACACTGCTACTCGGTTTTGTTGTCACATCAAAAGACCAATACAGTCAACCAAGCATTACATTTGAGCTACCTACATGCACAATGGCATTCTCTGGATGTCACCTTCCTGTTGACAATGTATGATGACACGGTGATGGTAGTGTTGCTCTCATAGATCACTATTATGTGCATAATTATGTTAAAGATAATTGTGAGGCACTATGGAGCATATTAACTAAAACAATTATCTTTGTATGCGTATGTATGTTCTTTTTGCTCATGTAATATTGGTTTAATGGATCTTATCATGACAACCTCATATAGCAACTCACTCTGGGGAAGAGAGAATGCCAAATAAATACCAAATGAGTAGGGAAAAAACATGGAGAGTTATTAAGAGGAACTTATTTAGCCACAATGTACATTAAGCACAACTACATAAAGCCTACATAAGCGCAGCACAATGGTTCCAGTAAGCATTCAAAATACATTGTTCAGAATACATGTCACACTTTATTACATGATATAATATGGTATGTAGACATTAATGCTGCCTTCAACCTTGCCAACAGTGTCATATATCATATAGCTGGAGCAAGAGGTAGCCCAATGACATGGCGTCCCAATGACATGTGACATGTTATGCCATGATAATGTAGGCTTACACATGCCTTATGTAGCTGCACTTAATTTACAGTGTTTCCAGTACTTACAAAAGTATATATGACATCTGACCCGAGATCGATGGGTCACTGCCATCACTTCATGAACCACACCCTGGGAAAGGCACAAAACTCACAGCATGACAATGACAATTTGGTGGCTCAGACCTTCCTCCTGTCCTTGCCCTGAGTACCCTCTCTCCCCTAATTCCCAGCAGCCCCGTATATGCAAACGACACGCAGCCCTTGATTCTCTGTCCATCTGTTGATGTGCTTTCTGCCTAAAATCATGTTAGGAGTGTGAGCTGTCCTTTCCTCTGTACCTCAATGGCATACCTGATGCAGTGGGATTCTCTTTAAATGCATATTATGCAGATCTAATTAAGACACTAACTGCTTAGAGGACACCAATACACCCTCATCTTATGAGTGGCTCCTTGTTCTAATGTGTTTTTGAAACTACATTTGGGTAATTCCCTCTCTCGGATCAGCTCTTGATATTTCTGCAGGAGACAGTAAAATATGGATGAGTATTGCTTTATGTTGCCAAAACCTCTCCCTCCACTCCCCCACCTGGCCTAGGTAAGCGTTTGGGGCACCAGAGACTCCAGAGACAACTGGAGGATGGAATAAATAAGTGGAGTGATGCAAACTGGTTTATATTCACAGTGGAGCTCAGTGTTGAGACCAAAAACCACAAAACACATCAAATAGACACACACAAAAATATACACACAGGAACACTTTCTCTCACACAAACACAGACACACACACACACACACACACACACACACACACACACACACACACACACACACACAGAAATACGTGTCCACCTTTTCTCACTCTCTCTCTCTCTTTCACACACACCAACACGCTAAGTTTCCTTTTCCCACTTACGAAAGCTCCATTGAATAATATTCCACCCTTACACTTCCATCATGGTCAATTAGCCTGACACTTTTCCCACTTTTATCTCTTAAAGCAGAGAGCTCATCTGTTATTTATGTGTCATTGGGTCTTCCATGAATTATTCAATGGAAAAGTCCAATCTACTGCTGCGGTTTATCCTGGGATAAAGGTAGAGGTGAGAGAAGGAGAGAGACAGAGAAGAGAGGGTGAAATTGAGGGAATGACACAGAGGAACAGAGAGAGGGAGATGGAGAGACTGAGATGTGCATCCTCTTTCACGTGGCACCCTCTAGGATTTCAGGCTTCTGTGGGTATCTGGGTGGAGACTGGAACATTTATGGGTAGACCTGCTAACTGTTATGCACATAAATCACACTACAGTCTCCAGTCTTTTGTCAGTGATTAATGAGGTGAAGATCCAGTGAATGCTTGGTGATTGTATATATTTATTTTTTGTTTTCAGTTACAATGCCTGTGGACACCACAGATGTAAGATGATCAAAAATGATCCAGCTCTGGTCTGTCTTGGACCAAGCCTGCTGCTGTGGATGATCTCAGTTTGAGCTCAACAAATCCTCAGAATTCATCCAATCTCAATGAAATGATGGGGAAACAGAGAGATGGGAAAGAACAGACAAAGCAAAATGATCCCTGAATTCACTCCCCCCTCCATCCCAACAAAACCAACATGTCAGTTGGCCTAACACTGAAACCACAGTGTCAGTCGTTCTCCATCTCCACAGCGACAGTCTGAAGGTGTTTTCGTGCTGGCCTCATACATTAACGCGAGCCATCGTGGCAGCAGCGACTGAATCAATAATCAGTAATAAATATTTTGTGTTGGGCGCGATTACCGCATGATTGCAATGTCGATACTGTACCAGAAAGGCTCAGAGGAACAGCGAGCTTTGTTCTTTAACTGAGGGGAAAAAAACAAGAGAGCGCATTATTGGCTCAATGAGGTAATGACGCTGCAGCTGAAAAATGACCACTGCAGAAATAAACAAATGAGCATTAAATAAATAAATAAATAAATACATGCAAAAATCAATTGAAAATTGCTCCATTGTGTCTTTTTTCTCCAGGGAAGTAGACAAATCGTTAATCAAAGAGCTCTTCATCAGTGTTTCAGGAGCAGCATAATGAAGCTTATGTGTGTCTGCAATCCCTGAAATGACCGCTGGGGGCACTCCTTTGACCCCCAGCCTGTCCTGACAACCATATTTGGCAAATATGAGCAAAGCAAAGGAGCCATTTGTCTTTCCATTCACCTGGGAGGCTAACATTAGGAGGGCAAATGGGAAGGCTCTGATCTAGTTATTGAATTTGAGAAAGTGTTTTATTAGGTCACACATGCTTGTTTACAGCCGCTTTTTATTCTGTCTGCTTGACAGAACGTGAATTCCCCAGACGTCTCCAGCCTTCCCCAAGCCCCCATCAGATTTCACAGAGAAACTCCAGCGACACCCCTGTGTGTTGCCCTGATGGGACTGTGACACGCCATCAGAATGTGTTCGTTTTGCTCCTGTCACGCTCAACCCGCGCAGTGGTGGTGGCTCGCAGCTCTGGTTAAAAAAAAAAAAGGAAACGAAAGAAAGAAAACGAAACGGCAGGGATTAATCAGGCTGTCACTAAGGCCTGTGCTCTCCGCCTGTCCCCAACCTGCCCCAGATACACAACTTCCCCAAGGAGCGGCCTCACAACCCTGCAGTCAAAACAGTACTTGGCCACACACCGCTGTCGGCGCGTAGTCGGGTGAATTAATGGGGGATAATTTAAAAAAGGAATGGGGATGGCTGAAAGGCTAACAGCAAAGAAGAAAGGAATGTGGCACTTTTTAAGACTAATGTATATTTTTGGAGGGACGTAACATCCTTAGGGGGCTCAAAGTAGGGCGTGGTTCAAAAAACTCAGATGGCTGGGGTTGGGGTTGGGATTAGGGGGGACAGGCACTGTGATGATGTCACAACAGCTTCACTGTGATGTCACAAAAAATGTTACTGTGATGAGGTCACAAAAACTGTGCCGACAGCAGCACAAGCAGCGGGGTAAAGGATTTTATACGTATATTTGCATGAACCAGCAAATGACCTGAACTGTTGACCAGAACAGTGTCATGTATCTACTCAAATAAAAGGTAAACACAATGACTGGTTCACAGGAACTTGGCTCTTTTATTTGCTGACTAAAAGCGCATATCTCTGAAAGTAGAAGCAATGTACACAAGCATCTCAAACATCCATCTGCGGAGCCCAAAATTTTTACCGTGCAGCCCTATGTAACCAGGCACACTTAGCCAATCCAATGCAAAGGTTAAAGGTCAATCAATCATTAATCAAAACAACAAAAATGTAATGAACACTTTCATTTTTTTTCTCTTAACATAATTATAACACATATTTTGTGTTACCTACACAACAAACAGCAAGCCAGTTTGTCAAGTTCAGTGATGACCAAAATCAATGAAAACTGCCATTAGAAGATTCTTTATTTTCATATGAAAGATTTCATTTGGGTGTGTCCTTTTAGTCCTAAAAGGATCCAAACACAACCAAACCAAACACCAGTCTCTCTCTCTCTCTCTCTCTCTCTCTTTCACACACACACACACACACACACACACACACACACACACGCACACACACACACACACACACACACACACACACACACACACACACACACACACACACACACACACACACACACACACACACGTATTGCTGTTATTACCCAATAAAAGATCCTGGAGATTGTGAAAGCTTTCTGCTCTAAGTGTGGGAGAGTTCTTAACTGTGGTATCAGCTGCTCAGAAATCTATCACAAAAGGAATAAAAACTTTCCAAAGCAACACAGAGATAATAAAATAGATGACCTGCATGACACACTTGCATTTTATTAACCAATTGCAATACACAACTGACAGAAACAGCAACGCCTAACACTGTACAATAATAATATATGAGTCTGAATGCATATGGGCTGTTAGGGAAGAATGCTTTATTGAGCACAGCAGTGTGTGCAGCAGTGTAGCATAGTGGTTAAAGAGCAGGACTTGTGACCAAAAGGTTGCTGGTTTGATTCCCCTCTGGGGCACTGCTGTTGTACGCTTAGGCAAGGTACTTAACCTACAATTACCTCAGTAAATATCCAGCTGTATAAATGGGAAAAAAGTGTAACCTATGTAAGTCGCTCTGGATAAGAGCATTTGCTAAATGCCAATAATGTAATGAGTGCAGTAGTGTGCATCTTTACACTAAAGACAGTACACAAAATGGCCATAGCTGAAAAGGGCATTGTAGAATACTAATATTATTTGTAGCATTATATTCTATGGATAGTAAACAATCTAGAATTAATACTGACATTTTAGGGACTTCGACTTCTTAATGTTATTTAGGTGTTGTAATTAAAAAACTCCCTATTTAAGAACATTACCTTCTGCCTTTTAGTTGCTATTGACAATTAAGGCTAAACCAACTATGCTAGTGCACTGGCTAAAGCTCCACTGTGCTGACTCAGAGTGTATCCGGGCTTCCTTTCAAACTTTTACATGGTCTGGCATTCTTCTTTTAGTCCTCCACTTCCAACTGTCCCCAAAGGTCGCAGCCACCGAAAATGAATGAAGACAACCTTTCAGGGACTGTTGTCCCCATAGCGCAGATAAACCCAAAGCGAAGGATGACAGCCCTCCCAAGCCGAGGAAATGAGCATGCGGCACTAACTCGGAGCGGCCTCGGCGTGATTCATTATTAAAGCGATTAGCGTGCTTAATAAGGAGGGCCCAGGCGTTCCTGGAAAGATGCCCCGCTCTTCTCCCTCTGGCTTCTTGTCTGCGCTGCTAAGACATGCAAACGGCGGCCGTCTGATGCTGCCTCGTCCAAGACAGAATTAAAAAATAAAACAGGAGGCTCAGATGAATTATGGAGTCCGTTCTCATCAGCCGCCCTCCACCTTCGCTTGCTAAGGTTCTCTGTGTATTATTTACATGCCGGAGAATGCCTTTGTGCACAGAGCCAGGTTCCGGCCAGCACCGTGTGGTTTTCGTTTTTGAGTCACGGCCATGTTGGTCTGTGTAATCTGATGAGCACTGCAATTCATTATTGCCATTTAACTCATCCATTGTACTGCTTTACTGGAGGCTGAGACTAACCTGATGTTTTAAAAAGAATTACATTAATTTGAATATGAATCCAGGGGAAAGTGTTCTGTTGGCTATGCTATGTAGCTGGCCACCAACTGAGCAATGTATAGCATGTGAAAGAAAGAAGTATTGAAGTATGGTAATTTCTCTGAGATTTCACTGATATCAATAAAAGACATTTAGTACAACAACTATCAGTTCAAGGCTTTAAAAAATGGACTGATTAAATCTGTATGGATTATCAAAATTAACCTTTGTTGCCTTACCCTAATCCGGATCTAACTGGACTAATTAATGGACTTCCTCAATCCACAATCAATATCATGTTTTAATTGCATTTTTCTCATTTGAGTTTAAAACCAACTGCAGTTGTTCTTGAATGACTGTTGTAGTCCATTGTGATGGTTTTAAGTCCTGACCAAAGTACCAAAAATCTGTTTCATTTACATTTATATTAAGTTTTAGTTTAGGTTCTTTGTAAGACATTCCATAACAAAGTGGACATAATCACTTGTGTCATTTGTATAGTCAGCTGAGGTGAAATCTCAGCTGGTGCAATCTTGGTCTGAACTTTGATTTTGGAACATCAAAACTTTGTTTTTCCCCCTCTCGCACGTATAGCGTTTCGTTTCCTCAGATATTTCACGTCCTCTCGTGCTTGACTCTAACAAGCTAAGTGCAGCTGGGACTACCCATGACTGAGGAGAGACAGCACAGACATCCTGAAGGAAGGGGATTGGGGGAGGAGGGGGAGTACTACAGGAACGGAGGGGAAAAGGATTGGCAGGCAATCAATGGAGCTCCTTTGAAGATGAATCTTTTGATTTCACGTCTGTAGCTGCTCATAAAGTTTTCATTAACGCGTCGTCTGATTGCCACATTTTATAGCGTGAATTAAAAGAAAAGAATGTAGATGGTGATTAATAATGTTATTCATGGCAGTGCAAAAGTGAATACATTTACTACGGAGGGGTGACACGGTCATTGATATTTAGATTAGATTAGATTACTTTATTGTCCTCAGATGAGGGTATTCTTTTTGCAGCTTGAACAGAAACCAGACAGGAAGTGACATAGGGGTGCAGCACGGTAGAGTACATGAGTATGACCAAACCGTGCAGTGCAACCATGCATCATTAGTAGACTAGGCCAATTTTTTCATTGCCTTGGTGGACAAAGTGAAATAGTCATTTATCTTTTCATTCAGATGGTTTATGCCAGCTAGGATAAAGCTTTAAGTAACAAAAAACAAAACTTTTTTGTCGCATGAGTAGTGGTTCCTACAACACTAACAAAAATATCTTTAAGACAGGTATGGTGAGGAGTGCTCCATTGTAAATGGTTCATGATGAATAACTTCAATATTAGTCCTTGGGTTCTGATAAGGAGAGCCGGTTATTTCAGTTAGAAACAGAGAGTGGAAAACAGCTGTATTGTATTGCAAAATGTGGCTTGAAGATACTACGGAATACAACATGAGCAAGCGAGAATTTACCTGAAAGGACCACAACTTAAGAAGCACAAATTGTCCCTGTTAGGACCACATCTGAACTAGAGTATTAAACGTTAATCCTGGGTTCTTAGATGGATCAAAAAGTTCACCTTTTTCTCCCTTCGTTGTTGTTTCGCCATTTGAAACGGGAAGTCTTTTGTCTCGTGAACATTAGGTTCTTAGAAGGTTATTTCCATACATGTATTAGAGGTGAGACACTGAATTCTGATGGGCAACAAATGATTTATTGTGACTAAGGAGAGCGATCACGGCAGCCTCATCAGAATATCAGGAAACAAAATGTGACTGTTGAGTCTTTACTGAACACAACATTCCGGAAGGGGCTGAGAACAAGCCGTGGCACGCCGTGTCAGCGATCACAAAAGTCAGACTGAGTTCTACTGCATGACAATTCAAAGCAGCAGAGATGAAGTCATTTCACAAACATAATGTGTTGCTGAACTAAATATCTACAAGTGCCATCCCTACCACTTTGCCTGGATCTCTCAGATGTTCCAGTAGTTTGCAAACAGGCACTCAGTTATTACAATATCTCTGTTGGGTCCATAGGCAGGGTGGAGAACACTGAGCAATGAACTCATTGCTGAAAATCAGAGCTCTTCCATCACTCCACACAGTAAGGGATTGGAATATCTGTGTGTGTAGTAATTCAGTTCAGAAGTATTTTGGATGTCTTCCACATCCAAAATACTTTTTGGCATCCAGGGATTAGGTGATATTTGGAAAAGAGAGAAGGGCCAGGTTTACCTCTGCAGTGCAGACTTTAAGCATTCACCCAGGGAAACAATGTGGCCTCATTGCTTTTAGATTTCCTGGAAAGTTATCATGTTCTGTTGGCACTGAGCCTTGATCTAAGCCATAACACTATCTTTAATAGCATGTCACATTTTGTTGTAAAGTCATTGATATTAGAGTGGAAGAAAATAATGCTTAGCCGTGTTGCAACAGAAATGGGATCAGCAGTAAACAGCACAGAGAGATAGCTGATATAATCTGCTGCTTTTTCAGTCCTTGAAAAGCCTGTCAGGTATTCATTTTGCTCAACTCCTGCTTGATTTTATCTTCGTAGGGTAATTTTGCTTCGTTTGACTTCATGTTTCATGGAAGAACTCATGGCTTTGAGGGACTGCCTGCAATTTCGACTGAGGTGAGATACTTTTATTCAGACCCAATTTTACACTGAAAAAGCCACACAACTATGTATTGTGATGCCTTCTCTTAGTACAGTGCAGCGTACAGTGCAGCGATGGAGAACCTATATTAGGAGGGAGAAGTTTTATGTTTCTTTCTCCATTATGTAGCCCTATTTTGGAACTGCCAATTGGATATATTAGGCTTGTCTCATCACGACAACCACTGCACTCATGTAGGATTCCCAGGGCATAGAGAATGCAAATTTCTGATACACTTATATGCCAGCAGCTACTGGTTTTCACACTGTAAGTCACCCACTGCACTACAGTGAGCTAAGCCCCTATTGGAGGATGCACTTTGCTTCACTGACATCATCCCAGCAACCTGCAGGTACCTGGTGAGTCATAGAGGATCTGCGAGGAACAAGACAAGAGAACTCTGCTGACATACCCACCCCTATCCCTGGCGGAACAAAGCCCATATGAGGTCCACCGCTATGGGCTCCCACTCATCATCAGCTGATGACATGGCCAGCATCAAACCTGGGCTGTATGGCTCAGCTCACCTTCTCAAGGCAAATGCCTTAAACACGGAGCTAGTTGGGAGCTCTCAGGAAAGGAGAGTTGACAAAGTTATACTTGAAAATGCTCTTACAAAGAATTCATAATACCCTTGTCAGCCCTACATAATGGCCATAACCCTTGTTATAAACATTAGCCCCAGCTTGTAACAACTGTTGTTGTGAGGAGGAATGTAGGTTGTGGGGTTGAGAGGAATGTAATGATAAGCATTATAGCAAGGTGCATACCCCGTGAAATTCAGCTGCCATATGATGGTTTATGACAATGCTTATAATGCATTATGTAAAGCTTATGAAGATGTTGCGAATGCTGTCATGTTGCACAAATACTAAATCAGAATGTAGCCTTTCATTGCATCTGAAACTGGATCTCATATGATCAAACAAGTATAATCTGTTACACTCATGATCCATACTCGTGTATTACATTAGCAGAAGTCCTGCCTCAGACAAAATCAGAGGATATGGCTCTGAAAACATGAAAACTGGGATGAAAACGTTTAATTCCACAGGCCATGAGGGACACTAAATCCCATATTTTGTATCTGCAGCATACTTGGAGTGGCAGGAAACAAAGGCCAGAAAGACCTGCATATAAACCAATTGAAGACAAAAAAATCAAATATCAGTTGATTTTCAGATACAGGAATAAAACCATTTCCTGCACATAAGCAGCTGAGAGATGGAGTAATTACCAGCCTGGCCGTGACATGCACTCTGCCAGTGCTTGTCGGCATTGTTTGACACAGATTACAGCTGAATGGCTTAGTCCAGCCAGTGCGGATGGCGTAAGCTGTTTGAACCAAACCTCTGGAGGGCTGGCTCAGCTCTACCGGTGTCAGCTGGCCGGCTAAGGGCCAAGGGACTCCCGCTGAGGGGGAGTAAACACACACACATACACGATTTACAAAGTCAAAAGAAGACACGTCACCTAACAGCATTTCTGGATGGTACTGTAGATCTCTCACTTTTTTTAAAGCAACATGAAGTTCCTTCCATACATTGCATTACATTATTGGCATTTAGCAGACACTCTTATACAGAGCAATTGACATAGATTACAATTTTTTCACGTTACCCATTTGTACAGCTGGAACTTTAGTGAGGCAATACAACAGCAGTGCCCCAGCAGGGAATCGAATGGCAACCTTTCGGTTACAAGTCCTGCTCTTTACTATGCTGCACTGCCGCGACATATCTCAATAATGTGCCTGCAACAGTATCATTTATGAGGAACACCATTCAAACATATTATGGTTTGGCATGTCACACAGCATGAATTATTTTTTCCACTTGTGAGATCAGGCTGAACTGTAGTATGTATGGGAGCAACAAGAAAGAGTTTGGATTTGACAGTGCAGGAGGCTGTTAAGGTGTTTTTTCATGTTTTAGCTCAGATGGCAGAGCTGGTGGCAATACTGATATTCCCTGTCTGTTTGTTGATACAGTCTGAAAACTCCTGCTGAAGGAATGGGATAAGGCTGTGCAAGTCAGGATACTAGTTTGTAGGAGCTTTTGTCTTAAAATGGTGGCAGTGTAGCATAGTGGTAAGGAGCAGGACTCATAACCAAAAGTTTGCTGGTTTGATTCCCTATCTAGGGCACTGGAGTTTTACATTTGGGCTAGGTACTTAACCCATAATTGCCTCAATAAACATCCAGCGGTATAAATGGGTAACATGTAAAAAAAAAAATGTAACCTATGTAAGTTGCTATGGATACGAGTGTCTGCTAAATGCCAATAATGTAATGTAAATGGTGAAAGAATGGTGAAACTGTAACTTTCCTTTGACAGTTTGATCCTGGGCATTAACTGTATTCATAAGTATTTAAAATAGGCAGCAGGCTGCTTTTGGGTTGGTGAAACGTCTTTTTCAATTTTCTACAAAGGGGAAATGTAAAATGTCTCCTTTTGATCAAAGTTGGGCTGAAACAGTTCCTACTGTAACAGCTGTTGATATACAGTGTAATATGTATGTCTGTTTTGATTAAAAAGATTGGAAGGTAAATGACAGTGAGAAGGTCCTTATACTTTTTTTAGCAAGACTGGTATTAAAGATCTTATTCATTGATTCAATCCTTTGCCAGACTACAGACAGTAATACAAAGGAACAGGCAAAAAAAGAAAAGAAAAAGCACACATGCTTGAACTCAGATGTGGCTTGACTTCATAGCCGTGCTTTTTTGCTGATATTGGGCTACTGGTTGTGCCTCTGCCAGATCTCATCAGGGTGTCTAGGTTTTGATCGTAAGGCTGTTTTGACGGGCCGTTTTTTTTTGTAAAACTGTTCTTAGGAGGATCCTCTTGGGACTTTGCTGAGTTGCAGCGATGTCCACAGACTCATTTTTTTCCTTTAATCCTTTTTTTTTTCTTCCTTTTTCATCTTGATATAACTTTTAACTTCTCATGCAAAATGAACACGTAACGTTACTTTCCCGACATCTCAGTTTCCTCTGTGATATGCGCGCTGTGTCAAACACACAAAGCCGCGCGGAACGGCTGTAGTGTAGATCCATAAAAGGCCTTTCCCTTCGATGTTTCAAACAGCCTGTCTCTCTTTCTCCCCCCTCAAAGCAGTGATGTGTCCACTGAATTCACTGCGTTAACCCTCCCTGACAGCCGAGTCCAAATATTTGCTCTTTGCTCCAATTAAGCCTTTCATAGTTGACTGTATTTCACTGCCTGGGGAATTATCCTGCTCCTTTGCTCTTTAATAGCTCCATTACGCCCCTTTAAAAACGTGGCGGTGCCGTAATGGCTTTCCGCAATGCAAGGCCTATGGAGGCGTTTTCACCCCTGCTACCCCTTCGGTGGCAGAAGATGCTATGCATATTTAATATCTTTTTTTTTCTCAGGTACGTATGAGAGCATGCACTGACTGTCACATCCTCAGCTTTTCTCTCTGTAACAGTGTCTGTACCTTGCTACATGACCTTACCATTAGTCTGTCTCTGCACTAAACACAGGACACTTGCTTCCTGAAGGAGAGCTGTTCAGATATTTAGATCCTGTGTTCCACATGACTGGATGCGTTACCACATATAAGAACGAGTAATTACACATTACTTAATATTTGATTACAAAGACAAAAAGTCAGTTTTACTCAATATTATCATACTTCAAAGCAACCAGAACAGAGGAGTTCACAAATGCGTGATGATATCATATCCTAATTCAGCTTTGTAATTCTCAAAACTTCCAGACAACACAACATCTTATGCCCTGTCCTTCAGCACACGGTGCAGAGAAAAAATATATTTTTTCAATCAAACCAAAAAAAAGAGAAAAAAGGGGAAAAGGCGGGAAGATGGATCCCCTGATATTCATTATTTTCATACAAGGCAAGGTCATCTCGGCCATCTCGGGCCCTGTGAAACAGCCGCTGCACTGTTGCCTGCTGTTACCCAACAAAGCAGTTACCCAAAGAACCGAGGCCTCCGAGCTTTCTGGGCCTAAGGGAACCAGACCAACTGGTCCAACATGCCAGGAAGAATAATTGGTGTAGTGTGTATTCAGTTGAGGTGGGGGTAATCCAGCTCCATTTACATAAGAGAACTGAATACCGTCATACCATTTGGGTGCCAAGTGCTGAGAAAATAAGATGCGATGAGGGTTCACACTGCCACATGGGCAGGAAATGTAAAAAAAAAAAAATTAATAATAATGTGTGCATGGATGCCGTGCCATTTTCACCGATTCTGTCAAATTTGTTAGCCGCGGAAGTCATCTATTCACAGCCTTTGAGATAACAGACCTATAGACAGGCATGCTGAATATTAATTTTGTTTTAATTCTGCTTCTCTGTATAAAGTAAGCGGGCGCGTTTAAATGTTAATTCGCTGTCCTGATAACAACAACGAAAATAGCTAGGGTGGCGCGATGGAGCATGGCTCTCTCGACCTGAGCCGAACGCACCTTCACATCCTCACCTTTCTGTCTGCTCTTTGACAGATTTCATTACTGTACTTAATCTCCGGGTTGGAGGCTGTCTGCCCCGCTATTGTGAGCGTGCAGACCTCGACGCTATCCTTTTAATTAAATGACCTGCCCCCCTGCCACGGTGACCTTTCATCGCGGGCCCTCGGCCTTTGTTCCCGCGGCAATCACTCCACCGGGGTCGGGCCGTTTGTAATCTCGCCGTTTTTGAAAGGAGTCGCTGGGCCTTTATCTCCCCGCATTGTGTCCGCACGCAATCTCCGGCTCGCCGAAAACGATGGTGGAGCGCTGAGCCGCTGGGCCGGGGGGGGGGGTTGTATGGGTGGGGGGGTGGTGGAGGCATGCCACCTTTCAGCTTCCTGGACACCGTGTTCTTCTCGGTGGGTCTGACCTGTATGTTTCTGTAACTGCCATTCAGTAAATATGCCAGTCTAATTAATTATACAATGGCTAGCCACTAACCTGCTAACCACTGTGTGCTTGACATCTAACCTTTTTTTTCCTTGCACAAAAGGTTGCAGTTTTAAAGTCAAATCAGGTGACGGGGTTTATCTGTTTAGCTGGATCTTTCTGTTAACAGCCTTTCCTGGCTTCTGTCTTTGTGTATTCATCTTCGACAGGATGTTCCCACCCTCAGGGAGACAAGGCATTTGTTTAAACTTATCTGTGTTGTGGATGTCGCCTCCAGATTTAATCACAAGCTAGTCACCGTATCAGCCACCCCCACCCGTTTAAATGCACTCAGCTAGGCAATGCCCACCCAGCCATTGAATGCTCCCATCTACACCACGCCCATCCACCCAACCACACCCCACTAGGCCACACCCACCAACTTTAACACACACACCCAAATATGTTTTTAATAGTTCTAAATGCTCTTCGTGGTTGGTGTGAGCATCATGACCCAAAAGCCAAAATCCACATACATTATTAGGAGAAAAAAACTGTTGTTGTTATGATGTATCTTTTATTATCAGTAATAAACATTTACTCATAAAAAAGGGACATAAAAGTGCATGCTACCCTAGAGTTTAAAACAGAGGAATACCATAAAATAATGGTACATCCAGCAGCTTTTGCTAATTAAATGGAAACAGCAGGATTAGCAGGGACATAAAAATGCATGAAGTCTAGACATGCCACAAAGACCTTTCTTATGGAACTGAATCTGAGATAAATTGAGTCCAGGGCTGCATACGTAGATGCAGAACATCTTGAACATTTGGCAGGTCTGTTCCTCATTCTGACAGGGCATTCAAATCAGCTGGCTTGGATTTTAGAGTCATCGTGAAACGAGCAGCATCCAAATTATAATATGTTATCAAGAGAGACCTCTGATCCCAGCCCAATATGATGAGTGGCGTAAATATGTTACAGGCTGTGATGTGCTTAACTACGAGCAAAATGGGTTTTGGCACAAAAGAGCTACACCGAAGCAGGTGTACAGCAGATGGAACAAGGGTGCTTTCTCTGAGAGCTTTTTAGAGCGAGATGACTGTCAGAACTGACAGGCCAAAAGTGTACTGCAGGCACAGCGCAGTCAAAAACAGACTAAAAGGTGAAATATGCGGACAAAATAACAAGACTTCCTCTCTGCCCCCATTGCTTCAGATGAATCGCAAAAGACACGGAGTTCCTAAGATGAGTCACTCAATCAGGTGGTGCTGCTTCATCAAGCGTTAACATCACGTTGAATTTTGTTGTGCATGCTTGTATGTGATTCACCAACATTACAATGAGGGTGTCAAATATTCTGTTAACAAGGTAGGACCCTTTTAAAAGCAGGATGCCATGTCTGAAGGGGTTTATGCTGTTAAAATCATATAGGAATGAGTTACTGAATAGACAAAATGTTGGTGGAAATGTTCTGTCCATGATTAGTGCACAGCTCTAGTTTCTGTGTCTTCCTTGTTCATTTCTTTATGATTTTCTCTGAAACTCCTGCCTCAGTTTCAGACAGATGAGAGGTAACTACTCGGTCAGGCATGTCAAAAGACGCCCCGTGCTGTGGCCCAGGCCACAGGGGTCCTTTCCATGTGTCCAATCATCACGGTTCAGCCATCATCCAGTAGACAAGTTTTGTTTTTTTTTTTTTTTTTTTTTTTTGCTGCAAGCTCAACCTGTACTATCAACATGGCATATAAGCTATAGGATGTACAGGTCATTTCTGTAGAAGAGGATGAACTATCACATAAAATTGCTAATAGGTTATCATAAGCCAGGCAGAAACTGGCATGTTAATTTTTTATACATGCTATAAACAAATCATGCGTGTTATTGCTTCACAGAGGATGTGCAAATGATCATCGTAAATACCCTTTGTATAGACATCATTGTTGAAATCATTTTCATCATTTTTTTTTCTACAAGATTGAACAAAATGTATTTATGTATTCCCACTACTCAGCTATTGAGTTGTCTTTGAGTGCTGGTGCCCTGACATTGCTAATCCAATTTATCACATTCAGACAAAAACATCACATATTAAAGGCTGTAGAGTCTGCATTATGAATGAGGAAATCCTGATCTGTGTCAGGTCTCTATCTGCTTTTATTAACCTGGGTGAGGGCCTTTCCTCCAGGCTGTTGGATATTGAGGCAGTGTCTCTGTGTGAGTGATGTCATCAACACTGGCATGGCAAACTTTCCCACCTCCTGGTGCCAACAGTATGCACCTGTGTGTGCACAACTGCCAGCCCCAAAACCAGGAACAGGTAAAGTTAAGCTTTCAGGCTAAACGACGAGAGCCCTCAAATCGTGCCATAAGGAAATTATTTACCCACGGCAGCCCATCTGGAATTACGATTGGCTGCCATCACAGATCAGTCATTTTGGAGGGCCCTGTCCACCTGTAAAGCTGACTGCTATTCGGGGGCAAGATTACCACAGCAAGGGGATACCAGAGCAACAGGATGAGGACAGCACCATCTCTACTTCCATGAGCAAACTGATCTCCCTTTCTCATTCAAAACGCCAACAGCTAGCAACAATGAAGGCATTTTTACATGGGGGTTGCCCTCCTCATCTGTCAGGGGAAGTCCTGCCCTGCTGTTCAGACTCATTAACAGCATAGCAATCAATCGGTTGCTTTTTGCTCACGGCCAGATCCAGGCCACATTTAGCCTAAATAGCTGAATTTGGCCAGCGGATTGGAGCCCAGGGTATATGTGTAAGTTTGTTTGCACGCATGCCCGTGTGTGTTATTTCAGCTGTCTAAGAGCTATCTGTGCAAAGGCATTGTTCTAAAACTAATCTGCTCAAAGAGACAGTGTAGACACACTTTGTCACCAAAAACAGGAATAAATTGGAACAACTCACAATTATTTGGCAGTAAAAATGCCTAACTCCAGCTGCAATGGAACATAATTTTTATTTATATGTCACATTAATTCAAGCAGAAATGGAAAAGCTGAAGGAAAACAGTACTAAGAGGCAAGTCATTAAGCTGTGCACATAACAATTCTCCTACATTAGAAGCACATTGCACACCAGTAGTAATTATCAGGTAATCATTGTCTCTGAGTCCAGTGGGGGTATTCAGTCCTTTTCAACAATGAATTTCAGCTATTTTAACTTTTTTTTATTTTCAGCCTTATTTTTTCATAAATTACAGTGAACATCAAAATTGTTGTGATGTGTAGGGAAGATTCAGTTCTTCACTGAAATTTGAGGACAATTTGTCACAGTGATATGACTGAATTCCTCTAAGCCCAGCACCACCCGCATAGAGGTAATTCCATCGGCTCAGGCATTATTTTTACATTTATATTTTGTCATTTGGCAGGTGTTATCCAAGGTGACTTACATTACACTACAATAAAGTTGCAATGACAATGTACAGAGAACACAACCGACTATGTCCGAATATGTCAATCCATCAGGCAGCACTGACAACTAGTGATTTCATACGTACATGAAGTGCTGTAACAGAGTCATAAGTGCAATATAACATACCTTAAAGTAATAAGAAAACTACACAGGTAAAGGAAAGATCTGAGTTACGACTGGGTAGGGGAGCCTGAAGATGGCCAGGTACTCCACTGTGCTGACAGTTATGGGAAGCTCATTCCACCAGTCCTGGGGCTGCAGAACAGAGTCATCAGACTGAAGTGTAAGGTCACTAAGGATGGGTTCAAATACAGGAGACACATTGCATGCTCATATAGGAAAGGAGCACACGTTTTCAGAGAAGGGTCCACAAGGTCATCTCAGGACGAGCAAAAAAAAAAAAAAAAAAGTGGTTTCTGTTCTGTTTCAAATGGAAGATGGAGAGACATTCTCGGCGTGAAGGCAGAGCAGTTACGGAGTCCCTTCACAGCGGTATCCAGTTCCTGCCAATACTCTGAATTCCCCCTGTCGGCGCAATCAATGGTTCGCAAATTAGAAGGTTTATTTGTACCCCCCACTCACCATCCAACACGTGAGCCAGGACTTCATCCTAGATTTCAGCCAGCCTTGGCTGGAGGAGTTCAGTCTTTGGCTTTAGATCCTGTGCCCCCCCCAGTCCTGTGTCCTCACCTCCTTCCACTCTGGAACCCCTCCATGAAAATGTGCTTTGAGGGGAGATCAGAGCATGCCATCCACAGGGACAGCAGATGACATGCAAGCAAGAAGGAGGCCAGCTCTCTTCCTGTGATGTTACCACTTACACAGTAATTCAGTTACATAATGAGGAAGCTTAAGGAAAGACAGAGATGGAGTGAGCGAGAGAGAGAGACAGAGGGAGTGATTATTAAAGAACAATAATTATTCCTAGTATTGAGCTGAACACTGTTCATTGCCTTAGCAAAATATTATGAGCAGTCATACCAATAACGCACATTAGAATTTGAGTTTCATAAAGTGACAGGGAGTAAGAAGACAGTAAACTAGAGAGGGTCTTAGAGTAGAGATGGAAGAGGAAAGAAAAGGGTGAAAGAGAAGGAGAGAGAGATAACCAGAAACAAGGGAATGAGAGAGAGAAAGCAGGCAAGAGAAAGAGAAATTAAAATCTGAAATTTAATTTGAGCAGGAGAGGATGTTGGCACGGGATTGTGTTGGCACTGTCAGTCTGGAGAGAGTGGCAGAGCAGTCGATTATGAGTGGATCTCACTGATTCAATACGGCCACTGCCCTGTGCCATCGCCAGCATGGAAGTGAGGCTAAGCGATGGAGAGAGAGCGAGAGAGAGAGAGAGAGAGAGAGAGAGAGAGAGAGAGAGACCAGCACAGGCAGACCTATTAGCCAAGAGCGGACAACCCACCCCCACGCTGTCAGCTCCACTCGAACCATACATGCAGTTGCTAACCACATGTGAAAAATGCAGTTATATAAGAGAGACATCACCCCCCTCCCCATCCCCCTGCCCAAAATGGCTCAACCTAAATTTTATAAACCAGGCAAAGGTTGAAAATCCTCAATCTGCTGGAGGAGGGGCAGGGCTGAGCAGTGCTCACAAACAGACAAAATGTCCCCTTTTCCTATCATCATTAATATCTCATTCTAAACAAGAGTAGACCACCCACTCTTTATAATATTGCCTACCTGTTTTCCCATAAAAATAAATAAAAATTTGGTCACCAAAAATGTCCTGCAATTCACCCCTAAAAATGAAGAAATACATGACAGCGGCTAATGGAAGTAAAATACAACAATGTTTTTGTTTTATCTACTTTGTTTTTTGTGCAGTTTACATAATATTGAAGTGTAATAACACATGCCTAATATACACAGAACAGCAACGAAGTGCTCTGGGAGGGGGGGTGTCAGTCCCTATTCTGCCATCTTCTGAGGACTTACAAAAAGGTTTAACAACTGTTTGGCTAAATATCAGTCCACATGGTTAGAACAGACAGATGAGGATGTCTGAAAGCACAACTTAAAATATTCTGCACGTTATCATAGGGCAACCACTGTAGGGTGTTTTAAGCTAACAGTCTCAAAAGTCCTGTGGAAACCTTTGCTTCAAAAGTACCCTCTGTCTCACTCTACAATGAGTTTATATTGTAGGTCAGAGACACCTTAAATGGAAATGTAGCTTTTTTTGACCATTTTACTATGTTGTAATTATTTTTGTGTCATACTTTTTCCTGTGATGGACTGATTACCCCCTGCATTAAATTAACATTTTTTCATTGTTTTATTTTGGCAAAGAAATTAATGAGAATTTTTTGTTGTTTTATTTTGTTCAATTAAAACACAATTCATTTAATTGATAATGGTGATCACTGATGTCATGGAATTGTCTTTTTGATGTATAAAAACACTTGAATTTAACTATCAGTCTAAAAGATAAGGACAAATGTTAATTGAATCCTGGCCTGTGTCAGATGATTGATAAGTTTGATTGCCAAACCTCCTGTCTCCTCTTGTGAAGATGTTTCCCCTTTCAATGTGTACAAACAAGCACATGGAACATGAATCCATAGACTTACAGGAGGAGAGAGAGATTGGCAGATCTGTCGAATGATTAATTGGTTGCCTTGCAGCGAGACAAAGATTTAATATCTCTGAGCAGTTGCTGGGGTCTACTCCAGTTCTGGTGGGGTTGTGTTAATGAGGGTGGCCGTCTCCCATGTCTCCCAGCTCATGAGCCTGTCTCCGTGGCTACAGAGGGATGCGCAAGGATATCGGCAGCTTCAGGAAACTGTGCTGCTGAAGCTGCAAGGGAGCGATATCTTAACGGAGGCGAGGAGAGCAAACCGCTAACGGCTCATTAAAGATCAAATGCAGATTTTTTTTTTTTTTTTTGCTGCTTTTCCCCAGAGGAAAGTCTTGTCTCGTGTCTCTCGCCTCCGAAGGCTGGGAGGGGAGTCGTGACGGGCGCTGCGCGTTGCGTCGATCGGTTACGTCAATACACCCACGGCGGTCGCAGAGGGAGAGGGCTTCTGAAGGAGGGGACTGGATAACTGCTGTCATGCTAATAAAGGCAGTCTGAATCTGTGAATTCTTTGAACCTCAGAGAGGGAGACACTCGTGCTGCATGTGACTGAGGATCTCAGCATGGGATTGCTGTGTTTATACTCGTGATTCAAATATTTAGCCGAGCCGTCTTAATCCGCAGTGCTGTGTTTCTGTACGACAGTGGAGGATAGGGGGAGGTCCACAGTTTGGTTCATTTTGGCACCATGTAATAAACATGACTAAAATATAGATGTGATGGACTTTATTTACTCACTTCAGCATCTGCTAAATTCATAATGTTTCATGACTACTGTAAAAGAAACATTTGCTTAATGTCATCTTTCAAGGGTAGGATTAGGATTGTCAAGGAAGTGTCACCAGTAAGAACAAACTTATTTCATCCCGCTTTCCACTCTCCTGCGCTCCTATAATTCTTCCATTCCAGTCCAGTCATGTTCTAATCAGTGATGAGCTAGGGTAGGCAGACGATCGAGACAAAAGACTCATATTCACTCGAAGGAAATGGAGCCACGCTGAGACGATGATAAGTGTTGATGGCATTGATCTTTCTTTTTTTTTTGCTTCAGATGTTATCAGACTTTTATGCATAATAAGGGGATTAAAAGACTTCAGTGTGTTCTGCATGACAAACACAGAAGAAGGCGAGACAACAGAAGTTCTGATGTGTTTGTTGATAGACGTAGCAGACAGATGGCTGCTGCATTTTTACATGCTGAGATGCAAAGGACGAGATTCACCGCCTGGATTCAATCGAAACCACCACGTCATCTGAGGGGAAATTACTGTTCGGTTAAAACACAAAAGCAACTGTTCTCTAATCAGTCTGGCATCTGATTGCGGCAACATGACATTCTCCCTTAAAATGGCTTTGGAATGTTTATGGTATGATCGTGTGACTTCTTTCTTGGCCTTTAGAGACTGATTACACTTTATTGGGGCGAAAGGGGTCTGGGGATTTCTTTATATTACTAAGCCTGGTCCTTGTAAAGGGCACTAGAATTCAAACCCACAATCCTCTTCTGACAGGCACCCCTTCACTGCTTCACTGTACTTTCCCAGGTATACACTATAATGATTACATTTTTTCACAGAAATTGACATCATGTACAGGTCCATCATCATGTCATTCGTACTACACTTACATAACTGAGTGGTCAACAGTGGGGGGATGGGGATTGGAGGCCTGGCGCCTCCATTGTAAAGTTTTCTCCAGTTCCCACGTTGTTCCCTCACCTCCTCTCTCCCGAGTGAGAGGCAAAGAAGGAGCGCAAGGAGTCGAAAGCCGCAGAACCTCCACCGTCCCTCCCTGCTTCCAGGAGAGGCTCCGCAGGAGATCCTCCGAGCGGCGTGTTTTGGTCGTTAGCGGCTGAGACAGAAACTGGTGGGAGGGAAACGCTGGAGGACAGAGATAAGTCTCAGAAGCCCCGGATTCCTGCAAGCGATGGGATCATTTCAATATTCATAACCCAAACTGTAGTTTTTAACTGTATTTATATATTTCTTTTTCAACTACATTACTATGGTAACATGCTTAAAGAGATGACTTTGGGGATGATATGTGTCACAATGTTATCAGATCAAAACAAAAAAAAAAAAACACACAAAATGCAATGCTAATTTCTGAAAACATTCATTTTCCCCCACCCTCCCCCAACACACATACACAATCATAAATATTAATTGTTATACGTTAATTAGCAAAGTCACTGGTGTGCAGGAGAATCGACAGGGGAGATTGACAGACAAACTGTCAGGACTGCTTAGAAGATTGCTTTAATGTCTTGTTTTACTCATCACATTGTGCACAACTTGATATTGCACTATTTGTGTTGAAGCAACATTATTATTGAGCCTGGCAGTGGGTTTTGGTTAAAATACTGCTAAGCATTGATTTTCTTTATCCAGGATAACTCACAGATTTTATTTTTCCAAGCATTATCCATGCACACATTTAGTGAAGAAATTTAACTTATGTTTCTGGCATATAAGCACAGTGTTCCAACTGGGGTTTGAACCCGTGACATTCCTGGCTATGAGCCCAGTGTCTTATCTGGTAAAACACACTTTTCTCCCATTTTACAGACCACTCCTTTGAAACATTGAGACATCAGACTTTTATTCATAAATTCACTGGTAATTGATGGACAGAATGATTACATCGATACGTGATTTCCTGATTATATCGTAGAGAATGTTTTACGCACATCGTTTACAATGCGTGCTACTATACATGGAAAACGTAACTGCCACATTTGTAATGGGCGGTAGCGTAGCAAAGTGTTAAGGAGCAGTATTTGTAACCGAAAGGTTGCCAGTTTGATTCCCCTCTGGGACAAACTGTTGTACCCATGGGCAAGGCACTTAACCCAGAATTGCCTCAGTACATATCCAGCTGTATAAATGGATAGTTTGTAAAAACTGTAACCTATGTAAGTCGTTCAGTATAAGAGTGTCTGCTAAATGCCAATAATGTAATGTACTGTATCCCCTTACTATATGTATACCTGGATAATTTAAAATAAGGCTCAGGATGCAATGCATATATATATATATATATATATATATATATATATATATATATATATATAGTTGGTAAGTCTACCATAGTTGGTTTGAGTAACTTTCAAAGTCCATACATCAACAGGATTGTGGGGTTGGAGCCATTGCCTTCATCAAAATCACCTTCATTTAGAATGTATTGGCCTATGCAAGATAAGATTAATCTCTCAGAGAATGCATTCAGGCCACAATATGTTCAGCAAGCAACAAAATATGAGGGTGTGCTGCAGCCGTTCAGTTTATTTTTTATTTTAACCATCCAATACACTGGGGACAAACTGCGCCCCGGCGCCATGACTTAAAAAGCAAAGAAAAGCCTCGGGATGTTTTTTTTTTTTTCCCTCTCGGACTAAACATATGGCTCCATCCACTAAATCCTTCACGAGTCTATGATAATTACGGTTTTTGGAACATTTATTCATGAACGTTTCCGACTATGAATCAGATCGGGACGTGGTCCCAGAAGGTGCTGCAGCTGACGCAAACTGTTATTAAGTTGTTAAAGCGAAGAGATGCCTCCATTTCACTCCTAACTTTGAATAAAAGGTGCCGTGTATCAAACTTGAGACGAGGCCCTGGTCGTGCTTTCAGATCCTGCAAGGCCAGTGTTGGAGTAATTGGCACTTCAGTATCACATTGGGATTTTGTGTCACTTCTGTACAGATCTTACAATATTCATGGGCCTGCATTAAACGCAGAGCCAGCTGCCTGATATATTTACTGGTTTCTTAGGCCAGAAAGAAAGAAATATGTTGTCGGAAGTGCCTCTGTAAGTAAGTCTTTGGTAATATCAATCCCTCAGTCAAATTTGGGCCAGTGTGTCAATTAAGCTTTATTGGTAGTTCAACTAATTATTCTTTACCCCAATACAATTTACTCAAAAGAAAAGCAATCTTATTAAAATGAGCTGAACACCAAGATTACATTGGCAACATTGTCCAAATGGTATACATTTACTAAAAAAAATAAATAAACTACCTTTGACTGTATGCATTTTATTTATGCATCTTTCTTTCCATAAGATTTACAACTGGTTCAGCTTTTATTTAAGTATGAGCTTTTTCATAGTTAGCTATACTATATTGAGTGGGTAGGAAATTGGTAGCAAACCTTAAATTATTCTGTGATATCATTACAAAATAATTGTTTATAAAGCAAACCTCAAAAATAAGTAGCAATGATTGTACCCCTCTGTAATGTACTCAAAGTGTTTCAGTAAATATCCAGCTGTATAACTTGAATAGATGAGTGTTTACGTCCCTGTGTAAATCACTCTATAGGAAAGCATCTGCTCAGCCAATAATGTAAGATCACTTTTAAGTCGGAACCAACAAAAAAAAACTGGGCCCCTTGGAGCAATGCTGAGAAACAGGGTACATGTGTACATACAGAACTATGCATATTCACTATAAGACTGATTGACATTCCTCTTTTTAGTTCATGAACCTTAAAGTGCTCGGCACATCCGGGCATGAGTATGGCAACACATGCGACTAATTATAGCAATTAATTAAGGAGAACATAATCTAGGAGAGATTAGCATTCACTGAGCCCTGCTGGGTGATCCAGCGGTGTCGTGTGTTTTCCGTGTCAAAGCACCAACCCAAGCTTGCTAACGTGCAGCAGCACACATTAACGAATTAATGAGGATGACGGAGGTTACATATAAAGAGAGGTGTAACAAGCAGCCGTGCTTGAACGGAAAGGGCAAGCAAGTGCTCGTAGGCTTTGTGGGGTTGGAGTTAAACAGTTTTTCTTCTATCAGGTAGGTTGGCTTGACACATTTTTCTGTCTCACTGTTTTTAATAACATTATGAAATTTTAATAAGCTTTTTGTCAAAAAGCATCAGAAAACATAAAGATTAGCACACCACACCTAGTTTACACTGGTACTGAAGCATGGTCCTGTTGTTGTGGCATACACGTGCCCATCCACTGCTGCTCACTGCCTTGTCTAGGCATCTCGAGATTGCTTTACAGCTGATCCAGGTTCAGTCATGGGGGTCTGTGAGTGTTGTTTCCTTGTTGTGTTCAGGAGCAGCACTGTCACAGGGGGGATTGCACCTCCAGCCAGTTTGCCTCACAACCTTTTCTCACCGCATTTGATCTACCCTTTGTTTGCTTGGCAGATGCCCTTATCTACTCCACCGCCACGTTTCCTCATTTATATAGAAGGAGATCTGCTGACAGGATGTGCTCTAGGGCACAGCATCGGTATTACAGTTAGGGTGGGAACCTGGCCTGGCTGCACATGCACAGCTCCACACCGCCACCTTAATCAAACTGAAACATCTCTATACAGGGCACAGGGGACAGCTTACACAGTCTTACCTGGCCTCACCTGGCCTGCTGAGCTGGGTTGCTGTTTAAAGTGGGCAAAACGTGACGCCGCAGAGCAGGTAAAAGCCAAGGCAGGGCAGAGGTTGCTCCTTGCTGACGGCAATGTGCTCACGTGTTTGTAAAACAAGGTCACAGCCGTGAGTCAGAGACAGACAGTGAACGTGGAGCTCTTTTCTTACACTTGCAGGTGCTGTTTTATTAACTTTAAACATGCGGACAGAATTTCATAAAACTTTCAAGCTCTGCATTGTGGCGGGTTTTTACACTCTGAAAGTTTTTTTTTTTTTTTTTTTTTGGTCCTAGGGGGACACTCCAAGTGACAGCTTTTGCTCGTCAACCCCAGTTTGGAGGGTACAAGTCATCTGAAAGAAAAGACTCCAGGAACCAAATGGCTTTGTGTGCTGTGATATTGTCATTTCAGAGGAAACAGGTACACACAGGAATGAACAAATCCTTAAGGGTGCCAAGCCCTGAGGGCCTGTCAGCACCAGGGAGTCTGGGAAGGAGATGGGAAAGACATCTCCAACCACGCAGGATTCATCAGAGGGACACTGCAATGGCTGAAGTCTGTGAGCAGGGCAGTGTTTTTTAGTCAAGAGACGTGGTCTGATGAACTGCCAAAGAAAAGAATATTGATTGCACCTTACATAAATATGAAATACTTTGTAAATGTGTCAAACGAGCAACAGCAAATAAATGGGAAACATTTATGCATTTGTTGCTGGATAATCATCTCTTGGATTAATAAAAACAATGTGTTGTTTTTTTCTGTTTTCTGTGTTTATTTTTCTAATTTTACCCATACGTTTGAAACAATTAAAATTCCGACTTAGCAGAAACTCCTTAAGGACTTTTAACGTTTCTCAGTAAACATCTTGACAAAGCTAATGGCTTTTATTTTTTCTTCCAGAAATGTAATATCTTATCCAGTGGAAAAGAGTGTCATAAATACCTTAATTCTGCAGCCTTCTCCAAAACAATACCATCTCAATGTCTAGATGCAGTAGACAGCCCAGCCCCACTCAACCCCAAAATTTAAACAAGCAATTCATCCTTACATTCAATTCACTCGATACCCAAAAACAGGATTAGAATTCATTCTCAGGGTTTCACTCAAAGGACACTTGAAAAACACAAATGGAGGCACAAGACCCATCAAAACGATTTGCATCTGACAAACTGGCATCTCCCACTTGTCATGTAATATTAATGTTCTGGAGGACTGTTGGATCCAGTGCCCATGTTTCAAGGCTGTAATGAGACAACTTCCATTTCTTCCATACATTTGCAGTGGCGGCTGTAGCTGAGAGAGATAATAGTATCACACAGCTCAGCATTAGACCCTTTCTTACTGATAACCCTGCAATCCTCACAAAAGCACATTTTTCTCTCCAAAGCCCGGTAAACTCTTCTGTCAACAAAACTAGAGGTCTAGACTGGACTCTTGAACCACCCCTGAACCTTAATAATAGCAAAACTATTTTACTTGTTTTACTTGTATGTATCATTTCAGGTCACTCAGTGTGTATCCCTGGAGGTTCATGAATGAGTGATAGACTACATGTAGCTCAACATCTGCTCAGCTCCTGCTCCATGCTCTGGGCTTTCTCAACACAGTTGACAATGTTTAGATTCATACAGTAATCACCCATAGTCTCTCTTTCACAGTTTGTAGGGTATGACTGCTTCCCAAGGGAGATAGGTGACTGGTATTTACAATGGTAATTTGTATTTACTATATGCATATAAGGTGATAGTAACACATTTATCGAAAAATATGTGGGCAATGAAAGAGTACTGACTCAATGGTATTTGCATATTCCCTGTGTCTAAATACCACCCCATCATCAGCTTTCTGGGTTCACTCAAAGTTTACACACAAAAAGCAGGACAATGTTGAGCTTCAGCAAAGTGCTACAATCATTTCTCCTCAGTGTCAAAACATGACAACACACAAAATGAATGGTCCATTTGCTGGAAATTATTGGCTCAAAGCAGTCATGCAATGAGACATGCAAGAGAAAAGAAATGATCATCAGTCCACTGAAAATGGGAAAGATTGGTATCATTAATTCATTCAACAAATGCCAGCAAATAAAACATTCATTACAATGATAAATACATGCATCAAATTTCATCTAGAAAGTCTGAAAAATTATCTGAATCAAATTTCAAGAATAAAGTATTGCATATGTCAAAATGGATTAAGAATGCAATTGAAAACATTGTGGGTAAAAAAGAGAGTCATGCTGGAGGGCAAAATTAATGGTTATCAGTAAGGCTGTGGCAATTACTTATAAATTAGATTAATCAAATGATGTTTTAATTAAAGCTTTAATTAAGTCATTTTAATTTAGCTGACATTTCAAATTTTAAAGTCATAAACATAGTTGTTGCTGTTGTTTCTGTCCATGGACCTCAGGTCAGACTGGTCACATGATCAGTATGGACCAATCAGGAGCAAAAGAGCAAAGCACCATGGAGGCCAAATTCAAGAGAATATCTACATTCACAACAAATTACGAACAGTGTAGGTTCAAAACTGTGGCAATTTGCAAGCTGTGTAGTTTGTTGTAGGTGACAAAATTAAACCAAACAAAAAATGTGTTATGCACAAATGTGAATGTCTGTACACATTAATTTGGCATAAAATCTGTCTCTACAGCAATAGGCAATTCAAAACACATTAAAAACAGTCACACCTTGACTCTGTGCACCTGAAACCTTTCTTGGGTGCACAATTATAGCCCATATCAAAACTAAAATTTTATTCACATGTAGAGGACATATTTACAATTAAACTAAAAGAATCCAGTCCTTCTTCGCCTCTATGAAATTCAGTTGCTGATAAAGACTGTGAGTTGCTGGAGTTGCTAGTTGGAATGCCTTCAACAGCAAGTGACTCTTCTGTAACACAACTGTAATACATTAGACTTATTATTGGAACATACGTAGTAACATAGAAGGTTTGACTGCCCCAGAGCCCAACAGCAAGAAATCCAGTATGTCTTCCCTCTGGCCCAAACACAACACACTGTGCCCTGCTGTCCTCGAAACCGTTAATGTGACGTTAGCCCCATTTAGGGGATCTTGGCAGTGGGAACGCGGTTTGCATATTGGCATCAGATCTGAAGAGGAGCCATAGGATGACTCCATAAGCAGCTGCTGTTTCCGCATGCACAAACCGAACAGCTCAGAGCCCCGGGCAACTGGAACGGTAAACATCTTGGCTGATTAGCCAGAGCAGCTTCTGATAGGCGTTTGTACCCTGCATGAAGGAGAGCTCTTCAAACGACTTTTCTCCTCTCCAACATCACTAGCGCACTGATAGGGAGGAACACATATGTTTGCCTTTTGGCCAGCCTTAAAAGCTGAATTTCTGCAATTATTCATTTTTGGGGGTGTAAGGTGTGTGTGTGTGTGTGTTTGTGTGTGCATATGCTTGCAGGCAAGTGGTGTGTGGGTGGTGTGAGTGTGCATATTTGTGTGCATGTATACATTTATGCATGTTAGTGGGGGGGCACGTGTGTGTGTGTGTGTGTGTGTGTGTGTGTGTGTGTGTGCATGTCTACAACCTTCCATTTTGTTTTGACACATTTTACTTTGCAGATGTATGATGAGGGAGGGATGTTGGGAATTTGGATAAGGAGGGCAAAGGGGGGTTTGGATCTTGCATCCCTGGATTCTTGGTTTTCCTCATGCGAATCTCTCCTTCTCTCCCATGCTCCACGTAATGCTTCTTGCAGAGCCACCCGCCCTCCCTCACGCCTTCCACACCAGTGGCCGATTTTTGCTGATTTTAAGAGAAATACAGTCCCTGTCCATTAGAATCAACACTGTCTTCTACACACCACCCCTGCTGTCACCACGCAAGCTTTTCCATTTTGCTCGATCGCCTAGCTGTTGTGTCGCTTGGCGATATCCACAGGGGTGGGAATCCATCCACAGCCCTGCAGAAGAACAGGCTTACAAACCCGCTCCAAAATGATGTCTGCTACACCATTCTGGGGCAGAGTTTGATGTGACAGTTATGATTATCAAACATAAATTGCTGCAGGAGAACTTTGGTTTGTATGGAAGAGTATTAGGGACATGTTGGGCTTTTTTTGCATGAGTTTCTGAAATAAATCAAATCAAATAAATCAAAATATTTCTAGAAAAAAGACATACTAATATTTCAAGAATAAAGGAAAAAAAACTTAAATCAATATTTCAAGAATAAAACTGTATAAATGGGGAAAGAGTTTCACAATTTTACACAAAGGGATTTCCTGTTCCCAATGTTGTAGCACCAGCGGTCATCTCCACACACATACCAAGGGCAGCGACAACCGTGCATCATAAAGAACATACCTAAGCATTAGAATGAAAGAAATCTTTCCATTGTTTCCCTAATACTCCTCTGTAGGTCTGGGCCATCTCTTATGTCCCCCAGTTTCAACATGGTTGAGTCTGGCTTTAGGATTCTAGCACTGGTTGACAGAGTTAGCTGTACCGTATTCAAAATTTTCTGAGGATAAACTCGTGTTATCAAGTCTTCAAAGGAGTAGCAGAGTCAGTTTGAGGTTTCCGGGTAGCTCTCAGTTCAGTAAGGTGAATGCACCATTTACCATCTGCAGTCATTGTGTTTTCAACCATGCATGATTGGTGTTGGAAAATATCCATCAACAAATTCACTGTCGCTGCATTATATTACAAGGGAACTATAACCATTGAGCGGTACCTCCCAAGCAAATCTGTTTGATTAGGAGGAGAGATCCCCTATTGTCATCATGTTTTAAATCATATTCAGAGAACCAGTGCAACTTGGTGGCATCACAATATTATTTTTGAGCTGCAAGTGAAATATTTTCAAGAGGCACCCACAGATCCAATTTAGGCCTTTTTTACGGATGAAAAGGCAATCTCTGTGCCTGTCACCACATTGCGAGGGGTCATGCTGGAATGCAGTTGTCAGTAAATGTCACATTTAAGCCCAAAACATCCCGATCTGCCTATTCATCCAACCCATCCAGGCAGGTTCAGCTGTTGCCAATGGCAACATGCCACCGGCATTCTAAACAAACACAATGAAAACGTTATGGACTGGCTGCCTGTTTCTGCTAAACTGGCTAACACATTCCAGTAAAACATATATCTAATTGACCTGTAATTTTTAAAAATAATTTAATGATATTACTATTAAGTACTCAATCTTCAAACATTGTTTGCCTTATAGCTGTTCATCACATCTCAGCCTGCTACCAAAACCATCTTTGTGATGTTTGTAGGAAATCACTATGTAACGAAAAAAAAAAAAAAATCAGCAACATGGGGAAAAGAACAGAATGCTAACCATAGTCCCAGCTAACTTATGTAACTGTTCACTTTGACAGGAAAACAGGCATGAAGAAGTAGTTTGTGTTTTGAGAAAATAATACACATAGCTAAGGGAACAAAGTTCTTTGCCTGCAGAATAGAACATTCTTTCAAGCATGAGGGGGAATAAATTTATCCAGTCCTGAGTCCGGACATTGTAGTTCAGAACATGCCGACCAAAGGGCGAACACTAATCAATTTTAATAAAAAATTGTTAGTACTGCTTTACTGATGCTAAAGCTTTAGTTGATTAGCCATAGTCAGTAATCAACTAATCACTAAACTGATTTGTGTCTATTTTACCATTTTCCATCTTATTGGTTTGACTTCTTTTTTTTACATTGGCAATACGGTTGCTTTGTAGTGTCTTGGCTGCACAGAGCCTTATATATTTATCATGTGTGGTTTGTTGTGTAGCCAGTGTTGTGGAAAGGGCTTGCTCGAGCCCCAGCTGAGATGGCAGCAGCTACCTGCCGTGCCGAATTGCTCCATCATCGATTTTTTCTGGCTATCTGATACGCTGTCAATCTGCCTCTCTCTTATTGTACGAGAGCATGATGGAAATGGGAATGACAGATATGCAGAAAGATTGGTCGTACAAGGCGCTCATGAGGGGGAGAGCCCGGATTATCAGACTGAGCAAAATGGAGGGTACTGTCCAACAGAATAGGGGAATAAATTATGCAGTATTATTGCAATCCAGGCGTTTTTATTTCTAAAATAAATGTAATCATTTGTGAGCATCCATGTGCATTATGGGAGACTTGGGCCTGTTTGGAGATGGCTGACTTTATCATTAATGGTACAGCAGCCAAAGGAGACATGCAGGGAAATTTCACAGGAAGCGGAAGGCTATCTAGCTGTGTCCTGCTTTCCCGGGCCTGTTTATTTGCTGGGCCATGATGCTGATTTATCACAATAATTTTTCTTTCCTCAGAATGATCTATTATTGTAATATTACCCTGTAATTGAATTGTAACTCATGTTACATATTAACCTGTAAGTTCAGTAACATGACATTCCAATGGGCTTGTGCCATTGTAATTACATATGTTAGTGTTGTGTAAATGTGCTTTGTTACACAGTAATCACAGTACATAAAGTCTTATTAAAAGTTTGCAATTAATGTAATTAAGCCTGTGCTTTACACATACACTGTGCTAATTTTATACACATAAAAGGCCACTGAGATGTAAAATGTGACTTCATGTGCTAAGTAACTCATCAAATCTCATATCACTGTCAATAAGATCTTGATTAATCTAAATGTAATTAAGTCTTTTTTAAAGAGGTCTGAAAGACTAAATGTAATGCTAAAGAACTGAGGCCTAAAAATCCTCTCTGTAGCATGCTGTGCAGGACATGCCACCTCCCTCTGCTTGTGACCCACTTTATTGGGGGCACTTTGGTGAGATGAGCCTCATAAACCACCCTCCCCATTGCATCCCCCCCACCGCCACCCCCACCCCCCAATTCCCCACCTCAACCACAGACCACATTTTGGCAAAGTTATTCATCTGGTGCCGAATTGTTGCAAGACCCCAGGCCAGGCAGCAATGAAGATGGCGGGTTAAGAGCAGGTGCAGCGTCTCCATTAAAACTGATCCCAGAGCAGCGACTGAGACCTATTTTCAACTGATGAATAAAATGGTGCAGTGTTTAGTAAATAGCCCCTGAGCCAATGATGTACTCGCACCATCTGCTACAGTGCACTGCTCCCTCTTTATTGGTGCTGCTTGGCAATTAGTTCACAATGTAGGTGACACCATAATACAGGATGGCACTCAGATGCTATGTCTCCTCACACTCTAATCTGGACTCTAGTCCCTCTTCCCCCCAATACAAGTTATGTGTAAACTGAACATATTTTAGGTATAGACTCCAGTCACAACCTGGCTAATTCAGTGATTGAATATTATGGGTCACATGACATTTTTCAGGGCAGTTGGCTCCACAGGATTACAGGTTTAACCTTATTGCACTGCAGTGGTGGTCCAGCATGTATAGGCAAGAAATGCGATCCATGCAATTTGATTGGAGCAACTCCAGTTCACCGCATGGGGCACACTCTCCACTTCCTTCCATCATAGGCCCTGGGGTTTACCTTCATCCATGCTATACTGCAGGTAAGAAAGTCAGCAGAGCTATGGTAAGACTGTGCTCCATGCGACACTCATGATTGGAACAGGAGTATAACATGAGACTGCAGACGGTGTTGTCCTCCCAAGCATGAGAGTGAGGGCAATGACACTATATGATGACTTTATCCTCTGGGGGAGGATGATGGCAGGGCCAGGCTAGGGTTGAGGGGGTCAGGAGTGATGTTGGAAGGTGGGGGGGGCGGTGTTGAATGCTGGGCACGGAGGGGTGTAAATCACTCTGAAAAATATTTTCTGCTCCTCCTGTTGTGGCTCTCCCCAGTGCTGTCCCAGTCATCACAGTGTAGCAAATCACTCCACTGGATCACAGAGACTCATGGGAATGTTAGGAGAAAGGTGAGCTGTGACTGGGGACCGGAAGGTCGCCTCTTTCATCCAAAGACCAATGAAGTATGACGTTAGCAAAGGGCAGTCAGTTCAGTCTCTGACAGGTTTCTTCCTCCCTGCTCTTTAAAATAAGAAATAGATCATATTCATTATTTGACATAACGTCTGAAAGTCCTGAGCTAGTGTGGTGTGTTATTTCACTAAAGAGCAAGCAGGGTTTTTTTCATGAAAGAACAGTAGCATAGAGGTCACAGATTTTCTTTCCTGGACTGTTTGAGAGAGGGGGCTTTTTCAGGCTGTCAGAAACAGAATGGCGTGGCCACAAAATGCTCAACCTCCTGTTCTGAAGCCTTTGCATAAGTTCAAAGGGCAAGATTACTATGAAAAAAATCATTCTTAAGTTGCAAGCTAGAACACCAAAGCTGATTGACTCCCCTTGTTTCCTTGTATTATTGAAAAAGGACGACTAGACTATTTTTTTCCCAAATTTAACAGTGCGATGTTTTGTTCACATTGATAATGGTGACCCTGAATTGCAAGTGCTTTATTTCAAATACTCTAAATTCAAAACTGCTGTTTTGAAGAAGGTGCCTTATTTCTGCCATGCTTCAAAAGGTTACTAGCAGATTTCCTCAGTTTTAATTTTTGTCAGGAAAAAACAGTGTCTGTGCGTAGTGGAACACTGTCGCGATAAATGGCACTGTTGTGTCAATACTCTGAGGTTGTGATTTCAAATTTGTGAAATACCGACATATGGCATAAGGCCAAATATCATACATCATACACGGATGTTTCACTTAACCCAGAGAAATATCAAATATTGATATTTGGGCAATGATATCAGTTTGCGGGGGAAGGGTAACAAGAAGTGTAACACGATGTGTGGACATGTTGTCTAATACTCTTTAAACTGTTTCGAGCAACATTTATTTCTGTTTCTGGTTACTCCGCAGTCAGCACTGAAATAATTGGAAATGATCCAAAATTCCAGAAACAGATGCAATTCCCCTAGGCTTTGCAGACACTACATTATTCACCGTGCCCTGCTTAATTATTTATTTCATTTTCCTGACTGTAAGTACTGGATTTTAACGTCCAGCAAAGCTGTTAGAGCTGAAATGAAGTCATGTTCACACATTTAATGGTATTCATTACTCGGTATTCATAGTTCTGCCATCCCAGGCTGTTTGGCTGCCACTGCACTGAAGGGAACTGACCAGAAGAACGAGGAGCTTGGACGCCTTAGCAGTGGTTGCTATGTGATTTCTCCTGTAAGTCCATTTTGAACTGAGCAGTTCCGTCACAAAAATTGGTACTTAAATATGTTAAGCGTCACACAATTTTAAAGTAGCTGTACTTTATTTAGGATTGTATTGCAGAGGTTTTCAGTTACAGTCTTTTAAAAAAAAATCTGCAAAGTTTTCAAATTCAAATAAGGATCAGTATCACCATAGTAATGATGAATAACTCCAAGATTTTGTAATGTGTGGATGTCTGAAACTGCCTATGTTAGACTCCTCTGTAATACTTTAGAATATGATCCTATGAAGGTTCTTGTTATTGCGAAAAGACAAAACACATACCATAAAATGTGCAAATTGTATACTGTGTTTTGATTGATGGAGTTCTTTTCCATTAATAAATAAATAAAATCACTGAGAACACCTTCCCCCATGACATGCTCATACACACACACAGAGGCGCACACACACACACACACACACACACACATACAGACATGCAATAACCACTGTCTGATGTTGCAGTCAGAGCTCATTTCAACTGAACCCAGTTTCTTCATGTTGTGAGAAGTTGCTACCTGCTCAGCTTTGTCCTTGACTTCTCTCACTGGGAGCCGCAGTTGAGATCTGGGTCGTAAAAATTAATAATCTATATTTCTCTCTCTCTCACTCTCAGAAGTCACCGTCCCTCCTGTAACAGGTAATAATGGGGATAATGTCCTCAGCTGGGAGTGGCTCTGCCCCACTCTCATTCATTAAAGTCCCACAATTCCTCTCCCAGCTGGGAAAGAGCCTGTCGCAGGTCCTGATGAGCGATGGTAAGAGGGACTAATGAAACGTTCCTCCACTCTGTCAAAAGTGCAAAAAAAAACCTGCCTTGCTTTCTAATTGGTGCATTTATCTGAGTCCAGGGCACCGGTTCCCAAACTATGGCTGAGCAACCGCTGGTGGCACTTGATTGAGAGGTGCCATGAGAGACATTCAAGGAGACATGCGTTCTCACACCTTCCGCAGTCACTCAGATGAATAGTTCTTCACGGGCTCATCTGCATGCACCGATGAGTGAAAGGGTGGGGGAATGTAATGCATTTGCTCACAGGTTTCAGCATTTCTTGAGATGTCTTGAGAGCTAAATCGGGACCCTGCTTGAGGCCTGTGTGTGTTTTCTTGCTTGGGAGTGCGCTGTACGATTGGGAAGCTCACCGTTTGCAGCCTCCTCATGGCGCCCTTAACCATTGTATCACCCTACTGTCACAAGCTGAGCTGAGGGAGAAATACACTGCCATGCAAGGATACTCTTCAAACAGCTTCTGTGAAGAGAAACATTTCCATACACTTTGGTGACCAATGCTGTGTCAGAAGTGGTAAAAACATCACACAAAGAGAGAGGGAGATCCTGTCCAAGTTTTCACCAAAGAGTTGATGAAAGGGCAGAGTTTAGACAAACGGACACTCTCTCTGCTAGGGCCCAAAATGTGCCATTCGAGATCAAAGCCGAAGCCAAGCCGCAGAGATCGCGGGGTAAAGATAAAACTGAAGGAGTATCTTGTCCCTTCTAATTAGGAATTTCAGTCAGCTCGTGACCAATTATCACTCCATCGAAGCGTCTGCCCTTGGTACGACCGGTTTGCTAATGTCTTATTAACAGACTGCCGCGTGTCTCATTTGTGGCATTGATGTGGGTGCAATGTAGAGGCAGTCACTGGTACAGCACATGTTGGGGCACCCTGTGGATTTGACTTTGCTCCTTAATTCTCAGAGATGCCCAAGGTGACCGTTTGGGTGATCACTTTCACAGAATTCAAAAAAAAAAAAAAAAAAAAGGCTGAAAGAAACAATAATGTTCTGGCTTGCATTTTAGAGAGCCTGTGTTTATGTTCCTGTGTGTGTGTGTGTGTGTGTGTGTTCATGCAAGTATGTCTGTGTATGTATGTTTGTGCATGTGCATGTGTGTTGGTATTTATCATTTCAGGAGATTAAAAAAAGCAGAAATAGACTATAATGCTCTGGTATGCATTTTAGAGAGACTGTGCGTGTCAGTGTGTGTGTGTGTCTGTGTGTGCACGTGTGTGTATGTATCTCTGAGTTTGTACATATGACTGGAGTTTGGGCAGAGGGGGTTACGGATTTGGCCAGAGCTGGACTGTGGCAAACCCGTCAGAGGCCAGAATCGTGCCGCCTCATTGTGTTTCTTCAAGCATCTTCAGCAGGCTGTGAAGTCTGAAGCAATAATTCATTCTGCTTCTTCATCCTCAAAGAGAGAATTTTATTTTTTCCCCTGTGTCATGTATCGCCTCAGCTCATGCAGACCACTACAAGGGCAAAAGTGCCTGGGCAAAAATCTCGAACCCTTGGCACTCTCCTTGCCTCCGGCTCACTGCGACCCACGCTCGCCCGGCCAGCAGGGTGCTATCTTCGGGGAGCCGTTCCGATGTTCGGTCCTGGCACAGAACAAACCTTTCAAATGCCCCCTCCTTCCTCCGAGTGGTTCAGAAGAACCCACCCGAGGCCAGAAACAATGAATAAATCAAACACAAAAGCAAAAATCCGAAAAACAAACAGCGCCGTTCTCTCCTCTGCTTGAAACCTTGCACCTCAGAATGAAGGAGCAGCTCTCACAGGAAGTGTACTGCATTCAGGGCACACAAACAAGGACTCAAACCTGAATGCCGATCTATTCATTAATAATAACCCTGTTTTATTATTTAAACATACATGCTGCTCTGTATAACTAAGGCAGAGGACTCTCCACAGTAATATGCCAGATGTTCATTTCGGTTTTTATAAGGTTCAAAAGAATGTAGATGATCTGTTCTTAGTATTAAGAGAAAACACAACCTCAACACTGCACACAATCCTGCTAGTGTCACACTGGTGAAAACAGCTTTAACATTCTTTTACCCGATGACATGCCTGCCAAACCAAGCAGTGGCTTTTGCAGGAATTTAAGAAAAAAAATTGCACTCCAGTATAGTCAATGGTGCCTTCCACACTTTTCCCACTGGCTCCATCCCTGCTACACCAAGTTTGCTTCCATTTCTGTCATATTGTTAAGCAGAGAGAGAGAGGAAGTGATAGTGTGAGAGAAACAGAGAGATACAAATATGCCAGACAGATTGAGGATTTCTGCAAAATAAGGCAGAGCACAAAGACATATATACGTGTGTGTGTTCTGTGTATGGTTTGCAGGACAGATAAGACATCATGCTATCAGTTAACACCCAATTTCAGAACAGATGCCCTCTTAAACAGGCACCTGGCTGTAAAAGAAGAGTGGCATTCTCTGTTCAACCTGCAGAAGAGTGGCATTCTCTGTTTTTCACAGCAGACCCTGTGATATAGACACATTTACCTATTTCAAAACCATGTATTCCAGAGAATAGACATAGTAATTAAGGTCCCTCTGGGCAACTGTATAACTAACAGTGGAACGTCTGATCATTGCTGAATTCAAACTAATGATGAGTTACTACAACTTACATCCATTAAATAGCTCAATGCTTTTGTCACAGTCATATTTTGATTTTGTTTTTAAATATGAATGTGTTACTTATTAGACACCCACTGTTGAACTCAATCAGCAAAAGCCACTCCATACAGAGAATAACTGAGAAATAATGGGTGTGTGATCTCTCTGCTCTCTCTGTATATCTAGGCACAACAAAACATCCTTTGACAACCAAGGATGAAGTACAAATATAAGATTTATATTGCAGATAGCAGTAGAAAATGCTGCAAAGCCATACAATGCATTTTTGTCAAACAGGAAATTTCATGTTGCATTTCAAAAACCAACCAAATAAAGCAACTAAAGTATGACTTAGGTCTGAGTTTTTTTTCCACTAATACAACATGACACACGAATAAGAAACCAAACGTGATACTTATTGGTTTGCATCTTGAAAAAGTGTCCATCATTTAAATTATGTACAGTCTAGTTTTTGGTTTCAGGTTTCATCATTTTCATTTTTGGGCTAGTTCCCTGAAATGTTCCCTAAAAACATTTTGATTGTTTCAAACCAGTGAGCGATTTGTAGCTGCACCTATTCAGTGATGAATGAGGCTACACATAATATTGATATTATTACAACCTGCTACCCTTGAAAGCAAATAAGGCTAACTGGCTGTAAAGACCACAGCTGGCAGATCCTAACTGTTGTGTGAGTTTGAGAAAAACAAAAACCTCTAAAACCAAGGCAGCAAAGGTGAACGTACCAACTCTGGGGATCTTCCACTAGCTGCTTGATGATATCAGAAGCAAGTGCCACAACAAATAAACAAAACAAAAAGTGTGTGTGTGTGTGTGTGTGTGTGTGTGTGTGTGTGTGTGTAACATGTTGTGACCAGATCCTAATTGTATCAATGAAGAACATTGTGCATTCTGTCAGCTCACAGATAAATATTTCAAACCTACATTTACAACTGTATCTGTAGCTCTCTGGACTGTAAAGTGTTGAATGGATAAAAGATATGTGTATAAATGTGCTGGCAGAACATTTTGTCTCAGACTGGAATGCACTGAAATGCGAGGCTGTGTGTAGATGTTAATTGACTGTTTTTTATGAGTTTGTGGTTGGAGAGAACATTATACAGCCTTTACATTTTTTACTGCCACTGGTCCACGATTTGTCAGATGTTCTGCAAAGGAAGTCATGACAGCACGTGTCTATAAACACTCATGAAGCCATGGACACCTGAGCCATTCCATTGAAAACAACAGAAAATTTATATACACCATTAGCAACATTGAGATTTAGGCTTAAGTATAATTATAAAATTAGCCAGCATTATATACTACACCACTTAATGAGTTAATGATGGGCGCCAAACTTGCTGTTGAAAAACAGGGGTCATTTGAAAGAAAGCTATCTTGATTTTACAAGATTCTTTTTAACATATTCCAGTGCATGAATCTATTCTGTGTAAATTGTAAAATGAGTTGCTAGGTAACAGTGATTTCTATTATGTTTTAATTATCCTAAAATGTTGAAACGAAGAATGTTTTTGTCTTTTTTTGCGCAGGCACTCAAACTGCACAGTTTGTGACATCAATTTAAAAAGGAAAGTCATTAGCATCATCATTTGAGTGCATTGTTTAAAAGTTGAGAGAAATAACCTCAGACAATGCAATACAAATTTAAACTTTCACAGTGCAAATGGAGGCCTCAAAAGTGATCATTAACTCAACAATAGATACTCAGCGGTACTCTGATCCTATTCATCTCTTGGAGCAGTCCTGCCCGTTTATTTGTCTTTTTATTAAACACACCAGGAAGAAAAAGGTGAAATGGATTCAATCAAAATTGATTATGCTGTTAGACTAGATGCGGGGCTCGTCTTCATGATCATGGTATTGAATGAAGGCCACGTGTCTCCATGGAGATGCGGCGGACAACACAAAATTATGTCTGTGGTAGAGAGTGCCTGTGAAATGTCAAATCGAACTTTCAGATCGAACAGTCCTGCGGGGTTCTCACTCTATACTTCATCTTCTGTTTTAATCTATGTTTTGGAGTAAGTCTAAGTATTTATTAAGTTTTGTACTCTCTTATAAGATTATTAGATAATACATAAACTACACAAAAAATGTAAACTGTTGGATAAAAATAAGAAACATTTTCCATGTAGAAACAGTGATTTTTTTAGTGCCTCTTTTTTCACTGTGATTCAGAGTGATTTAGTGTTCAAGGGCCCTGCGATTTAAGACCACAGGTCAGGCTGAATTTTTCCCAGGGCACACCGCTGCAGACTCAGCTGTTAAAAGTGCCATCTTTGGTCTCTTATGCGTCTGAGGTATAACAATCAGCAGGAGACATAGACAAGGCCCCATGAAAAGAGAAGAAAAATGAGCAGACCCATAAAGATTTGAGGGAGAAAAAAGTAATCAAAAGTTTTTTATTTATTTATTTATTTTATTATGTCATGCTATAAAAACAGTGCAGACTGGGGAGAACATGAAAGGGGAAGACCCAGAAGAGGCCACATAAAGCTTGTATTTGTCCATTGAGAATTTAATCTCGGAAATAAAATACACACAACACAGATAGTGACCTTCTTTTGTTTTTTAAAGCTCTCATAAAAAAATGTTGACTCTGAAATAGGTCCCTGTTGTGTGGCTTAGTAATTCCCCCTGGCATGGAGCTCCTCTATAGATGGGGCCAGAGGTCAACATCACTTTCTTTCTGGTTACAATTTGCTCATACATAATGAACTATAAAATTGGTAGGCATCTAAACTTATTATGTGTTCATATTCATATGGTGGTGCATCTTCATTTTTATATTTGGATAAATGATCAGGCATTATGCAGTTCTTGTAAACTGTAAACTCCAGTAACACAGTGAGGAGAACTTGTGAATTTGGAAATTGTAATATTATTGTACTTCTTAATGAACATTGAGTCTGGCTGGCAAGGTGCCACCCACCCAGAAGGAAAAGTGAGCTGAATGTAGGAGGGCAGTAACTGCCACTCCCCTGTTAGACGAAAGCCAAAAAATACAGAGGCTAAGATGGAGAGGGAGCCCAGCCAGTGTAATAGCCAGTTTCACTACTAGGTGGGTATGTTCAAATAGACCTTTATACAGTATAGATCTGAAGATATGAAGACATCAGTTCCTGGCCTCAGAAGTGGAAGCAATCAGCTGACAGTGATGACATGCACTGTCTCCTAGAAACGCAAACCTCCCAGTCCAAGCAAGCTTTGGTCCATCTCTCTCTGATAATATACCAGATGCAGAATTTCACCAATGCGCCTCCTCTGAAGCACTGTTGCTCAGGGATGTAGAGTGTGAATGAAGGGGTCAAAGAGAGCAGCTTGCCTTCTGTAACAGTTCACTGCAAAGTAGTTGAAGCAAACAGATAAAATGATAAACCAGAGAAAGCGCTTCAGTTCCCAAAGGACTGTTATATGACACATGACTGCTTCTGATGAGCATGAGTTCAGGAAAGAGTACAGATTCTCTGGATATAGGAAAAATATTTAAGTTTAGTTTCAATTCATTATTTAAGCGCTCTATATGTAAAGGGGAGTAAATTTGAACCTTTTGTGTTATTTCCTGGTCACTGCAGAGTGGAGTGGTGGAAAGAGTCATAAACGCAGAGAGGAGATGAGGCTGGGTCTTTATGACATCATAAAACAAGACACCCTCGCATCACTCCTGCATCACGCAGCTCAAAGACAATAAATAAAGGAATCAGCTTGCACCTGAAACCCCGGCTCAGGAGAAGAACGCGGCTCACCTGCTGTGAAATTTCCACTAACAGATGGCGGGATCTCTTTGAACGTTCGAGAAATGCAAGGTGGTAGTCGCTCACAAAGTTTACAGTTTGAATGCTTTGGCTGTTTTGTGAGGAACTCCAGCTTGTGCAAAATGCAGCAGTTCCCACCCATATCATCTTCGTAGTCTCTTTGTAGTTTCATTCAGGTGGGAACCCCAGTAGATCTTCACACTGACACAGAAGGGCCTCACCTTTCAGCCAATCACAGTCCTGCGCTGGATGAATGAGTCTAAACACAACATTTAGACTTGTCTTGGCAGGTTGTCTTGTTTTAGCACCTTGGCAGCTATGTGACAGAATAGGACAGTCTGGATAACAGCATATGCTAAATGACAAAATTTAAACGTGAATATATAAGGAAGATGCATAAAAAAGACTTCTGTTCATGAATTTCCCACATAAAAAGTTACTATGGAAACAGCTTTGAGCAAAGCTGAAACATAATGAAAATTATTTTTGGAAAAAAAAACATGTAGCTCCAGGAAACATGCAGTGATACATTCTAGGTATTATTCATAAACGTGTTCATGAAAACTGGTACGAGCAAAACAGCCCAAGCAGAGAGATGGAAGATCGGCTCTTACCTGTCAATTATTATCATTTCATAAAGAAAGCCACGCATTGCACATTTCCATATAGACGACCTCGTGCGATACAAGGCAAGAGTCATTCTATATGCATCGCTCCTCCGGTATCAATCCAGGGCGTTTTGGCGGCGCGGAGTCACCCCTCCGAACCCTGCGCGCTCTCTCCCCGTGAAACGCCCATGCATTATGGATTTCTCAGGTGCCATTCTACTTACGTTCCGCTCCTCAGCATGATGGGGTTTGACATCCTGTTTTCAGCGAGATCATGTGATCAATCACTCTTCCCGGCTCTTCTGCCGTATAATCTTAATATGACATGACAGAGCGCGGGCTCTGCTCAGGACTCCGTACTCTGTGGGCTGAGCGCACGCAGAGTGCCGGGGCGCCGCCGTGTATTATTTTTGGTCCTCGTCTTTCGGTTCGGCACACGCGCCTCACCTACGCCGGGACGGTTTTTCATTTTGTATGTATTGCTTTTATGCACTGTGTGGATCACCATCGTACAGATGCATCTGGGAACCAAATAGACATGCTGCCATGATCCAGAACTGATGCTGATTGGTTGTCCTTTGATGTTTGTTGGGTTTTTTTTGTGATTAATATTGTTTTGCAGGGATGGTGGTATTTCTGTTGACAGCTGTCTTTTGTTTTTTTGTTGTTTTTTTCCTAGGGAAAGTTTTATTATGAAGCCTGAGGGTTGGACCTTCAGGTCTCAATTACAAATGCCATTTTATGATGATTTAATTTTGTTGCCATTGTAATACAATACTGTACCTAGCATTCATTTTCATTTTTTGTCATTTCTTTTGAGTGAATACTGAAATACATGAGAAATGTGTGAGTGACAGAGAAAAGAGGGAGAAAGCCCACTGCCATTTAAAAAAAATCAATGCACTACAAAAGGGCGTTTTTTTTTGTTTGTTGTTGTCGGTGTTTATTTTTTGGTACCTTTCAACAGAAGCCATTAGCGAACTGCAGTTTGGGTTTGGTTTGTTTTCCCTCTTCGCGCCTCTCTCACACCCATCTGCAACAGGTTTATTTTTAACCTCCTCATCGAGTGCGAGTGTAATAAGCCTGCTGTTATTCATTGACATTAGCTCTGAAGTGTGAGTGGGAAGCGTTTGGGCAGCTGCCACTGTGGGAGGGATGGGGGGGTAGGGGGGTGGGGCGAAGCTGGCAGAGCACGTGCCCCTCGGCTCCCGAAACCCTCTCTGCGCGTTTTCGTATTTCCTTCAGTTTTTATCCACCGTTAACTATTTTCACCACCGTACGTTTCTATTTGTTTTGAATTCTCCCTGACAGGACGAGCAGTTCTCTCCAGAGCCTCTCTGGGCAACAATATAATAGGTTCTCAAGCTAATAGTCGCAACCAGGTCACTGTGTGAGATTTCAAATATTCATAGATCTTTCTCTTTAGTTCTTTTTTTCCCTCTAGACTCAAACAGGCATACAGTGAGATGTGTGAGCTTTAGTATGTGCACGTGTGTGGAATTATGTTCACGTGTGCCTTGTGTAATAGTGTGTGTGTGTGTGTGTGTGTGTGTGTGAGATAGAGAGAGAGAGAGACTGTGAGTGCAGCTGTTGTGCTTTGTATATTTCATTGATTTTGCTCTGTTCATTGACTTCACTGCCTGGCCTGTGGCTGAGGCCTCTTAAAAAACCTCCACCTGCTAATTACGTGTCTCATTTTCTGCCACCTCACGCTGCAGATAGGCAGAGCACCCCATAATCACCCTCTGGCCAGCATCTGGCTGAGAGAGAGGCCGCCAACTGCTTTCTCCCAGGTGCAGAACCCCCAGCCCCCATCCTGAGAAATGGTGCTACGAGGCAATGTCATTCACCCTGTCCTCACCCATCTTTAAATAATCTGCCATGGCATCCTGCCATGGCCATCAAATAGAGAACCACACCATTAAACCACTGTGTGCTCTCTCTTCTCTCTCTCCCTGCTTTCACATTCTCAGATAGATAGATAGATAATGTATATTTTGTCCCTCTTATGTGCAGTTATCAATGTGGAAATGTATTTCAGTTTTATGTTTTATGTAACTGTGTATGTGGAGGTTTATTTGCATGTGTGTGGTATGTGTTAGCATTATACCTGAAACAATATAGTCCTTAAGTTGTACACATTGCTTTGCACTTACATGTTGACATTTCTGATTTCAGCACTAAGTTTAGCACTGATGCTCATTCATGTGTGGTTATTGGTGTCCTGTTTGTGAAAATGTCATGCAACTTTATCACATGCACCATGTAAGTTGTGCTAGATAAGAGCATCTGCTAAACGACAATAATGTAATGTAGTGTAAGGCAGATGCTGTCTGTCATAATTCTACAGTTACTCTATGGCTTATTCAAAGTAGCATTGCCTTACATTGTATCTTGTGTTTTCATAAACTCTTTTGACTTGCTGACGTCTTTGCACTCTCAGCTGCTCTCCCGAAGTTGTAATTTCAAGTACCGTGGAGTCAAGTGAGATGGAGCAAGGGCACTGACTGCACGAACAGATACTCAGGGTAATGGCAGTAATCACATGAATCACCCGGTGGCTCTTTAGCTCTGTGTCTTTGTGCCGTGCCTCCACTAGCTGCCACGGCCCCTCGCCGTGTCTCTGGCTGTAAGCTCTCATTACTGTCCGCAGTGACAGACAGCGCGCGGCCCACGTGGGGGGGGGGACGCCCGGCTATCAGACCCTGCGCAGCTGTCCCCCAGGAGAGCCTTTGTGAGGCTGCCAGCCTGTCTGGAGTTGCTGTGGAAACAAGCCCGCCCGGGTCCTGTCGTTAACGGTCTGCGTAAGAGTTCGCCGGTGATTGATGCTAACGCGCGCCTCTCCTTTCTGTGAAGGTTTCGGGTTGTTCTGAAGTGACAGAGCGTGAATGGCCTGACCGGCAGTGTTATGTTTAATAAGGGTGATTTTGGGCCCCATCTTCTCAGACATGACAGGTAATAGCGATAGGATATGCAGGCCAGATAGTACATGGATATTTCAGACAGCCCTTCAGACCTTTATATGATTAGGAAGCTATTCCCCTAGACCTGGGTAAACGTCACTTTCCAACCAGTGAGACCGAAAAACCATGCTGGTGTATATGGTGTGTGAAAGAAAAAAGTAAAATGGCACATCTTACAAAACAGGGGAATCAGCTGTCTGATGGATAGGACTGCACTTGTCTCTTGGGCTGGCACAGACGTCTCTCTCCACAGCTTCGTACAGGCACGGCAGCCTTTTTTGGGTTTTAGTTCAGTGTTATGTGGGCTTTTCAAATATAATAATGACGACATGTTGGCAGAAGAGGGGTGGGAGGTCTGGGACACCATATGATGACATAAGTAGCATGTGCCAACTCAGAGAAGCAAAAGTGCAAAAGTGTGCGTGTGTGATACTGTCAGAGTCACAATTTTATCAATACTACCCTATTTGTTGTTGTATGGGGTAATGTTACAGACTCTATCACCTCCCCTCTGTGTGTCAGAGTTCTGTTTGGGGGGTTGGTTCAGCCATCAGTGAAAGAGAGCAGGAATGTGTAAGAAGGATCAACCTCTGTGACACTAATGGGCAGTTTAAAAAAACAACAGCTGGATCATGCTGAGAGATGCCTCTTTCACCACCCTCTGCTACTGCTACTGCAATGGTAGAACCTGTTGCTGTTATTTCTGCTGCCGGTAAAGTGGGCTGTCATTGGTGGTTGCTGTTGCTCTCGAGGTTGCATTTTGTTTTTGTTTGTGTGAATGCTCATTTACAAAAGCCTCTGTGTGAAGCAGGACAAAATGATGTCCCAGATCACAGGTGTTCATGCTGTGTTGTCTCTCCTCGTCAAGGCTATGGTCATGTTTTTTCCTTTTCTACTTAATTCCATCTGAGGACCGGTTTCCACTGAGAAGACTTCATAAAAGCCTCCGAAAAGAAACTGCCCGGAGCAAATAAATAAATGAAAGGACTTTTAAGAATAAAAAAAACATTTTAGAGGAAAAATATTAAAAAAAAACAGAGAGGGACAGAATGTTAGGGCCTGCTGCTGGAGAGATACATTTCTGCTCTTACCCCCTGTTGAATTGTACTGCAATCCCAGAGTCCCCTTGCTGTGAAAAACCCTCTGAAGCCAGGTCCTCCTGCTGAGTCATATATTTATATTCAGAAAACTCCTCTTCATCCCTCTCCCTTCATCTATTTCTCTCACTCATTTTTTCTCCTTCCCTCACTCTCTCTCTCACCCTAAACTTGTGCTTTATTCGTTTGACTTCATGCAGTCTTGCCAAACCCAGGTTACGTATGGAAATATTACATTCTTCTAGTGCTTCTAGAGATTTCTAAACCCTTTGAGTCCTAGTCTTTAACTATGCATGTAAAGCTGGCTCAGATATTCATTAGACACCAAGGCACACATACACAAACCCTGAAAAAACCCAGCCTTTGCAGTAAACAGGGTGGGCCTTGTCACAATATGTTTTTTTCTGAGTTCAAATTGAAGAGATCCATCTTCCAAAGGTCTAATCCCGCATTGCTTTTAATGACTGCCTGGAAAAGAAATGCAATTCCTACCTAACCAACTTTGGTGTTCTGCTCCATTGAGCTGCACAGATGTGGCGACTCAGCTGCAGTGTGATTAAAAGTAAAGAAACTCCATCCATCAATCAGCTGACATCATCCAGGAAAAGGGGAAAAAAAGACTGGAAAACCGACAGTGAACTACATCTTGATTACAGTGGCAAAGGTAGACCAGATCCTTAGCAAGCCCCATGGGGCTCTTACATCACACACACACACACACACACACACTTCTTTTAAGCCCTCCTGCAATTTATAGAAAGGGTGCTATTAAAACATAACTGGTTGTCTAAATGCTTGCCTGATTGATTGGTTACTTAACAAATAATCTATGTCATTTCAAAGGAAGCCAGACACAGGGCTGGACCCTCTCCCTGGAGAGTAGGTCTTTGGAAAAGGGCAGGAGTGTAGGCCCATTCCTCTCCTCCCTACGGCTTTCTGCTACACTCACGGTGGGAGCAGTTGTTTTGCTTACGTCTTCTTAGATTTTTTTTCGTTGTCAGCACTGGGTTTGCTCTCCCACGTCTTTGATACTCCGGGTTGGGTCTTCCGCTGATGTTTTGCTACGTGCGGATGGCTCCCAGGAGGGGAGTTTTATCTCTCTGATAAATCAGTCCTTTTTGTTTGAAGCGTCAAATTGCCTGTCTGGAAACATGGATACGGAGTCTCTGCTGTATTTTCTAAACAGTAGGCAGGTTCCCTTCCCCTCACTCACATACTTTATGTGTTCATTTCCTCCATTCTGTTTGGTGTCACACAATCACAGAGGGAGCTTTCTTACTGCTTGCTTTTAAATATGGTAGGAGTGTGTGTGTGTGTGTGTGTGTGTGTGTGTGTGCGCGCGTGAATGTGTGTGTCTGTGTTTGTGTGCACACATGTTAGAGAGTGTGTGTTTGTCTGTAACAGCTTACTAAAAATAATACAGTCTAACACAATATGGGTTTTCTTTCTTAAATGAACGCATTCATTTGAAAATAAGGTGAGAATGCTTTGTGTACACATATCATATCTGTACGAGCTTATGAATAAACAAAACCAGCCCAACCAAAAAAAGCCCTGCTTATTGCTGTTGACATCACGGATCAGAGGTCAAAGGTTGCCAACTGATGCAGTATGACCCACTTTTGAGCCCACAGCAAATTCTGACCACTGTACGCTGTGAGAGAGGCCTCCATTTCGGCAGCACCAGGAACCTGTCAGCTGTGACTATTTGTCATTTAGCTCCCGCGGTGACCTTCACATCAAGCCCGTCGTGCGGGTGACAGGCTCTCGGCCACATCCCGGCGCCGGACCTGATGAGCGCTTGGCACCAGGCGGAGCAGCACACTGTCCCTCTGACAGGGCTCACGGCGGACTCACTTTGTGATCCTAAAGGGGCAGGTGACACAAAATCGCTGGCACTTTTTCAGAGGAACAAAAATTCGGTGAAGGTGAGGTGAAGGGCGTGTCATTTCTCCTCTGGAGGCCTGCCTTTGGCTCGGGCAGGAGCCGTTGTAAAGGAATAGCAGCTGGAGACGCTCTTTGCCCTGCAAACAGGGACATTTCCAAAATGTGTTCCTGGCAGCATGGCACAGGCAGTGGTGTGGCAGAGTGGTAAGGAGCAGGTAACCCAGAGGTTGCTGGTTTGATTCCCAGTGTTTGTACCATTCAGAAGATACTTACTTGTTTCAGTAACTGTGCCACTGTGGAAATGGATGATATTCACTGAAAATTTAACATGATAACATGATTTAGAATTACGTTTACTTTAATGATTAATCGGTGCAGATGTAAATTACATTTGGTAGATATTCAATTAACACTAAAAATGGACTACAGCACACTCTAAAATGATAGTTTCATGGAAGTGTGCCCTTTCCCAATAATGTCCATGTCCTCTAAAAATGCTTGAAATCCAACAGGCATGCAACTCGACATTTTTCTTAAAATCAATGATGTGATGTCACATATATACCAGCTGATCTTAGACATTATCAGTTATCAGTTTAACAGAACTCTAGCATACCTTTTCAACATTTGGCTGATCTAACACACACTTATGTACATGTTTGCTGGTGTCCAGTGTGGTTAAGCATGTGCACATTGTTGGTCTCCATTAACTGATACCGGATCAGTGTCCACCTATTAATTCTGTTGTTAGTCTTTTCAGAGAAAGGCAAGCTGTTCCTGGATCTGTTGTTGGGGCCGAAAGTGAATCAATGTTTTGAGCCAATGTCCAGGAACTGTTTACATGAAATACACTCTAGCCGATGTACTTTTCCTGCACTTTCTTCCTTCCAAATATACATAAATAAACAAGAGCTGCGATCAATTCAGCCAGCAAATCTACGATGGGAATTAATTAGTGTTGCCCGGATCTCACAAATTACTCCTCAGTATTATTGAGTTGTCTTATTTAATTGCCTAATTCGTTATCGCGTGGAACATCTTCCCCCCGAGGGCCATGCAGTGCCATATTTGTGATGCATTGATGCTTTGAACAACCACTTCTGTCACACATTTCAGCATTGGACAGAATTGTATTGCACAGCCTAATTCCCTTAAATTAACAACAGCTGAACACAAAGCTGAAGAGAGAAAGACCTGAGCTGGTAGAAACACAGACAGATATCCCTCATTATGGAAGGGAGAGAGGTAAACCTCCACAGAAACACATTGTAATGTTGTCAAGAAAACCTAAAGTAAGCTTTTGCATTTTGTTTTGTTTTTAATTGTAATGAATCTGTTTTTTCAACTTACTCTACTGAATAGAATAATGTACTGTATATGCAGTATATATACTTAACCATGTATTGAATGGGTGGTGCATAGAGCTTAGACCCAGCGTAGAAGTCTGTTCTGATTTTTGTGCAGACCCCTCATGTACTGTGGCACCCTGTGTGATTAAGTTGACTTCATGGTGTCAGGTGAAAACCTGAAAACACAAATTCAGTATCAGACCACAGACAGTAAAAGACTGGCCTTCTGGTGAGGATCTACATAAAGACAGAGAGCTCCCATCCCCCCTTTTTCATCTGGCTCTCTTTCCTGTTTCCCTTAAGATGCAAAACCTGGCAATACAAAATGAATGTGTCAGAGAGGATTACACTCCAAAGCCGTGACGTCAGCTGCAAACATTTAATATGATTACATGCCTAAAGTGAAGGCACTCATCTACCAAAGTTATAAGTGCTTTTGCAATGTGATCTTAGCTCGGCTGGACCGATGTCAGCAGGAAATGCAGGTAGCCAGAACAGGAAGTACCCAGAGACAGCTGAGAGAGCGCCAGAATTGTCAGCGTACGGACTCGGAGAGTGATGTGCACTTGCTGAGAGGATTTTAAACAGTCATTCATTGATCTCTGTCATCTCCCATTGCAAGGACCTGCTTTGCTCTTCTGCGAGTTTAATACCTGCAATTTATTTCCTAATGTATCACTGTAGAATCTCCTCGGGACCGCCTGTCTCAGACAGTGGCTGCCAGGGTAAATATTTGAAGAGGGGACTTAAAATTACATTTAAAAAGTAGAAACAACACAAAAGGAAGAACATATTTCATACTGCGAGCAAGTCTCTCTCCTCCCTGCCAGGTAAACAGCAAACAGGCAAGAGGCTGAGGATGAGTGTGTTATGACTCTCGTTGTCAGTATCTGGTATGTCAAAAGGCTTTATCAAACATTGGCAGTGAAATTGAACGCACAAGCAGTGCGAGAGATTGGATGATGAAAATGGAGTAAGATGTGCTGTCTTTCCTAAAAGGCAGTTGGGTGTCACGTGCGGACTCATTGCCTATCCCAGTAAGTGTGGAGCAGGGCTCAGAACGAAACAGCAGAGGCAAAAGAAATCCCAGGAGACGTGTGTATGCATGTGAGATAAAGAAAAAAAAAGAAAGAGAGAGAGAATATGGAAGTCAGGAGCTGCGAGGAGCTACCAAGCAACAACATATGCAGCAAGAGAAAGAGAATTCAGAAAGAGGAGCTATGGGCCAAAAAACATACAGACCGAGAGAGAGAGAAAGTGAAAAAGTGGAGAACACCAAAAGAGAAGTAGAAAAACAGAAGCAGGAAAGAAAGGAAGGTGTACAGAAATTCAGTCTATAAGGAGAGAAAGGAAAGATAGAGCAAAGAGATGTGTGTGTGTGTGTGTGTGTGTGTGTGGGCATATGTGAGTATTTACAAAATGCAAGAAATAATCTTTCTGATATTCACGGGGTGATGAAGTATTAACCAGCACATAGTCCTTAGGCACTCAGGGATAGTCGTCCTCAGAACACACGCCCCTGTCAAAAGCACTCGTGACGGGGGGCGGCCCTGGATCATTCTCCTCTGGCTGCCATGTGCCCAGCCTGTGGAGGCTGTAGGTGATCCACATGCTCTCGCTCACTGAGGGCTTATCATCACGAAGCAACGCCGATGAACCTAATGAAAGGCATTATCACCATGGCGATAGGCGTGCAGGAATCAGGCACTCATTAAGCCCCCCCATCCTCCAATAAATTTACCACTCCAAACACACTGTATAAACCCACTCCCACTGGCACATCCTCCTCTGCCACTCATACATTTTTTAATAAAAAGAAATGAATTATTAATATTTATTTATTAATTTTTTATCATTTGTTAACGCTTATTAAGACTGGGCAGTCGGTCTTAATAAGTCTGTCTTGAATCAATATATGCTCTTTGATTTGCTGCCAGCTTAAAGTTGTTGTGTTGGTTATCTTTCAGGTTGGTTTCAGATGTTTAAGAGATTTTAAGGTAACCTCAATATGGTAGTACTGGGAGAAATTTTATGTTGAATGCATCTTTATTGTATTTAATGGGGGTTACTGTAGTAATAACAATGTAATAACTGTAAAATAATGGCACTGCACCGCAATAATAACAGCAAATGACGCTCCGAGCCCACAGCTGCTTGTCTCTTTGCAGACGCTTCACACAGCAAGCCATCATCCAATGTGTTGTTTTGTTGGACAAAAAGGTGAGCAGTGTGTTACTATACCTTTTAATTCCTCTGATTCATGAGGTGCGTCCTATTACTTAAAAAAAAAACAGAAACTACATTTGAATTTGAGTAGATTCCAGGCATGTGTTGTAAACAGCTCTAACGTGTTGTTTCCAGCACATTTTCAGTGTAGCACTGAAATGCTACTTCGCAAGGGGCCTGAGATAGACCTCTGAAGAACAACAGATATAAAATATTGACCAGTACTTTTAAATTATCTAAAGGCTGACAGTGATTTCTATCAGTCAGTTGAAATGAGCACCGTACTAATGGCCATCTATTATAAATGGCTGTTGATGCTCAGCAGACAGCCTGTTTTCCGCCTTATCTTGGGCTATTTTGGATGGGTGATTTCTGTAATTAATGGTCACATGGAACACATGGAAACAGTGCTTGTACAACCCAATTAATGAATAAAAAGCAGAGACCATAAAAAGTAGGCTTCATAGTTTTTTAACACCGCAGACATCTAAGTGTGGTATGATGAATTTAAGATGACTTAACGTATCTGGGACAAGTAAACATGATACAAATGAGTTGACCAAAATGTTTCCACAATCAGTTTAAGTGTTTGTGTGCATCTATAACAAGGGAATGACCTTAAAATACAATACAAATAAAAACAAAGAGGCCAGGCTGTGATTGTGAGTACCATTTAATGCCCATTGTTTTGAGGTGAGGGGGAGTCTGATTTAATTGTCATGGTGGTAAGTAATTTTCATTAAATGTCAATTTGTTATTAATTCAAAGCAAACCTTAAATAAAATTGTATTCATTAATCACTCTGCCGTCCACCAGCCCGCTAATTAAAACATTGCGGGACGAGCTCATTAGTCACCGGCAGACCTGATTGTTAATGTCGGCTCATCGTCCTCCTTTTCACTGCTATCATTTATTTTTTTGATGTCCTTGTAGCCTTGTAAATGATTAAAGTACTCTTTTTTTCTTCGAATCACAGTGGCAGTATTGTGTTAATAGGATTCTGTGGACATGGAAATGGTAACCCAAAATAAAAATGGACATCTCAATTGTAATACAGTGTAATAAGCATTGTTATATACACAAATGTCCTCTTGTCATCTTGACTTCCTCTAGATGCACCCACTGAGTAGTGAGTGAATCTGAAATGTCCCTCACTGTAATGTCTTTGTTTCAACACAAGGATAAACTGCAGCAACCATCCCTTGAAGATTTGATGTATGCACAGATGAAAGGTAAATCCGTCACATCTTGTGAGGCGTAAGGAGCAAGATAACCCAAATGGCCAAAGACAAGCCTAATAAAAGAAATAACACTACTTACTGCTGTCATTCAAAAAAGCAGACAGATTCAAACAGCTCCCAGAATCCTCTCTGCCGATAATGAGGAAGTTACTAAGAAGCTGACCTTGACCTCTAATTAGTGTCTCATGCACTTTTAGAGTTTTATATATTCAAATACATTTATTTATTCATATTTTATCTAAAAACCTCCCAATAAAATCTTAATTGCGGGGGGTGGGTGGGGGTGAATCTGATCTTTCATTTACTTTTGTAATTAATCAAGGTGAACTCATCAGGGATTGTTTCTGCTTGAATAGTGATGATATCTTGACATGCAGCAATAATTAAATAGGGGCCAGACTGAGGTCTCTTATTCCCAGAACAATAGATGGGATAAAGAATTCCATACACAGTCTGAAATAAACTTTTTTTTTAATTCCTGAATTATGCACATTGCGTGCACTGTCTGTGTGTGGTTGCCAGTAGCATTTTAACTGAGTATATGCATGGAATTTGTGCACGTTACATGATTCTAAAGGTCATGTCACGTGGAGGCAGAATATGGCTGTTGCTAATTCTGTGAGTCAATGCAGTGTATCCCAGCCCGGTTCTCCTGTTCTTTTTACAAAGAACTTCATTTTGCAAATGTCAGTGGGGTCTCCTTTTCAGGGCCTGTTTATGCTGTAAGAAAACACTTTTTAAATATGTTACTGCCTACTAACTATATATTTGAAGTCAATAGACAGATGGTAAGTGGATAATAAATGAGTTATAAGATTTCTGCATCATAGTAGAGCTATAACTCTATAACTCTTTATTGATTTTGCCTAGCAATGCCCTGTAACCAACATAACAAGCATAACCAATGACCAGCGTAATGTTCTAACAGATTTCAGCTGGGGCACTAGGTGTTAAAAAGGCCACTTAAATGGGTATATGTCACAAGAGTGGAGGGATTGGCTTTGGTTTGGAGTGGAACTGGTCCATCCTTATCCTGAGAAACAGGGAAATCAGAGCAAAAGCACCGATGGCAATTCACACACACACACACACACACACACACGTCTCTGCAGTGTGTTTCTCTAGGGCAGAGGGCATCCAAATGTCATACCTCAATAGCTCTGCAGACCCTTGCACGCGGGCCTGGGGGATCTCTTGCCTCTAGTTCACCACGTAAAGGATTCTGATGTTTTGTGTGTCCTTTACGACAGTGGAAGGCCTCCCACACACTCTATGTCAGTGAAGGACCCCACTGATGCACTGACGCTGTCATAAAGAAAAAAGAATAATAAGAGTCGCAAGACGTCATCGCCTCACTCACTGGCCCTCGTGCATTACACACATGTGGCCATCGCCAAGTCCGACCCAACGAAGGAGCACGGTTTGAATACTATAACATAAAGCACCTCTGGGGAGCAGTTTCTCATCACAGCGCGAGGGAGGTGAACGGCTGCACGGAGAGCGAGACAACTGGCAGGGGGAGATAGCCGTGCTCAGCTTGCACATCTTTACAAAAGCACATATTTACACACCCCGGCCCAACGCCGCCTTGGGCCTCCACTGCTCACCCCCAGTCTCCTCCAGCCCCCACAAAACAGTATTCAGGTCACACGCAGAGAGGCTTAGCCATTGTTTCAGTTTCCCCTCATAAATAATCATCGTTTTTTTTTTTTTTTTTTTTTTTTTAGAACAACAGCCACAAACGCTCTGAAATCATTCAGGCAGCTGAAACCGAGCTTAGTGCTCCTCCGAGGCAGTGCATATCTGACGCATCCCAATTGCTCTTGGAATAAATATTTAATCGCTTGTTGCTCCTTTCCAAATTTGGTTACATAATTTGCTCATGTATTTTTTAAAAGCAAGAGTCGTCGTGTGTGTGTGTGTGTGTGTGTGTGTATTTTTCTTCTTTCTGTCTTTTGTTTGTTGTTTGAAGACAATGAGGTTGTTCAGAATTTCTGCACCCCTGCACACTGTACATGCACACAGATGCACACACACACACCTGTCCCCCCCTCAGATGAAATAAACGATCCATTTACCTTGGCTTTGCGGGAGTCTGTGGATGAAAAACAAATCTGTTTGTTTGTGCCCTCAGGGCGTGTGGGCCCACGTGTCCTGGGACGCAATGGGAGGCGCAGCTAGCCTAAGGGGGTGAAGTATTGCCTCTGTAAAAGCCTGGTGGACGTGGGGAAGGATGGTGAGAGATGAAGGGGGGGGAGCCGTAACATGGCCATCACTCTCAAAGTGCTACAAGGGAGGCGGCGGCAAAAAGAAAGACTAAACTCTTCAAACAGCCCGGGTCATCGCTGGTGGGGGGTCGCGATTGGCGGGAGGCTTTTGATCTGGACGCCCTTTTTTGAAATGATCGTGTCTGCCCGCCTCGATAGCCTCCAGGAAGGATAACTGCACCGTGTTAATTAAAAAGCGCGCGCACGTTTAGCGCGATAACGCACTCTAACTGTGTCAGGGACTTTGCTTTATAAATAATTCATGGGTTCAGGAGTGTTTTTTCCCTTTCTTTCTTGGCTTCAGGTAATGAGCTCAAAGGAAATTCTAGGGGGGGGGGTAACCAAACACACGCAGCCCCAACGCACACAAAGAGCACAATCTTGACACCTGTTACAGACGAATCTAGAACAGTCACCCTCTGGTGTAAATGGTGCTAAAGACGCAACTTGAAGTGTGACAAAGAAGGCCCCCTTTGTTCTAATGTAAACCTGAGGCAAAACCACACGCTCCTGTTTAATTATTGGGTTACGGTGTGAAAAATAGCGATTGGCGTCACAGGCAAGCCTATCGCAGATGCATATTCACCCTGCCTCAGCACTTCTGACACAGGTGTGGGCATCCAGAGAAAAGAGAGCAACAGTAAACAAGATTAAGGAAATTTCGACCATGTCTATTCCATTAGTCTAATAAAAAAGTGAATTTGGGAGTTCTGTTGCAACAACCTACGCACACCAAGCTGCAGGCCCCCACAGTTTCATATGGAGACCTGTAGGATGATGGAAAACCAGTCATTTCCCTATTCCCCAGTCATTTCCCTATATAAAAAAATGTTTTACCAATTGTTTCAGTCAAAATGGAAAGCAATGGAAAACAATGAAAGCAATGAAAAAGAGTCTCAAAGGAGTGACATAAAACATGCAATCAAAAACAAGAGCAACCGCGTGTACAGTACAAGTAGACATTGATAGTAGTTTGCTTGCATGCACTCACTCAGTTTAAAGAGACAATGCAATGATAATACTGATGAAGAAAAATTAAACAGAGCAAAGGCAGTTGAGATATGGCTCTAACTACAGAAGAATACATGCATCCAAACAAGACGTTATTCTTCTGCCAGAAGGTTTAAAATCTCAAGTTGTATCGCGTTGCCCATTTGAACTCGGTGAGCACACGCTAACTAATAAATGCCTGTTTGCATTTACAGCTGCTCTCCACTTCTTTGAAGATGAGGACATGTGTCTGGGAATAGAGGACATGAGACTGATGAGGCAAGATATAGGAGTCTGCTTTGGGCTTTATAGAATTCCTCTGTCTGTTTGTTCTTTAAATCTTTAGAAAGAGTGTAGAAAACAGTTACCCACCACTGGGTCACTTTGATTAAAAAAAACAGTTATGAATAACAATGGATTTCACACTTGAAAAATTCACACATGAAAGTGTAAAAAAAAGGTTTCTTTTGAGGGGATCGGGTGCTGTGGGATTTAACACAATTTCTCATTTGATGTGTCTTGGGTACACTTGCATTTAACTTGCATATGTTTTCAGAACCAGACTTCAATCATCTTTCAGTCTTTGGGCTACACTTGTAATATCATAAGATGGTGCGTTGATAGCTGGTGTCATTCCTCAATAAGTCTGCTAAGCAGCAGCCAACATTCCTCATATCTCCTGAGACTCACTTAATTTTCACTTCTTGCATGCATATACTCCATTTCTTCTTCAGTGATATCACAATGACACTCAAATGCAGTCTTGCATGATCAATGTCTCTCTTTAGTATGGATTATTAATGTGTGAGCAAAAAGAACCTTAATGAGACTCATTATCTGTGTACAATTAACTCTTAAAGAGAGAGCAGAGGAAATTGAGTGAAATCAAGCCTTGTTTAAAATGGTCGAGTTGCTAATTTTTATTGATTGCATATTTCATTCAATTAAAAACATTTCCTGTTGATAAATGAGAGACTAACCCCTGGATTTACTCAGAATTTGTCCTTAGCTTTGACAAACAAATAAATGCTAGTGTGCAAGTTCACGGACAACCAAAATTTTAAAAAAGTGTCTGTACTGAAAACACATGTTGATGGAATTCAGGGGCAAAGCAGGAAAATAAAAAATAATAATATAAATAAAAAAAAAAATCTTAAGACATGTCCCAAAGGTGAAATAACTAAACCAGACAGAATTTACAGTTTTATAGTTATATTTACAGTTATATTTACAGTCTTTATCAGATAGAAACACATTCAAACAATATCTTGAGATGGTCTTTTTTATCATGGCTGCAGATTTAGCCTTTGTGATTTTTGATCCTCCTGACCAGAACAGGGACATTTTCACCCTCTTTCCTCCAGGCTATCGCGCAGCAAGGTGCTCATTGTGATCTTGGGAGTCTCGGTGAAATAGAACATTTGCTCCTTACTTGCACACGGCCTCTCCTCTCCTGTGGTCACACTCATCTTCAGCAGATGCTCTTCAAAGGCGTGACAGAGGGGGAGTGGAATTCACCTTTAGATTTTCCATCAGTGACACTGAAAATGCCTCTCAGGGGCATGCGAGAGACAGGGGAGACAGACTCCTCTTAAAAAAAACACACACACACACACACACACTGACGTCCCTCAGACCGCAAATCCTTTGTGCCGAGAGCCATCCTTGTCTCGGTGAGAGAGGAGAAATGAAAAATGTTGGGCAGGCTTAGAGGGTGGAACAAAGGATGCCCGTGCACGCCGTAGCCTCTGGAACACAGATAAAAGTCCGGGGGAGCAGACGGGTCCCCGCGCTGATGGAGGGAAAGACCAAACAGAGAGGAGATGGCCTTTCAGGAGCACTGCACTACACGTCTTCAAACTTCACAGCGACGGGCAGACAGGTCAAGCCTGCCACCAAGCTAGGGAGGAACAAAGCCAAAAAATGGCACTTTCTTGTCAATGTAGATTACCACTTAGCACACAATGGCTACACACCTTAAAACTCCATTTTCAAAATGTCAAAAACATTCTGTTTGGAGGGCTTTTGACACTTTTTTCTTTAGTGCATGGAGCTTCTAAAGGGAGGGTCACTTCTTGAATGATGCATGATTGTGAAGGAGATTCACAATATGTGGAATGTACCCCACGGTGACAATGAACCTACATGTACCATTATAACGTTCTTCTTGTTCTAATCTCTTATCCTGTGCCATTAGTATAATTGCAGAGCAGAGTGGAGGGTCTGTAGCTACTGATTAAATGGAAGAGATTCCCAACTGATGCTGAATCCCCCTCACAAATATCTGTCTGGGTACATTGTGTGTGTGGGGGGGGGGGGTTCACAGCAAAGAGTACTGAGAATGAGAGAGAGAGAGAGAAAGAGAGAGATTTTCCTGTGAAAAATTTTAGAAATTGCCAGTGCTGTTATCCTCTATTGAAAACACCAGGTAAATTTACAGCATATTGGTCTTTGATGGCTCTCTCCATGTGTTTATGGGGCAAGGTGCAAACTTACAGGAGTGGACCTATAGCCGCCTCCTGTACGGACTCGCTATCATGCTAACTGCTACACCTTTGTACACTTTTTACCCTGACAGCAGTACACAAACTGTGCAGTACACCACACAGTGTTTTGCTGTACCATTGCTACACTGCCCCCAAAAAAAACGAGTCTATGCCACATGTGGTGTCAGGCTGCCCCTGAACCGTACTCCCAGCAATCTGTGGGGCTGGAGTTATGAGGCACAGGCTGTGAGCTTCCCAGCAACTGCAGATATAAATTCTCACCAGAGCTCAGGCCACAAAACGAAATTATTCAGAAAAAAAATAATAATACATAGCACATTATTGAATAGGAGTTCTGGAATGATCTGGAGAGATGAACAAATGGGTTTCGATTGTGAGTCCTGTCTTCAAAATGGAATTCCTTCTCAGAGGGGACAAGGTGACTAACTGTTTTAATAGCTATGCACAAATGGGTGTCATAATCCATTATAAGCCGACTCAAACGCTATCTCTCTCTCCCACACACAATGCTAACCTTGGGGCCTCAAATAGACCAGGCGCATCAATCAAGACAAAAGCCATGGAAATTTACGGAGGCGACTAATTTCGAAGGAAGATTAAAATTAGCATCACGGTTAAACCACAAAGTGCTCATCTCTGGGATGAAAAGGATTTATCAGAACTACCAGGAGGCCAAATTAAAAAAAAAGCATACACAAAATGAAATAGAAATACATATACATAAAAAATACTTCATCAGAGGGTAAATGCTAGATAAGTTCAGGGAACTTATTTAGTATTAGTATATATCATTTATGTGTATGTTATGGTGTCACTGTTGAGTAGAATTGATGGGTCTGGATCCACTTAAATGTTATAAATCTATCACATCAATTTTGCAGACACTATAATACATAATTTTCCTTGAATTATATGTTTCACTAAACTGCAGAAATGGAAATGGAGGCTCAGACATTAATGGGTACCTTTTAACCATTTCAGTAAGTCTGATCCAAATTTCGTCATTGCTGGTTTACATGCTGTGTAAAAATTATGTTCAATTTCACAGCCCTTGAAACCTTTCCAGCGAGTAACAAAATCTTAATTGGTGACTCAGTCAAAAATGTACTGACAGCAGTATTGTATGCTATAACCACATTTTATTCTCTTTGATAATAGGTTATTATGTGTGATCATATGTCATTGTGATGTTCATGAAGATTGTCAGCTGAATGTATTGGGAATGAAATGTGCCACTGCAAAGTTTATGTGCTGACAGTAGAGTAGAAAAACAAGAACAATTAGTGAGGTGGAAAGCATTTTTATTATAATTTTAAGCATGCAAGCAGGTGTTTTCTCCACCATAATTTGACTATAATTGTAAATAAGTGGCCTTGTATACTTTTTCCCTCAAACACCTGTTATATCACAGCCACACACAGGTATTCTGCATTTCAGTTCAGTTAAAGAGATAATGAGTGTCATCCCGGAACCTGGGAATAATACATTCTTTTGTTAAAGCAGGTCACCAGCTTTTGGCAGCTTGTTAGACTTTATGCGAGTTCCAGCTGGTAACTTGTCTGATCATATCATTATTATCACCATCATCAATGTCGCTGATATGGCCATTATAATCACCACTGCTGTCAAATGTTATTTCTGGCAGTGGTTGTCAGATCACAGTGTAGATGAATAGATGAATGATGTCTTCAGATAGGAGATGTGTCATTAAAGAGAAGTGGGGTTGGGTAGTGGCTACATTCATTTTGTAGGGGGGGGAACTGCACAGGGAGGGATTGTTAGATCTCATAC